>BTPG01000002.1:162438875-162971375 GCA_036245525.1 Semisulcospira habei
AACTATTACAGCAACTCAGAGAGAGAGGCGTACCGTTAAGTCTCACTATCAGTGCTGTATCAGTACTGTAAAACTAAAAGCGACTATTAAAAAGAAAGGAAGGTACCAAAAATGTTCAGTAACTTCCAGGCGAGCTGATTCCACCATAAACTGATGTAGACTGATGGCTCTAGTCCAAAGCTGTTCTCTCTCTCTCTCTCTCTCTCTCTCTCTCTCTCTCTATCTCTGGTGCATTAATAGTCACATGATAATTAGCATTTCAAAGATAAAGAGCATGTTAGTTACAACACGCCAGGTGACCAGCGCGACCTGCCAACTTTAACACTTTCCTTATATGGCCGACCTCAGTATTGAACAACTTGAGTAACTAAGCATCGCTGCTGGGCGTAACAGTAGACAACCAGTTAAACTGGAAACCTCATGTTGATAACGTATGTAAAACGTTGTCCAAAAACTTGTTCCTTTTGTCTAAGCTCAGCCGTATAGTTAATCCTGACGTTTGCAAACTTTTTCTTCCACGCCCATATCAAAACGCACTGTAATTACAGTTCCACTGTCTGGGACGGTTGCAGCAAAGTGTCCACAAAGATCATATGAAAAAAAGTAAATTCTCTGTATCGTCTAGGGTGTTAAACTCATACTTCCGGGACCCGCCCCCACAGACAAAAAAAAAATAAAATCGAATCTCTTAAATTGCTGGCATTAAACAAAGAATTCGAATTTAATGTACAAGGTACTACACGAGAGAGACACACTCCATTTGCGAACTCTGTTTTCAGATAATCATAGACAGAACACGAGAAACAGGTCGCTCCACCTACCAAGAACAAGACTAGATATATATAAAACTAGCCTGGCCTTTTCAGATGCAAAAGCATGGAATAATTTACCCGAGCATCTTAAGTCTATTTCTAAATTTAGTATTTTTAAGGATCGCCTTAATCGCTTTTTACTTCTGAACTAATACCAAAGATCCTACATAGACTATATAGGATCTTTGCTAATACCACGATTCAAGTCTCCTCTATTGATGCTGTACTCTCAGAGACATGTTCTAATTACAAATGACCTTCAGCTCATGTCGCTGTTATTATGTGGGTTTTTTTGTTTTGTTTTGTTTTTTGTTTTGTTTTGTTGCCTTTTATGCTTTTTGTACACTAGAATGTTCTTGACACTCTGGGGTTTTTTTTGGTTTGTTTTTTATATAAATATTTTACTGTGTGCTCGATGTATATTTATGTGTGTAGATTAGCAGGACAGTTTGTAAGAGAGGCATTCGACTGCCTAAAACTTTATGCTGAATAAAATCGTTTCATCATCTCTCTCTCCCCCCCTCTCTCTCTCTGTGCGTGCGTGCGCGCGTGCGCGCGCGCGCGCGCGCGTGTGTGTGTGTGTGTGTGTGTGTGTGTGTGTGTGTGTGTGTGTGTGTGTGTGTGCCGGTGTGTGTGTGTGTGCCGGTGTGTGTGTGTGTGTGTGTGTGTGTGTGTGCGTGTGTTCTCAGAAATGTGATGGTAAGTGTAACAGCGCTTTGAGCCTGACTGTTGGAATAATGCGCTTTGAAAGTATGATATATTATTATTAGTAGTAGTAGTAGTGTCCTCGCGCTGGGACCATATGGCGTTGAAGCGCGTCCCCTGGGTGGTGGATAGGTGGACCCTCGCGAGAGGGGTGCACGGAATGAAATAAGGTGCCGTGAACCAACATGGTCTAAGGGAAGGTGACCCCGACAGAAAACCCCTGGTACTCCTAGTATGGGGGTTGGGCGTGGGGGTAGCTTCCCCACCCTGCAAATAAGGAAATAGCTACAAAAACGCCGACGAAAAGACAAACAGCAATTTTTTTCCTGGAGGAGGAAGGTTCTTCTACCAGAAGATTTATGACGTCCTGTGGTGAAAGCCGGAAGTCTTCGGAAGCCACAGGACCGAGCCGCCTCTCTCTATCCAGGGACACAACCATGGGCACATGGAATGTCAAGACCATGTACCAGAGCGGCAAGGCCGCCCAGATAGCAGCGGACATGCAAAAGTACAACCTTTCCCTGCTAGGTATCAGTGAAGCCAGATGGACAGAGTCTGGCCAGAAAAGGCTGTTAAGTGGGGAGATGATTCTGAATTCAGGTCATGAAGAGGAGAATGCCCCCCATACAGAAGGAGTAGCATTCATGCTGTCACCAGTGGCACAGAGAGCGCTGATGGGCTGGGAACCTCTTGGGCCAAGAATTATCACAGCAGCCTTTAGAACCAAGAAAAAGCTCAAGCTGAACGTCATCCAGTGTTATGCTCCCACTAATGACAGTGACGAGGAAGAGAAACAAGAGTTCTACGACCGACTCCAGAGTGCTGTGGACAAATGTGCGGAGCGATACATCACGGGCGATGTTAATGCCAAAATAGGGGAGGACAACACCGGATACGAAGATGTGATAGGGAAACAGGGACTAGGGGAGATGAGTGAGAACGGGGAGAGGTTTGTAGACTTTTGTGCTCTAAACAGACTTGTCATTGGAGGCAGCATCTTCCCACACAGAAGAATACAGAAAGCAACTTGGGTCTCACCTGACCATACTACAGAGAACCAAATAGACCATATCTGCATTAGCAAAAAATTTAGAAGATCCCTCCAAGATGTTCGAGTGAGGAGGGGAACAGATGTCGCCTCAGACCACCATCTGCTTACCTTAAGAATAAAGCTCAAGTTAAAGAAAAGCCGCACAGAGACAACAAGAAGACAGCGCTATAATGTAGGCCTCCTGAGAGAGACTGGAGTGAGAGAAGAGTTCAAACTGGTGCTGTCCAACCGGTTTCAAGCGCTACGGGAGCTAGTAAATGAAGAGGAGGCGGTCACCACAGAGCAGCAGTGGAAGGCAGTTAGAGAGGCGCTGAACTCAACCTGCAAAGACACTGTAGGGTTCAGGAAACACCATCACAAGGACTGGCTGTCGGCACAGACCTTGAAGAAGAAGTGAGGAAGCAGAAGAAAGCAGTTGTCAACAACAGTCGCACGAGAGCAGCCAAAGCAAGGGCACAGGAGGAATACTCGGAAGCCAACCGCAAGGTGAAGGGGAGTATCAGGGCAGACAAGAGGGCCTACACAGACAGCCTGGCAGCAGAGGCAGAAAAGGCAGCAGGCAGCGGCAACATGAAACAGCTCTACGACATTACCAGAAGATTGTCGGGCAAGTATGGCCATACAGAAAGACCAGTAAAAGACAAAGAAGGCAAGCCTATTGCAGACAGAGCAGACCAACTCGACAGATGGGCCGAGTATTTTGAAGAGTTACTGAACAGACCCAGCCCACCCGACCCCCCAAACATCCAGCCGGCAGAGACCGACCTACCCATCAGCTGTGACAGACCCAGCCGGGAAGAGATCAGAAGAGCAGTGACATTTTTGAAGAACGGCAAAGCAGCAGGGCCAGATGGCATCCCAGAAGAGTCTCTGAAAGCAGACGTAGAGACAACAGTAGAGATGCTGTACCCACTGTTTGGAAAGATCTGGGAAGAGGAGATGATGCCGGCTGACTGGAAGGAGGGGTACCTAATCAAGCTTCCCAAGAAAGGCAACCTCAGCAAGTGTTCCAACTACAGAGGAATCACCTTGCTGTCAGTACCAGGAAAGGTCTTCAACAGGATCATCCTGGAGAGAATGAAGAGCTCCGTTGACCCCCAGCTGAGAGACCAGCAAGCAGGATTCAGGAAAAACCGATCATGTACAGACCAGATCGCCACTCTCTTCATCATCGTGGAACAGTCTCTGCAGTGGAGCTCCCCGCTGTATGTCAACTTTGTGGATTACGAGAAAGCATTTGACAGCGTGGACCGAGAGACTCTGTGGAAACTCCTACGACACTACGGTGTACCCACAAAGCTCGTCCGCCTGATCAATAGCAGCTACGATGGCATGACATGTCGCGTGATCCACGAAGGGCAGTTCACCAGGGAGCTCCAGCTCAGAACTGGTGTCAGGCAGGGGTGTTTGCTGTCTCCGTTCCTCTTTCTACTGGCCATAGACTGGGTTATGAAGAGGACCACAGAGCACAGACAAAGTGGAATACTGTGGACGCTGTGGACACAGCTTGACGACCTCGATTTTGCAGACGACTTGGCTTTACTGTCCCACACTCATCAACAAATGCAGGACAAGACCACGAGGCTTGCTGACATCTCGTCCCAAGCGGGCCTCAAAATCCACAAACAGAAAACAAAGACAATGAGGCTGAACGCAACCAGGGAAGAACCAGTCTTGCTTGCTGGCACCCCGTTGGAAGAGGTGGAGTCCTTCACCTATCTCGGGAGCATCATAGACAAAAAAGGCGGCACTGATGCAGATGTCAGAGAACGAATTGGTAAAGCCAGAGCAGCCTTTCTCCAGTTGAAAAAAGTGTGGAGTTCCAGAGAGCTGTCACAACACCAAAGTCCGGATTTTCAACTCTAGTGTAAAGGCAGTTCTCCTATATGGAGCAGAGACTTGGAGATTGACAAAAACCACAGTCAATAGAGTACAGATCTTCATAAACAGTTGCCTTAGAAGAATTTTGAAAATCCACTGGCCAGAGAAGATCAGCAACGTCAGACTCTGGGAGAGAACAGAGCAGATAACAGCAGAGAATGAAATTGGGCGAAGAAGATGGGGATGGATTGGTCACAGTCTGAGAAAGCCAGCTTCCAGTATCACTAGGCAGGCATTGTCATGGAACCCCCAGGGAAAGAGGAAAAGAGGCAGGCCGAGAAACACCTGGCGTCGAGACCTCCAAGCAGACATCAAGAGACTGGGAACCACCTGGAGTAAAATCGAAGGAGAAGCACAGGACAGGAGTCGCTGGAGGTCTCTCGTCGACGGCCTACACCCGGGTAGGGGTGACAGGCGTACGTAAGTAAAGTAGTATAGTGGTCGATGCACAATCCTTGACAGCTACTGCAATTTAACAGGTTTTAGATCTAGCTCCCGCCATTTTATCCACAAGATCTTGGGGATAAAAAGATTGCATGTCATTATACATAATGATGGTAACAAAAATTAACATTTAGGCCTACGTCGCTTGACAGGAAAAAATGACGGAAAAATGACGTCATTGTTGTAGCTTGAAAGTTCCATAGAGCCATCGTGTTACACTGTTGGGAAAAGTTGAACTTGATTATTGTTGTAAAATTTCCTTTTAGTGCATTAATAGCTAATATTTCTTAAACTGAGTGTTATATGATAAATATGTACATGTAATTTAATGAAGCTGTGTCATTTCTGGAAATGATTAGAAAAGAAGTACCCAACGGAGAAAGAAACACGCTTAGAAAAGGCAGTTACAACACAATTCATTAATATTTCGTGTAAATGCCCTTTTTCAAAATAGACTAACAAACAAATATAGAGATCAGTTGCTACTTATCTGCATTTATCGCAGAAGGAATGTGGCAACCCATTTCTGGAAATGATTTGCATTTCCCGTCTTTACCTATGTTAAAAAATATTTTAAAGCACATTTGTAGTTCACAAATCTTCAGGCAAAATCAGTGTTTCAACGGTGTGAAAGTTTTTTTTTAGGAGCGTTTTTTTTTCACACTGATGTATAAAATTACATTTCACAAACTCCGTTCGTGGTTTGAAGTGCTTTCGTGTTCATAATTTTGGGTGCTGTCTACCGTAAACAACATTCCAAGCAACTGTAATTGCAGCCAATAATAACTTTGACGCCGGTGAATTTTTGATTAGAGAATATTACTTTACCACTTCAGAGAGGAACTAAGAGGGTAAACAAGATGAGGATTTTATCCCAAAGTGTACCGTATTGTTTGAAGCTCAGACGCGTTTATCTTTTAGGAACATTCAGAGTTGTTCATATTTTTAGGCTTCAAATTATCATTTCCCTCCTCTCTCAGCCAACCCCTGATCAACACACACGTCGGCGCACACAAATAAAGACGGACACACGGCGCTTACAGCCATTCAAGTACGCCCTGTGGGCTCGTGTAGCGACAGCAGTCCATCCGCTTCTACTCTAACCCACCCTTTGACCCACACACACTGGCACACAGAAATAAAGACGGACACACGGCGATTCGCGTCGTAAGCTCTGTGGTCTGTCCTAGCATAGGTTATTATGTATAGCACCAAAGACAATACATTATATATTGTCTTTGATAGCACGACCAGCGAAATGACACTTTAAGCTTCACGTCATGGCATCATTACACGACACTGTGTTCATAGTGACTACTCGATGTTATACGTCACTCATCGCAGTACTAGCATTTGACGTATCAGAGAATCAACTTCGCAATTTTCTTGCTGTTTTTCACGCCTAGTATTTGACCTAATCCTACCCCAGGGCCGGGACAAAAAAGGCTGACAGCAGGCTTATGCAAACACTGTTTATGAAAAAGCACGCGGGTATTAATGAGAAGACAGTTTTTTGGTAAAAGAAAAATTAAAGTTATGTTAGCTGTTTTACAAATGACTCCTAAAACGTAGTGCAGAACATTGTCTGATTTTCACACCTAGGGCATACAGGTCACAATTGACCTAATCGTACCCGACAGCCGAGACAAACTGTAGGCTTATGTAAATACCATAAATCATGCAATGAGAAGATTGTTCTTTTTCGTAAAAAAAAATTCAATTGTTTTAATAATCCAATTCGTGAAATTAATCCCAAGAACGTGAATATATATATATATATATATATATATATATATATATATATATATATATATATATATATATATATATATATATATATATATATATATATATATATATATAATATATATATATATATATATATATATATATATATATATATATATATATATATATATATATATATATATATATATATATTCTTTACTTTTAACCAAGGCGTCGCCCAAAGCCCCAAAATGCACTCAGCCAATATCTGTTTGGGAATATTTTCTATCTTCCCCCCTCGGGGGGAGGACTGGATATTCTCCAGCGGATGGCGGGGCGCCTGGGGGCAGTCCCTACTGCTTTATGTAGTAGGTGTTCAGTGGAAGGCTCAAAAGATCTAATAAGCGATGCAGTCACAAAAGGGCAGCTGATGTTCTGATGACACAATGCAAGCTTACCAGCCTGGAATCCCATGGCATTAGCACAGCATTCTCAGAATTTAATGAAAAGTTATATATATATATATGGTTTCCGTCCAGTTGCATTGACTTCTATTCTGTCAAAATGTATGGAAAAAGTGGTGAGGAGGCATCTGTTAAATGATGTTGCCGAACTACTGGATCCATTCCAATTTGCTTACAAAAACCATAGGGGTGTGGAGGATGCATGCCTTACTCTGTAAATCTTGTATTTCAACATCTTGAGAAATCAAAAGCACATGTGAGAATTCTTTTTATTGACTTTTGTAATGCTTTTAATACTGTTGAACCACTGATGCTTTTGCAGCGTATGATGGACTTTAATGTGAACACAAACATTATTCTGTGGGTGCGAGACTTTTTGAAAGACAGGCCACAACGTGTAAATGTACTCGGCAGTCTGTCTGACCAAGTGGTGCTAAATTCAGGCTGCCCTCAAGGTTGTGTCCTCTCTCCGACATTGTTTTCTATATACACAGACCATATGCGTTGTCACACTGCCACTTCTCGTCTCTTAAAGTTCTCAGACGACATGGCCCTTGTACGCCTACTCCAAAAGGAAGGCTGAGTACTTTGCACAGATAGCAGTATTAGAGTCATGGTGCAAAGATAGTTTTCTGGAAATGAATGTACAGAAAACCAAGGAACTCGTCATTGATGACAGGAAAGTTGATGACATTTTTGTACCTGTCTCAATTAATAATCAACCTGTAGAGGTGGTCACTGAATTTAAATACCTTGGCACAGTCGTGGATAGTGGGCTGTCCTTCACTGGAAACACCGATCTGATTGTGAAAAAAGCAAACCAACATCTGTACCTTCTTAGGAAACTGAGAAGTTTTGATGTCAGTTCCAGGGTTTTAGAATCCGTTTATAGAAGCCTGATCGAAAGCATACTGACTTTTAACATCACTGCTTGGTATGGCAACCTCAGTATGAAAAACAGGGGCAGACTGTCACGTATCGTCAGAACAGCTGAGAAGATCATTGGCCTAGGACAGTACCCAGTAGATGATCTGTACCATAGAGCTGTCCGAAGGATAGCTGCTAGCATTGTCAATGATCCTCGTCACCCACTATCTGATCAGTTTCAAATACTACCATCAGGCAGACGTTTCAACATGTCACTTGCCAAAAGGAATGTTTTCAAGAAGTCTTTTATTCCAACTGCTGTCTCGATTTTGAACTCTCGTTTATAACGCCGCGATAAGTATGATCTACTTAACATTACCTCCCATCTTGTGACAGATTGCTTGTGATAGATTGCTGCAATGATAATTTTTCATGATATGTTCTTGTAGCGTTTGTTAATGTCTTAGATGACGAGCCGAAAGGCAAATTTCTGTCGTGCCTTGACTCGAACAGACAATAAGGTTGTATTGTATTGTATTGTATTGTATTGTATTGTATTGTATTGTATTGTATTGTATGTATTGTATTGTATTGTATTGTATTGTATTGTATGAGAACAATGAAGAGATCAACAAGCTACTGGAGCAAAAGCGCAGTGTCTTCATTGGGTGGCAGAACGACATCAACTACTTGTCCAAGAAAGACCGCTTCAAACACCTCCAGTGAAAAGCCCAGAGAGAGCTCCGCAACATGCAGGACACCTGGTGGGACGGCAAAGCAAAATAACTTGAACATTTCGCTGAATCCAGCAACTCCAAGGAGTTTTTCAGCGCTATGAAAGCTGTCTACGGCCCTGCCAGACCCAGCACAACCCCTCTCTTCTCCGCCGACGGCTTCACCTTGCTAAAAGACAAAGGCAGCATCACTGAGCGCTGGAGAGAACACTTCTCAAATCTGCTGAACCTGCCTTCCACTGTCGATCCCGCGGCCCTGCACATGATCCCCCAGAAGCCGACACTGGATGACCTTGACCTCCCGCCAACCCTGGACGAGGTCAATAAAGCGATCAACCAGACTAGCTCCGGCATGGCTGCAGGCATGGACGGAATCCCCGCAGAGCTCTTCAAGGCAGCTGGACCTGAGACCCTTGATGCCTTCCTCAACATTCTGACATGCATCTGGGCAGAGGAGAACATGCCACAACAATTTAGAGATGCTACAATCGTCTCCCTGTTCAAGAACAAGGGCAGCAAAGCAGACTGTGCCAATTACTGAGGGATCTCACTCTTGTCCATTGCTGGCAAGATCCTTGCGAGAGTCATCCTCAACCGCCTGATCAGCTCTGTATCTGAGGAAGCACTCCCAGAGGCTCAATGCGGCTTCAGACCCGGCCGCAGCACAGTCGACATGGTCTTCTCTGTGAGACAGGTCCAGGAGAAATGCATTGAGCAGCACATGGACCTCTACGCTGTCTTCATAAATCTGACCAAAGCATTCGACACCGTGAACAGAGAAGCGCTTTAGGTCATTCTCGCAAAGCTCGGCTGCCCCAGGAAGTTCACCAACATCATCCGCCTCTTCCATGATGGAATGGTAGGAGTTGTCCAGAAAAACAGCGACACATCCGCACCCTTCGACATTTCCAACGGTGTGAAACAAGGTTGTGTTCTTGCCCCCGTGATGTTCAACCTGTTCTTCAATTGTGTCCTGACCCATGCGACCTTGAGAAGGGAGTGTACCTGAAGTACAGACTAGACGGCTCTCTCTTCGACCTCCGTCGACTGAACGCCAGGACCAAGACCATCGAGAGACTGATCCATGAGGCGCTGTTTGCCGATGACTGTGCGCTGACGGCGCACACGGAGTCTGACCTCCAGACCATCGTCAACAGGTTCTCGGAAGCCTCTCGACTGTTTGGCCTCACCATCAGTCTCAGCAAGACCGAGGTCCTGCACCAACCGGCCCCAGGCACAAGAGCCCCCCCCCCCCCCCCAACCCAAAGTGTACATCGAAGGCACCGAGCTGAAGACTGTCGACCAGTTCAGGTACCTTGGGAGCATCATCTCTTCTGACGGTACTATCGACAAGGAAATCGCAGCTCGCATCAGCAAAGCCAGCCAAGCCCTGGGTCGCCTGCGCACTCGTATGTTGAATAACAACAACGTCAAGCTTTCCACCAAGATCAAAGTCTACAAGGCAGTAGTTCTCCCCAGCCTCCTCTACGGCTGTGAGTCATGGACGCTGTACAGAAAGCACCTCAAGCAGCTTGAACATTTCCACATGAGATCCCTGCGCTCACTCATGGGCATCAAATGGCAAGACAAGGTGACAAACCTGGAAGTCCTGGACAATGCTGGCTTAGTGAGTGTTGAAGCCTTGATCTTAAAGACACAACTCCGCTGGACAGGTCATGTCATACGCATGGATGATTCTCGCATGCCACGCCAACTCCTGCATGGTGCACTCTCAAAAGGCCACATGAAGCAAGGACGGCCAAAGAAACGCTTCAAAGACTGCATAAGAGACAGCCTCAAGCACTGCGTCTTCCTGGTAAAGGAACTTGAACAAGCACAAGACAGATCCGGCTGGCGTGCCGCCACCAGGAAAGCCTGCGCTGTCTTGAACATTCGGCGCGAACGGATCACCAGTGCCAGAGCTCGCAGAAAGACAGTGTCGACTCTCCCCACAACTACGTTCCAGTGCCCCCATTACCCTCGCAGGTGTGGCTCCAGGATTGGCTTGGCCAGCCACACCCGCACCCATAAATAAAAGTCATGCACAATGACGACATCATCGGTTATGATGGTCTACCCATTATATATATATATATATATATATATATATATATATATATATATATATATATATATATATATATATATATATATATATATATATATATATATATATATATATATATATATATATATATATATATATATATATATATATATATATGCTGGTCGTAGGCGGCAAAAACTTTAAATCTACTCAGCAGGTCCAATATCTGTTTGGGAATATTTTCTAGCATCCCCCCTCGAGGGGAGGACTGGATATTCTCCAGCAGATGGTGGGGCGCCTGGGGGTAGTCCCCGACTGCTTTATGATATATATATGCTGGTCGTAGGCGGCAAAACTTTAAATCTACTCAGCAGGTCCAATATCTGTTTGGGAATACTTTCTAGCATCCCCCCTCGGGGAGAGGACTGGATATTCTCCAGCGGATGATGGGGCGCCTGGGGGTAGTCCCTACTGATTTATGTAGTAGGTGTTCAGTGGAAGGCTCAAAAGATCTAGTAAGCGATGCAGTCACAAAGGGGGCAGCTGATGTCCTGATGACACAGTGCAAGCTTGCCAGCCTGGAATTCCATGGCGTTTGCACAGCATTCTCAGAATTAAATGAAAAATTGCGTCCCGGCCTTGGAGCTAATCTGATTGAGTGCATTTTTGAGCTTTGGGCGACGCCTTTGTTATAAGTAAAGTATATATATATATATATATATATATATATATATATATATATATATATATATATATATATATATATATATATATATATATATATATATATATATATATATATATTGTAAAAACATATTTCATTATCACTGACTCAAAACGTTCTAGAGGTACAATGCTGGTTAACGAACTCATTCAATATGTCCCTTTTATCTAGCTATACGCAAAATATCTAGTAAAAAAAAAAAAAGATAAAAATTACGGACTCCAGTGTGGATCAACCGGTTTTTTTTTTTTTTTTTTTTTTTTTTTTTTTGTGAAACGGCCACTTTTCTCGCCAATGAGCATCTTAATAAAAATTTTAAAAAATCGAAAAAAAGGTCTGAGATAAATATCCTAAAATTTCAAGCTTGTCCGAGTTCAAACGCGGGTGGTCGCTGTCACATACGCACACACACACACACACACACACACACACACACACACACACACACACACACACACACACACACACACACACACACACACACACACAGATAGAGCGTACTGGGCACACACACACACGGGCAGCCGCACACACATCACACAGTACTGGGCACACACACACACCGGCACACACGGCGGCGCTTTGGCGCCACTACAATGATGAAAAGAGCTTCTTTAGCTCAAGGGTTGCGGCGTCACTAGCCGCTCAGTAGGTGACGTCGTTTTTATCTTGTTAGTCTTTGCCAGAATTTCTGCCCCGCACGCGGGCCAAAAACGTCACTGCTCCAGAATGCGCTCCGACCAGCCCCATTTCCGAAAGTCTACACTTTCTCAGTTTTTTGCACGGTCTACCGTATTAGTTAAAAATATTTAAAGGATAAGTAGACTACAAAAAGAACTTGATGTACCAAAAATTTCTTCCCAAAGAAATATGGGGGTGGGGAAAAGAAAACAATGGTTCACGAACATCACAACGCATCGTAGAAAGAAACTGTTTTGTCGACGGCAAAAAAAACACACAAAAAAAAATGCGTCAGCCGGGAGTCGAACCCGGGTCGATTGCTTGGAAGGCAACCATGCTAACCGTTACACCACCGACGCAACTGTTGACTAGATTCATTTTAAATTATATATATTATAGGATAACTGTAGTTCTAGTTTTTGTGTCTTATTTATAATTTAAGTTAATAATGTTACTAAGTTTTAATTCAATGGTACAATCTGAAGACTGTATAAAAAAATTCATAATTTGGGTTCTCTGGGACACTCGTTTGTCCGACGCTACGTTGTTGACATGCAACTTCCGGTAAACTTCAACATGGCGAACAACACGGGTAAGAGCGGCCTGTCTGTCTACAAGAGTTTCTAGCGTAATGTCTGCATATAAATGAGGCTAATGATTTCAAAGGGCATCTAATCGTCAATTAAATGTATTAGTTTATTCATGAGAATACATTTACCTTTTCTCAAAGTGATATCTTTGAAGCGAACGTTTTATTTGTCCGTTGATAGGCACGCCGTGGGCGCATGCCGACAGACTGATGACTAAACCAGAGCAGGAGTATCATTAATTTAAAACAAACTGTGATCAATTACATACTAGTGACATTTTATAATATATTGTGTGTTTTCTGTCGTCAAATCATTTATTTTCGACAGGTGCCCACGCTGAAGACATGATGGATTTTGAACATGGAGACTTTGCCATAAGTCAAGACGAGGAGGAAGATCTAGCAACAGGATGGTAAACCACCTTTTTACCTCACAACCATTCTGTTCTTCTCGTTGTTGTTTTAAGGGATTTATTTATAACTGTGTGATAATAATAACTGCACCATATGAAAGCTTAAAGGGACATTGCTTCAGTGATGAAATGGTTACTACAGTAGAACCTCCTTTGAACAGTCACCGGTTTGTATGGTCACCTGCCGTTTCCGGTCACTTTCGCGATGTACGGACGATGTTTACTATATCAAATACCTTGATTTTACAGCCACCTGCTGAAAATGGCCAACAGTCAGCGTATAGAAGCCCAAGACGGCAAAAATACCTTAAATTTATGGTCACGGCCAGACTGGCACAGTAAAGTTGTCACGCATGACGGGTCAGTGACTGCTTGCTTGACAACTTGCAACAGCTATACTCTCAAACAAAGCCCAGACATCGTGTTGTTACGCCATCGATGGCATACCAGCTGTGTATATGGTCCGTAAAAAAAGATCATGCTATCTACCCGACCATGTCCACATATCTTTTTCAAGTTGGTTTACTGTGTGGTAACAGACCCAGCCCACCCGACCCCCCAGACATCCAGCCAGCAGAGACCGACCTACCCATCAGCTGTGACAGACCCAGCCGGGAAGAGATCAGAAGAGCAGTGGCATTTTTGAAGAACGGCAAAGCAGCAGGGCCAGATGGCATCCCAGCGGAGGCTCTGAAAGCAGACCTAGAGACAACAGTAGAGATGCTGTACCCACTGTTTGGAAAGATCTGGGAAGAGGCGGTGATGCCGGCTGACTGGAAGGAGGGGTACCTAATCAAGCTTCCCAAGAAAGGCGACCTCAGCAAGTGTTCCAACTACAGAGGAATCACCTTGCTGTCAGTACCAGGAAAGGTCTTCAACATGATCATCCTGGAGAGAATGAAGAGCTCCGTTGACCCCCAGCTAAGAGACCAGCAAGCAGGATTCAGGAAAACCCGATCATGTACAGACCAGATCGCCACTCTCCGCATTATCGTGGAACAGTCTCTGGAGTGGAGCTCCCCGCTGTACGTCAACTTTGTGGATTACGAGAAAGCATTTGACAGCGTGGACCGAGAGACTCTGTGGAAACTCCTACGACACTACGGTGTACCCACAAAGCTCGTCCGCCTGATCAAGAGCAGCTACGACGGCATGACATGTCGCGTGATCCACGAAGGGCAGTTCACCAGGGAGCTCCAGGTCAGAACCGGTGTCAGGCAGGGGTGTTTGCTGTCTCCGTTCCTCTTCCTACTGGCCATAGACAGGGTCATGAAGAGGACCACAGAGCCCAGACGAAGTGGAATACAGTGGACACTGTGGACACAGCTTGACGACCTCGATTTTGCAGACGACTTGGCTTTACTGTCCCACACTCATCAACAAATGCAGGACAAGACCACGAGGCTTGCTGACATCTCGTCCGAAGCGGGCCTCACCATCCACAAACAGAAAACAAAGACAATGAGGCTGAACGCAACCAGGGAAGAAACAGTCTTGCTTGCTGGCACCCCGTTGGAGGAGGTGGAGTCCTTCATCTATCTCGGGAGCATCATAGACAAAAAAGGCGGCACTGATGCAGATGTCAGAGCACGAATTGGTAAAGCCAGAGCAGCCTTTCTCCAGTTGAAAAAAGTGTCGAGTTCCAGAGAGCTGTCACAACACACCAAAGTCCGGATTTTCAACTCCAACGTAAAAGCAGTTCTCCTATATGGAGCAGAGACTTGGAGATTTTCAAAAACCACAGTCAACAGAGTACAGATCTTCATAAACAGTTGCCTTAGAAGAATTTTGAAAATCCAATGGCCAGAGAAGATCAGCAACGTCAGACTCTGGCAGAGAACAGAGCAGATAACAGCAGAGAATGAAATTGGGTGAAGAAGATGGGGATGGATTGGTCACAGTCTAAGAAAGTCAACTTCCAGTATCACTAGGCAGGCATTGTCATGGAACCCCCAGGGAAAGAGGAAAAGAGGCAGGCCAAGAAACACCTGGCGTCGAGACCTCCAAGCAGACATCAAGAGAAGAGACTGGGAACCACCTGGAGTAAAATCGAAGGAGAAGCACAGGACAGGAGTCGCTGGAGGTCTCTCGTCGACGGCCTATACCCGGGGAGGGGTGACAGGCGTAAGTAAAATAAGTTACTGTGTGGTCATTTACTCTTTCGATGTTACCAGAATTTGACTGTGCTTTCGCCCTGGGTGCCAGCTTGGCAGAAACATGCGCCCCTAAAGATGGAAGGGATGCATGAGAACTGAGTTCGTATGTGCGCAAACGCCTGTGTCAGGACCATAGGCCTCCAAATCCATCTCAGCACTCATTCAATTTACAGTGTGTTGTTTAACAGTACTGATATCAACATGTAGGCTTGTGGACAGACATGTGCCCCTGTAGCCGACTGCAGGCTCATGAGAATATCATGCATACTTGCGCCGACACGCGTGTCTTTGTGGTTGTAATTTTCGGAGACTGATGTATATCCAGAACATTTGCTTCTTCAGGAGAACTATGAATTCCACAGCCAGTCAAGAAATCACAGCATCAAAACAAATCAGTGGCTGCCAGTTAGCCGGAATGAATGACTTGTTGATTTCAATATGCCGGCCACAAACCATGAACCCAGTTCTAATGATTCCATGCTACACACACGGGTGCTTAGCCAAGGAAAAATGGTGAGAAAAAGAAAATGGTTACACATAGATGGGAAAAAGTGCAACACATTTTGCCTCAGCTCAGTAATTATCAAAACAATAAGGTGACTGCATATTGACCCCGGCTCATGTCAGTGCCATGCTCTCTTTACTCCGCCACCCTTCCCCTCCAATCCTATCTATTTAAGACATGGCGGCGACACACGTCGACATGCATGGCTCTTTCTCCTGCCCATACTAGTACACACGAACACAATTTTATTTTCTTTCATCACTGAAGATAACGAAACATAGTCTTCAAGAGCACATGTATGACACCTCACTGTTTATCCTGGAGCGACTGTCTAATAGCCGGCGCTGTTCTTATAACGACAGGTCCCCAGGTAGCAACTTTGAAAGTATAATTCGTCTTCTTTTCAGGGGTGGAATTTTTCAGCGTTTTCGCTGATTTCCGCGGACACTCTTTCACAATTCCACTGACACAGATTTATTTTCCGCGTCTAAAAACAACAACACAAAAGACTAAAAAAAATTTTTTTTTCTTAAATGGCTAAAAATTCTCAAATGATTAATTGATAAACAAAACGAGCCGGCATGGGAGCCACTTCCCGCCAAAACAACTGAGGCATGATTTCTCTTTGTGTACTGTTTTGTCTATGTTGAGTCCCAAACGCCACAGAGTACAGGTCCTCATGTATTCTTACAACCTGTGCGATTCACTTGAGCTCCTGCCACCTAAGTCCGATCATGCAGATCTGTGCGTCTCATTGAGACTGAGAAGTTTTGATTCACACGCAAGTTTGCAAAGGGCATTACTTACTTACTTATGCCTTGCACCCCTACTGAGGCATAGGCCGCCTACAAAGGATCTCCAAGAGTCTCTGTCCCGGGCTCTCCTTTCCACTTGGTTCCAGGTCATCTTCAAAGGGCATAGATCTACATATATTCAGACACGTTTGACAGACACTTCAGATCTCCACAGCACAGTAGCATATGAGCATCTATTCCTCTTGTGATAGCTTGATTTTCATTCTTATAATCATTCAGTCAATGCCATTCAGCAGTGTAGGAGGGTCAGGATTATCAAAAGCATTTGCAGTCAAAAAGCTCTGTATGAACCCTGCTGAAAAACACTGATGAGTAGCTGTGTTTGTTTGCAATCATTAATCAAAATTTAGCAAGCACCATACACATGTAAGAGTACGAGGTCTCAGAGATTGCCATAAGCCCTGTGTGGGATAATGTGCATCTATTCCAACTTTTCACACAATCAGCGGGTTACAGCACGTTGAGCAGGCTCTCTTGTAGAAAGCAAGTTTTGAAAAGCTTGTTATTAATTGACACCAAACAGTTTTATACCATGTACAGTTTCACACAAGACAATGTACCCCGGTTAAGGTTAGTGTATATATGGGGTACAGTGTCCTTAAAAGCATACTTCAGTGTTATTAGTGTGTAATATCTTTTTCATAAATATTCTTAGTATGTCTTGCAATAATGTTAAATGATCAAAAGGGCTAGCTTGACCCATCTAGCCCCGACACCCTAAAGCAGGAGATAGATTGACCATGATAATTCAAGAGTAGTGTTGCAATCATTACTCTTTTGAGCTGGGCGACCCGGGACTGGACCGGCGCTGTGTCACTGACACCCTCAGTCAGTCACTGACTCCCAACAGTCAGATAAGCAGGATAACTTGATCCAACCGAGTACAGCTGATAACTAAAAAATATCATTCCCTTGCCTGCCGACAAGGGAAACTCGGCAGTGAACACACTGCTATGTACAACTAGCGTGCCCCACACGTGCAGAACACTAGCCCGTCTCTGCCACCTCGTAAACAACTCACTATTTCTGCGTGACTGGTGCTTCAGTAACTTTCGACTGCCACTGTCAAAACAGTCACTAACCGTGACGCTCATTGTATCGGCATATTTTAGCAGTTCAAGCCTCCCATGGAGCAGATCGCTTTTAACTGTGGGAATTGAAAGTAGCCTTCCAATAAAGCTCATATGGCAGAATTTGGTGGTTTGACTCATACATGTGCTCTGTGCATTTGCACCTAACATATGTGGAATTGTACTGTATCATGCGCTGTTTTTGTATCAAGAATTGAGAGAATATTGTGAGAGACCCAAACTTCATTATGGGACAACACACACGTGACTGTTCACATGAATAAGATTAGGTTGTCCAAAGAATCACTTGATTACTTGCACAAGATGGTTGCAGAGCCCATTATCGGTACAGTCTGGTACAAAAAGTCCCAGCAGTAGCTCCCTAGGTACAAATATGTTGGGTAAAAATGCTCTAGGTACACCTGTGAGTGAAACCACCAAACCCTACCCAGTAATCCCATTAACCCATTTAACCCCACAACCACACTTCCCACATTTTGAAGGTGTTACCTGATGATTATGTTCCAGCTGCAGGAGATGGATTGAGCATGATAATTCAAGGGTAGTGCCAGATTAGCTTGGTGCCTTCAGGCCAATTGCTTTGACATCGTGTTTATGCAAAACTATGGACGCTTGGTCAACGCCCGCCTGGTGTGACATCTTGAATCACAGGGTCTCATCACAGACCTCCAGTGCGGTTTCCGGCACTTTCGTAGTACAACTGACCATATAGTCCGCTTTGAGTCGTTTATCCGAGATGCTTTTGTCAACAAGCAGCATGTCTACTATGCAATTTTTTTTTTCGACCAGGAGAAGGCATATGACACTACCTGGAAGTATGGAATAATGTCTGATTTGTCGGACATGGGTTTTAAAGGGCACCTGCCCGTTTTTATTCACATTTTTTTGTCTAACCGGTCGTTCCATGTCCGTGTGGGATCCACCCTCTCCGACTCCTTTGAACAGAAGATGGGTGTCCTGCAGGGCAGCATTCTATCTCCTGTTTTATTTAGCATTAAAATTAATAACATTGTAAAGGCCGTTAAGGATGATTCTGAATGCTCTTTCAGGGATGGGAATTGTCCGCGAAAACGCGGGATTCCGCGGGGGAAGAAAATTTTTCCGTGAAATTGAAAAGGCGTCTCCGCGAAAAAACATCGTGGGTAGCAAAACGAGCAAAGCACCGGTTTTACTCCGCGGACAGGCTATGACGTGGCAGGCTGCGTTCGCGGCACCCACTGGTCACCCACTCAGTGCGCCGCGCGCTGCACAGTAACCTAGACGGGCAGACACGCGCTCTGAAAGAAGCCATTCTTCCGGTAGAGTACGTACATTCATTGTGTTGATCAACATGGCTTGCGGCGTGACTCGTCTTGTGAATCGTGGCGGCAAATTTGACGATTCAAGCAGTCTTTAAGAAGTGGAGATGGGACTGGATATCGGCCAAAGTAAAGTTAAACAGTCGTAGATCCAACGCCAAGGGGTGGTGTGGTGGGTGGGTGAGTGCCAAGCCGTCCGAAAAACCGCTAGTTTCTGACTGCCCAGTGCCTGATGACGGCATTGTGTTTGTTCAGGACCCTCGTTTTTCCCTCTTTAGCACCAGCCAGCAGTCCAGCGGCACTGTCCGTCCCTGAGAGCCAGCTCCGTCTTTTTCTTTTGTTATATTACTCAGCTGGCAAACCGCAGGTAGTGCGTTGAGATATCTCATTTATCTGAACTAATTTTTTTTTTAATGAAAAATTCAGGCTAAATTTTGAAACGTTAAACAATATTTCGAGAGATCGTGGAATTTAATATGTACATTACATACCTATCAGAACTCCAAATTTATGTGCCCACACACTGAGTTCAGTAATAGTATGTGCAACTCTACATCTTTTAGTCCACACTTTAACCAGTACTGAATAACATCCTAACTTTAGGATACAAACGAGGCTGGTAGGGTAATAAAAGCTAGGTTTGCATCCACAGTCTCGTGGGGTGGGGGGTTCATGAAGATCTGTGTCAGTTGCAGTTGTACTGGTCTGACTTGGACACTG
Source organism: Semisulcospira habei (assembly GCA_036245525.1). Taxonomy (NCBI): domain Eukaryota; kingdom Metazoa; phylum Mollusca; class Gastropoda; family Semisulcospiridae; genus Semisulcospira; species Semisulcospira habei. Next base: position 162,458,601 of record BTPG01000002.1, read on the forward strand.
TTTCCAGGCAAAATGAACACTAGAGGGGACAGAAATGAAAAGTGAAGTGTTGTGTGGGTGACAGTCAACTGCATAAGATAAACATTGGGCTGTTGGCACCAGTTTCAGTGATGAGTTTTGTGACTTCACCCTGCGGTCAGGGGGTATCGGATTTCCCTGAAATTTCAGGGACTCAGGGGGCGTTGGAGCTAAGACTAGTGGGTGAGAAAGTTCAGAAAGAACGCGTGGGCACACGCTTTCGCAAAGTTGACGTTAGTGGAGCATCTTGGTGCCGAAGTTTTCAGAGTTTTTTGCCATGGCCAATTCCCATCCCTGTCTTTGTTTGTGGACAACTTTGCTTTGTGTGCACGAGGTTGAGGACTTGCGTCCCTTGGGAGGTGCTTGCAGCTGTGCGTTGATCGCATCCAGGGGTGGGTATCTCTCAACGGATTCAAGTTCTCGCCCTCCAAGACAGTCTGTGTGCATTTTACTAACCAGACAAAAAAAATTCCAGAACCTAGCCTGAGCATTGCTGGAGTGCCAATTAAGGTGGCCGAAGAGGCAAAGTTTCTGGGGGTCATCTTTGACAAAAGACTGACTTTCTGCAACCATATTAATTACTTAGAACCTCATCAGAAGTCCCTCGACGTTCTTCGTGTCGTTGGTCGTACTGACTGGGGTGCAGACCGCATTGTCTTACTTTGACTGTACCGGGCCCTTGTTCGGTCCAAACTGGATTACGGCTCTGTGGTATATGGCTCTGCTTCCAAGTCTGTTCTACAGCGTCTGAACACAATTCACCATCAAGGTCTGCGAATATGTCTGGGGGCCTTCAGGACAACTCCAGTTCCTAGTCTGTATGCCGAGGCAGGGGAGCCTTCTCTCAAGCTCCGTCGCATCCGCCTCATGCTCAGCTATGTTCTGAAGCTGAAGGCTCATCCAGACAATCTTGCCTATGATTGTGTTTTTAACCCGTCGTTTGCAGAGATTTACAATGCCCATCCGGGAGCTGTCCGTCCACTTTCCTTCTGTGTTCGACCTCATCTGCAGGTGGCCGGAGTGGACCTGGACAAAGTTTCGGAATCTCTGCAACACATCACTCCACCCTGGCTATTACCAGTTCCTGACATCTTGCTGGACTTGACCGCCCACAAGAAGGACTGTACTCCACCAGCCAATATACCAACAGAGCCTCAATGAACTCCTTTCCAGTTTTCCTGGCTTTTGTTGTATTTATACGGATGGGTCCAAGTCTGAGGATGGGAGAGTGGCTGTGGCTGCAGTGTCTTCTCGCCATCCTAGACGCCCATTTAAGCTCCGCCTCCCTGACCATTCCTCTGTATTTAGTGCAGAACTGCAGGCAATTCAGCTGGCACTCAAGCAGCCTATCAGTCTCGGGAAAGGAACTTCCTGATTCTGTCTGAGTCTCTTTCTGCCCTGCAGGCCCTTCAGGGCGCCGGAACAGACCACCCCCTGCTGGTGCAGATTTGAGAGCTTTACGCGGACTTGATGAAGGAATGTTATGACATCATTTTTATTTGGGTCCCAGGGCATGTGGGCATCAAAGGCAACAGGATCGCAGATTCTGCTGCCAACGATGCCCGTAATGACCCTGTCCCTGACACACAGACTGTTCACAGAGATTTTAAACCTGTGATTAGTGCGTACATAGCTCGCGAGTGGCAGTCCCAGTGGGACAAAGAGGAAGCGAACAAGCTGCATGAAGCTCTTCCTACGGTGTCCTACAGTCTACCTTACCGCTGCAGCAGCCGCCGTGAGGAGACTGTTCTTTCTCAGCTCCACATCGGGCACACGTATGTTACGCACTTTTACTTATTAAAACAGGATGAGCGTCCTGCCTGTGACGAGCAGTTTTCTGTTCGACACTTTTTGCTGTATTGTGCTGATCTAATTGACACAAGATATAAACACTTCACAGCAGACTCCTTGAAGGTTTTGTTCCGGGATGTTCCCCGGGACAAAATCTTCAATTTCTTGAGAGAATAGAATATTTTAAACAAGATCTGAGCATTTATAGACTGTGAATTTGACTATTTTGCCCTTTTTGAGAGTCTAGACGTTAATTTTAAAGACTTGTGCGACATTTTAGCATGACATTTTTAAGGTATATTTACATCCTGTTTTAAGACCTTTCTTTTAGTCTGGCTGACCAGATTTTTACCCATCCCGCCGTGAGATGGCCTTAGTTAAACCCAAATAACAAACTCCCCCACCCGGGTCTGCCCTGGGGGACTTGGGTGGGGTTAATTACTTTTTAGTTCCCAGGGTCACCCTGTTCAGCCCCACAGGGTGGGTTTTTCCTCTCTATTCTGGGGCATGCTTTTCTGTCTACCCATGGTCCATTCACCTGTATTTTCCTATTTTAAACTCTCCCTACTGTCTGCGCTGCATGTAGCTCTTGATATTGGATGTGTGTTGCTAAATGGTCTTAGCTTTATTTAGGCCCAATATTGTAGGTTTATTTAATGTATTGAACCGGCTGGCGACATACATTCAATATTCTGTTTAGTTTTTTTTTCACAAGCAGTGCAGGCACATCCTGAGAAAGCCTTGTTGCTGTCGGGACGTTAAGCAATGTACAATCAATCAACCAAATAACAAACTGCAACCGAAGAAGTTCCATAGCACCAAGCAGCTAGGGAAACCTCGCATCAGTGTCAGCAAAATGTCCCAGCCTGACCTCATGGAACAGTTTGCAGAGGCCTTCCAGAAGGAACCTCACAGCCCTCTGACTCTGCCACAGAGAAGTGGGAAAATAATAATAATAATAATGAATGGTTCTTGTATAGCGCAAAATCTTTTTGTGGCAAAAACTCATTGCGCTAACACACGCAGTCAAACATGACATAGACGATATGAAACATTACAAATAAATACAACAGGACCACGGATCTACGACAGAGGAAAAGCAAGCTGGAAGAAGTGAGTTTTCAACTGAGCCTTAAACTGAGGGAGAGTAGAGAGATTTCGAAGACTGACAGGCAGCGAGTTCCAAACTGAAGGTGCAATGAAGCTAAATGAGCGTTCACCAACAGTTTTCAAGTTACGCTTCGGAGCCTTCAAACGTTTCTCACTGGAGGACCGCAGAGAACGTGAAGGCTGGTATGTGCAGAGTGAAGCAGAAAGGTAAGCCGGTAGAGTCCCGTCGAAGTGACGGTATGCCAGAGTTGCCATCTTGTACTGGCATCGAAACTTTACTGGCAGCCAGTGGAGTTCTTTAAGCATGGGTGTCACGTGGTCGCGTTTACGCTTCTTTAGAACAAGCCGTGCAGCGCTGTTCTGAACCCTTTGCAACCGACATACCTGTTCCATGGGCAGACCTGAATAGATGGAATTACAATAGTCAAGGCGGGAAGTTACCAGCGCAGTGACTAGTCTAGCCGAAGCGCGTTCAGAGAGATAAGGCCGGATAGATGCAATGCGTCTGAGCTCCAGGAATGAGGCTCGACAAACACTGCTGATTTGATCGTGCATGGCCAGTGTCTGATCTATCTTGACACCAAGATATCTAACTGATGTTTTGAAGGGAATGGTGCTGCCAGCAATGTTGACAGAAGCACTGTTTACAAGTCGGAGCCGGGAGGGAGCACCAACAGGAATTACTTCAGTTTTGTCAGCATTCAACATCAGCTTGTTGCTATTCATCCACGTTAAAACGTCGTCTATGCATGTTTCAATGCCTGACAGAACTGAAGAAAACTCATCAGGAGGTGCGCCCTTTGACAGCTCCGTGTCATCAGCGTATTTGTGAAAGTCACACTCATGAGCAGAAATAACGTCTGACAGAGGCTGGGAGTATAATGTAAATAAGACGGGTCCCAGGACGGAACCCTGAGGAACTCCGTACACAAGGGGGCTTGGAGCTGATACAATACCATCAAGAATAACACACTGACACCGATCACTGACATATGATTTAAACCAGTCAAGAACAGTGCCTTTCACTCCATATGTAATCTCAAGCCTTTTTAGTAAAATGGAATGATCAAGCGTGTCGAATGCTGCACTGAGGTCCAAGAGGGCCATAAGAGAGACGAATCTCTCATCTGCCTTTACCAACAGGCCATCAAGGACACTCAGTACAGCAGTCTCTGTGCTATGATCCTTCCTGTAGGCAGACTGGTACACTTCTAAAAGACCATTACAAGACAAGTGTTTCTGAAGCTGTCCCAGGACGACTTTCTCAAGAATCTTTGAAATGAAGGGGAGATTGGAAACTGGTCTATAATTCTTCAGGTTATTTGTATCGAGACCTGGCTTTTTCAAGATAGGCGTAACTACAGCTTGTTTAAACTGTCCAGGGACTGAACCTGCGGAAAGAGATGAGTTGACAATGGCAGTTATCACCGGGACAAGTTCAGAAAGGCACTGTTTTGTGAGGGAGGTTGGGATCGGATCCAACATGCAACTCTTGGAAGGTGATTTAACAATTAGCTCAAAAATCTCCTTCTCTGTGACAGGATCAAAATGTGAAAGCATGGGACCGTCGTACACAGCAAAAGTAGCTTGTGCGGATGAACGAGAGTCCAGTTCATCACGCAGAAGGCTAATTTTCCGTGAGAAGAAATCAGAAAAACGCTGTGGCAGTTCCGAACGGAGGATGTCAGATGGGAAGGCAGTGGATTTTGATTTGCCTAGGAGTTCGTTAGTGACTGAGAACAACTGTTTGCTGGAAGAGACTGCAGAGTCAATCTTGTCGCAGTAAAACTGTCTCTTGGCCGCTAGGAGAAACGACCTTGCAGCAGCCCTCTCCTTAACAAAGATCTCTTTGAACACAGCGAGTCGGGTCTTCCTCCATCGTCGTTCAGCTCGTCTCCTTCTGCGTCTCGCTTCCCTGACCCCCTCAGACACCCAGGGGGCAGAAGGACGGTCTCTAACACGTCTAGTGACAGCTGGGGCATGTTTGTCAAGGACCCGTAGAAGCCCCCTGTTGTAGTCATTTACGAGACCATCGAGATCTCGGTCAGGACACTGTTTAATCATGGAGTCTGCTAAGGCCTTCACATCAGTCTGAAGGTCAGTAAGACACACCGCTCTGAGGTGTCTGGAGGTAACAAGCCGTGTAGGAGGTGGAGGCTTGGTGAAAGAGAGGCCACAGGTCACAAGAAAGTGGTCAGACAGATCAGCACAGTCCTGCACTCTCTCCAAAGACAGCAGACTGCCCTCACTATGAACCACAACCCAATCCAAGATGTGGCCAGAACGATGAGTCGGAACATCAACAAGCTGGCGAAGACCGAAGTCACCCAGTATAGTTTTCAGTTTATTCACCTGAGGGTCAGAGCGGTCGTCGAAGTGAAAGTTAAAGTCTCCCAGGAAGGAGACATCGCATCGGCGATCTGTGTAACTTGACAACAGTTCCGGGAATTCCCGAAGGAATGCAGAATTTATCAGTTTGTTCGATTTGCTCGGTGGAGGCCTGTACAAGGACACAACACAGGTAGAAGTACTGTTCACTGTCAGTTGCATCTCTACACATTCGAAAGACGTGTAATCCAAGACCCTGAATGACGCAGAACCGGAAAGGCTGGCCCGTGTAATGAAGGCGATCCCACCACCTCTCGATCCGGTACGGGGAAATGAATGACAGTTATAGCCATCAGGGGTCATAGCAACAATGCTAGCTTCATCACCCTGCGAATACAGCCACGTTTCAGTCAGCATAAGTACATCAGCATCATTGTCTAAGATCATGTCATGTATGTCAATAACCTTAGGACGGCATGAGCGAGCATTAAAACACAGCACTTTCAGATCACCATGTTTATGTTGTTTAATCTTCCGTCGATACCGTTTGCGGGGCAAACCAACACCGATATCGAGCAGGCGAAGGCGTGAGGTCAAATCTGGGGTCAAGCGGGTCGGTGACACTGCGAGGAGTTGAGCGCGCTTGTAATGTAAACGTATATGCAAACTGCGCTCACCTTGCATCAACTGCTGGTCTCCGCACGATCGGTTATGCTGCACGGGCGCGACACACGAAGCAGGTGAACACAATGGCGAAGTGTGACTGCTCAAAACTGCAAACCTTGTCGACAACACGGCACACAGAACCAGCAAACGAAGAGATGGATACGCACAAAGTGCCCACCAAAAGAAAGCCTCCCACATCGTAGAGCAGTAGTCCAAAAATCACATTGAAAACAAACACAGGAACCGCACAAACAGACGACAGAGATCAGAGCGTGAGATCACTCCAGCCTAGGCGGCGAACGACCCCTAACCCCTGGAAACCCTGCAGGACGCCATGCACTGCACAGCCTTGGCCACCTTTGGGAAGAGGACCTCGAAGACACAAGACTGGTACGAGGCCAAGCGATCAAGATGTCCCCCATCATTGTAGCCAAGTGAACTGCCCTTGCTGAGTACAAATGGTCGCCCAGCAAAAAGAACATACAGGTTCTCAGGGCTGCTGGGAGCAAGGTCAAACAGATTGCCAGGCACTGCGCCAACGAATACTGGACAGAGCTCAGTGAGAACATCCAGATTGCAGCCATTACAGGTAACATCAGAGGAATGTACAATGGCATTAAGAAGGCATTAGGACCAACCCACAACAAGACGGCCCCCCTCAAATCCTCCACTGGAGAAGTTATTACAGACAAAGCTTGAGAGATGGGTGGAACACTGTTCTGACCTCTACTTCAGACAGAACGTCGTGACCCCATCAGCTCTTGACGCCATCGAGTGCCTGCCTGTAATAGATGAGCTAGATGCAGTGCCAACAATAGAGGAGATCAGCAAAGCCATTGACAGCTTAGCTTTAGGAAAGCCCCAGGCAACGTTTGGATCCCCCCGGATTTAATCAAGAACTGCAAGGCCACCCTCCTTCTCCCCCTGCATGAGATCCTACTCCAGTGCCGGCAGGATGGAGAGGTACCACAAGACATGAGGGATGCCAAGATCATTACCCTCTACAAGAACAAGGGCAAGAGAAGCGACTGTAACAACTACAGAGGCATCTCCCTTCTCAGCAAAGTCTTTCCCTGGGTCATCTTCATCCGTTTGCAGAAGCTGGCAAAACGTATCCATCCCGAGTCACAGTGTGGCTTCCAAGCTGAGCGGTCAACGGTAGACATGGTCTTCTCCCTCCATCAACTCCAGAAGAAGTGCAGGGAACAACACATGCCTCTGTATGTCGCTTTTATTGACCTCACCAAAGCCTTTGACCTGGTCAGTAGAGGCGGCCTGTTCAAGATCCTCTCAAAGATTAAATGCCCCACCCAAACTACAGAGTATGATAGAATCCTTCCACACCAACATGAAGGTCACAGTGCCGTTCAACGGCAGCACATCCGAACCCTTTGACGTATGCAGCGGAGTCAAACAAGGCCGGGTCCTAGCCCCTACTCTCTTTGGGATCCTCTTCGCTGTCCTGCTCAAGCATGCTTTTGTAATGCAACAGAAGGAATCTACCTGTGAACCAGATCAGATGGCAGGCTTTTCAACCTTGCCCGCCTCAAAGCCAAGACAAGGATATGCAAAGCCCTCAACAGGGACATGCTGTTCGCTGACGGTGCGGCAGTTTCGACCCATACCCAGCAGGAACTGCAGTCACTGGTCGACCAATTCTCCCAGGCTTGCAAGGACTTTGGACTGACTATCAGTCTGAAGAAGACGAACGTCCTGGGACAGGACACAGAGACACCGCCATGCATTACCATTGACAACTATGAGCTCGACATCGTCCACCAGTTCACGTACCTTGGGTCCACCATCACCAATAATCTCTCTCTGGACATCGAGGTCGACAAGAGGATCGGGAAGGCTGCTGCAACTCTTGCACGCCTCACAACGCGAGTGTGGACAAATCCCAAGCAGACTGAAAACAAAGATGGCTGTGCAACGCCTGCATCATCAGCACGCTGCTGTACGGCATTGAGACATGGACCACATATGCCAGACAGGAGAGAAGACTCCACACCTTCCACCTGAGAAGCATCCCTTGTATCCTCGGCATATCTTGGCAAGATAGAGTGACCAACACCGAAGTACTGTCCCGCGCTGGCCTTTCCAGTATGCACACCTGCTCAGACAACGCAGACTGCGCTGGCTCAGCCACGTTTATCGCATGGAGGATGGCCGCATCCCAAAGGACATCCTCTACGGAGAACTAGCAGCTGGGAGAAAAAACACTGGTCGCCCCAAGCTACAATTTGAAGATGTCTGCAAGAGGGACATGAGAGCACTGGACATTGACACTGGGTCTTAGGAACGCCTGTGGATGACCATGCAAAGTGGAGAAGTATCCTCCACCAACACCTCAAGTCAGGGGAAGAGAAGATGTCGAAAGCAGCAGCAGACAGGCGGGCACGCAGAAAGGAGTGCAACAACTCCATCAGACCAGCAACCATGTACATTTGTGGACTGCCACTCCCGCATTGGCCTCTACAGTCACAAAAGATGCTGCTTCAAATCCAGCTGAGCAGGCAATCAGATCAGAACAACTAGGATGCATTATCTATGGTCGATTCAGACTGTCAGAGGCCCGTTATTATTTGCAGTGACTCTTATACAAAGTTGGTCTTCTAAATGTGCATGGCTTTTTTTGTACATTTATGCACATTCTTTTGTTTCCACAGTGAGAATGTACCATTAACATTCTGTTATTGCACAGTTACTTCAGCAGAGTATGACTAACTTTGAGAAGAGATGTTATGACAATGTTGAGCTCTGTTTTCTTGTGCAGTTCTGATATTGCTGATGCTGACTTTGATACTGTAGTTGGCCACATTGAAGAAATTGTCATGGGTAAGTTCATTTGCTGTTCATTTCTTTTATAGTTGCATGTGTTTCAGCCCTCTGTCATTTTTATATGTTAATGTGTTCTAGAAAATAATGGAGACTTTGACTTCAAACTGTTGTTTGTGTAGATGTCTGGATGCATATTTGCACTTGATATTCTTTTGTTATGTGTGCATAAAAATGTGCATAAATTATATATGTAATGTCATGCATACATATATTGTTCTTTCAGAAATATAACTGTGCAGTGTGTGCTGTGTACCACTAGTTTCTTTCTTTTTGTTGCAGAAGATGACTTTCAGAGGCTGCAGAACAGCTTTTTGGAAAAGTATTATAAAGAATTTGAGGATACAGAGGAAAACAAATTCTGCTACACAGACATCCACAGGGAATATGTAAGAGTCGCTCATACTTGAAGTGGAATGTATTGCTGTACATAAATGCTACTATCTTTGGCATTTGCCATCTAATGTATAAAGGTCCATATGATTTAGAACCACTGAACCTTCACATACAGGTGCAGCATAGGAATCAGACATGATAGCGGAATGGTGTGGCAGGAATAGGTGCGCAGCTAATCTGGCAACACCCATGGTCGATCTAGCTGCTAAATTGTAGTCTTCAGTGCACAGCGCATACATTTGGGAATTTCAGCCTTAGGCCTCTAAGTATTAACCCTTATACTGAGGCTAAAAGCTTGAAATTTGTACACTGCCATATGCAAGCTACATTATAGTACTTACAGATAAGGATATAGACCAATGGTTTTAGTTCAAGGGTGGTGCCAGAATAGCTTGGTGCCTAGAGGTGCCAAGCTATTCTGGCAGTACCATTGAACTATTTTAGTCAAACTTATTTTGCACACGACTTGCAACATTTTAGACCTATCTCTAACCTTCCGTTTATTTAAAAAATTTTGGAGAAAGTTGTTTAAAAGAGCTACAAATCCGTTTGTCTGGAAACAGTCTTTTAGAAATGCAACAGTCGGCATACAGAAAGGATCACAGCACACAGACTGCTGTGCTGAGCATCATGGATGGTCTGCTAGTGAAGGCAGATGAGAGACTTGTCTCTCTCATTGCTCCGCTGGACCTCAGCACAGCATTCGACACGCTCGATCATTCTGTTTTGCTGAAGAGGTTAGAGGTAACCTTTGGCATCTGTGGTATCGCCCTGGCCTGGTTCACTTCATACGTTAAAGATCGTTCTCAGGCTGTTATTGTTAATGGCCAGCTATCTGCTTCTAGTCTTTTGTTGTGTGGAGTCCCTCAGGGCTCCATATTGGGGCCTGTTTTGTTCACTTTATATTCACAACCTCGGTCTGATGTAATTGCCGCACATGGGTGTAATTTTCACAAGTATGCTGATGATACAGAATTGTCAAAAAGTAGCATGCCTAGCCATTTCAGCTCTGCTAAGGTGAGTGTACAGTGTTGTATAGATGATGTCCTGTGCTGGGTGACTAGCAACAAACTTAAGCTTAACACTGACAAAACCAAAGTCATGCCTGCTGGCTCTCAGTCTCGCCTTAGTCTGATTGACAGCGAGTTCGCAAACATTGGTGGCTGCAGCGTTCGCTTCCAGAACTGTGTCAAATATCTGGGTGTGAAGATTGATTCAACGCATGCATGATCATATCAGTAGCATCTGCCGGGTTTTCTTTTTTTTACCTGTGCAGAATTTCTTCCTTCAGACCGTATCACACAGAAAGTGCGGCTTCAAGACTTGTAAATGCATTCATTACGTCCAGGCTCGATTATTGCAATTCTGTACTGGCAGGTTTACCCGCAGACCAGATTTCACGCTTGCAGATGATTCAAAACAATGTGGCACGTCTCATTTGAAGAAATGAAAGAGAGACCACGTTACGCCTCTACTGAAGCAGCTGCTCTGGCTGCCCGTAAAATTCCGCTGCCAGTACAAAATTGCAATTTTCGCCTATTGGCATTTGACGGATCTCTACCGCTGTACTTTTCTGCCAAGCTGTCTGTTTATCAGCCATCACGCACCCTTCGTTCCTCCAGTGATAAACTTTAAAAAAATCCCGAAGCTTAACATGAAAACTGTCGGGGAGCGTTCTTTCACCTTTTTAGCCCGAAGTGTGTGGAACTCGCTGCCAATTGAAATGCGGAATCAGCCCACATTGTCACAGTTCAAAGCTCACTTAAAGACTTTTCTTTTCTGTCGGGCATTTTACATTTAGCTCACCTTTAGCTAACTGTTGGCTGACTGCCTTTTATTCTGATTCTAGAGGGTAGTGGATGTAAGGTGTTGGGAAGGGATGGGGTGGTTTAAAGTAGTGTATAATTGTGCGTGTGTCTGAGAGAGAGGGTGTGCTGTTGTGCATGCGCAGTGAGTCCAGTGTTTTCCTGGAGAACAGCGCTATACAAGAACTATTATTATTATTATTTTGAATGATAAGGTTTAACTTACTTTCAATTGCATGTTATATTTCATACGCACCTATTAATATTTATGAGGAGCTTATTGCATTTACTGGTCTTGTCAAATTCTGTGTCCTGTCCTTTTTTCAGGTCCAGCTGGTTGAAAAGTTTTTGGATGATGAGATCTTAAAACGGATACCAGAGTTCTCCATGGAAGAGTTTACAAAAACACTAATGTAAGTCCAGTGATGTGACATATACTAGTGCACAAAGGCCATCAGGATGCCATTGGCCAGCACACAGCCGTGCACAGGCCGACGGCGTCTTATGTTGATCTGATGGCCTTTTGTGTATTGAGATTTTATGTTAACACAAATCATCACATATACCCTCAATGGTGCTGTCTTGTTTTGTTACACCTTGTCAAGGAGGCATTTTCTCCACACAAATTAAAATAGTTATAGATGCATTCAGTGCTATGCATAAGTACAAGTTGGACCAAATCCATTTGTCCAAATGTGACAAGATTTCTTATGTGAGGCAAAGTCATGTTTCTGGGAGCCCAAATGACAAATTTCATGACAGATACAGCTCCGACTCGCTATATAGCGCTTTGTTATATCATGATCCTGGATATATCGTGGGAGGGACCTCAAGGTCCCCCACCCCCCACCCAAATCAGACTGACAGCAGATGCAAGTGAGCCGTGATATCATTGTCACCAGCCCAAACCCACACCTGACACCTCTCCCCCATACTGCACACACACCTCACTTTACATTAAACACTGAATACCCTCCTCAGTTTAACAACATACATGTAAATACATGTATTGAGGGGTAGTAAGCACTAAATCGATATGTAATTAAAAAACTTTATTGTTTCAGTCTAGCCGACAAATTTTCTTTCGTTGGGATCACATGCGCGCGTACGGTTTTAGCCACATTATGAAAAAACACTACATGACCACAGTGTTAGTGGTATAGGAGTGAGTCTGCCACTTGCAATATGCCACTGCGACATCTGAGGTGCAAGTTCCTCGACGGCGTCAACAGGGAGAGAGAGAGATACGCTAGTTAACGTACTCTTCATTTAGGAGACGGATGGCCGAGGGTACAAAGCTCCCCTTGTAGCGTTTGGTTTTAACAAGGGGAGCCTTGAACCTACGGCCAGACGGGAGCTTTTGAAGGTGCTTAGAAAGGCAATGGGAAGTGTCAGCTGCCAGCCTCAGGCCCTTGTGTATCATTCTCGTCCTGTAGAGGCCGTCAAGGTTCTCCAACCTGCCCCCAACGATTGTCTCACTAAGCCTGATTATCTTGTTCAGCTTTCTAAAGTTAAAGTTCTTCTCGCCCATGGAGCTGAACCATGAGACAAAGGAGAAGGTAAGAAGGCTTTCTATAAAGCAGAGGTAGAACTGCCTGAGGATTTTGGGGCTCACATCAAAGGAGCGGAGTTTTGCGCAGCATAAACAGTCTCCCTTGGGCTTTCTTAAAGATGAGGCCTGTGTTGTCGGTGAAGGATAGCTGTGAATCAGTCAAGGTCCCTAGGTATTTGTAAACATCTGTGCAAGTGACAAAAGTGCCGTCAATCACCACCTGAGGAGGTGGGAGTGGGCTCCCGGAAGTTGGCTCACTGCTAGGCTGCCGAAAGTCAACTACCATCTCCTCAGTCTTGCCTACGTTTAACTGTAGATGGTTGTTAGGACACCATGAGACAAACTGACCCACTTCTGCAAAGTAGTCAGCATCTGAGTTTGACAGATCTACAACTGCAGTGTCGTCTGCAAATTTGACATAGTGAGTCCTGTCGTTGGAGCTGGTACAGTCATTTGTGAAGAGGATGTAAAGGACAGGCGAGACCACACATCCTTGGGGGCTGCCCACGGACGTGGTGATGATGGAAGACATCAAGTTGTTTATGTGAACACACTGCATACTTTCCACCATGAAGTTTAAGATCCATAGGATCAGAGAAGGGCTGACATTCATGTGATGGAGCTTGTCAGCCAGAAGGTGAGGCCTCATCGTATTGAAGGCGCTGGAAAAGCCAATGAAGAGGACTGGCAAAGGACTTTGGTGTCTCCAGGTGAGTGAGGATTAGGTGCAGGAGAGTGATGACTGCATCATCCACACCCCTGTTGTGGCGATATGCGAACTGTAGGGGGTCAAGCTGGTCACTCGTCTGACTGAGTAGTCGACTTAGGACAATTCTCTTGAGGCACTTCATAATGATAGAGGTCAGGGCAATAGGTCTGTAGTCATTAGGGCAATGAAAGTCTGTTGCCACACTCCACTACAGCCGTTTAGATGCTCAGCCTGGCGGGTCGGACTAGATTGACAGTGAACCCTCAAGGACCTCCTCCACATGAAGAACACACGTGCATGAAGGGCCCTGTGACAGTACAATGAATACTGGTTTGTCTCAGGTGGAAGTTGTTCACTGCTGAGATGCAGGATGGCTGTGAGACACTCCACTGGCTGCATCTAGCTGTTGGTTTAACTGGATTACTCACCTTGGTGACGACTGCAAACAAAACACATTAGCAAATGTTTAAATAAAGTTGATGCAAGGAGAAGTTGTCATTAGTGTTTTCTTGTGACAGTGCTACCTACAAAACACCTGGTGAACAAGGTCTTGGCAATATGTGTGCGACACCACACAGCTAAAAAAAAAGTAATTTATCATGCCTGTGTCACAATCTCTAGACTGCTGATCACATGATCACTTCTTTATGCGATAAACACAGATGTAGTTTTACTTGTTGGCTACTTTAATCACTTCTGTTGGTCCCCGGTGCCTGCAGTGGCCTATGAAGGTTTGTCTTGTGAAGACAATATCTTTGGTGCCAGTAGTGTGTGGGAAATGCCTCAGGCAATAGCTTTCACCTCCACTGCCAGCTGCAGCAATAGGATTATTTACGTTGGCTCATGTTTATCCCATTCCTATCCATGTTTATTTTGGGTCTATGCTCTCCCTGGTCCCAGTTTTTTTTTTTTACTAATATAAAAAACTAGTCACATTACTTAAAAAATCACACACAAAAAATAGAAAAATGTATGGAATGAGCTGAAACTTTGTATTCTGCCACTAAATGGAATGTATTAATTGATTATGTACATTATGTAGACCTGAAAAGGTTTTTAAATGAGATACTTTGATTTTAATTTAATTAATTTTAATTGTTCCATGAATTAACTCGTGGCCTGATGTTTAGGAAAAATTTCTGGCCACTAGTATACTTGGTTGATTGATTGTACATTGCTTAACGTCCCGACAGCAACAAGGCTTTCTCAGGACGTGCCTGCACTGCAGAACATTGAATGTATGTCACCAGCCGGTCAAATACATTAAATAAACCTAACACATGAGGCCTAAACAAAGCTAAGACCATTTAGCAACACACATCCAATATCAAGAGCTACAGGCAGTGCAGACAGTAGGGAGAGTTTTAAAAAGGCAAATACAGGTGAATGGACCTCGGGTAGACAGAAACACATGCCCCAGAATAGAGAGAAAAACTCACCCTGTGGGGCTGACCAGGGTGACCCTGAGAACTAAAAAGTACCTAACCCCACCCAAGTCCCCCAGGGCAGACCCGGGTGGGGGACTAGTATACTTGGGGCTGGACACGAATGGGTTAATGTCCCATTAGCTTTGAAGAAGAAAAGGTGCCAGTCACTGCTTCCCTTGATCTGTGTGATCAGTGGTCAGCTGGAATTAGCGTGCAGTGTTTTGAAACTGTTGTTAATGTGTTTGTTACGATTGTGGTTGTGTTGTTCTGTGGGAGCATGTGTGTATTAATCATAGGAAACGATCAGATATTTATTTGAACTATCATGATTACGAATCACGTACCTTTTTAGTAAGATTCGCTATCGTTCACACAGAGAGCGGAATTGATTGTCTTTTGATTTACGGAGTTGAACCTCGAAGAGTCTAGAAACTGCTCAAATAATCTGCGCTGTTTTCTGTGCGTGTGAAGTTAGCAGCCAGTATGTATTAGGTGGAGTCTTGAAACTTCCGGAGAATTCGGGCAAGGTCGTGAACTGCGTATTCTTGTGTAACTTCATTATACACCGGGATTTTCCCAAAATTGGGGTTGAAATTAGCAGTCGAATTTCATAGACTATTGTAGTCTATTCTAGAAAGTTCTTTTTCATCAATATTTATGAGTTTCGGTTATGTGTTCCGTTCTGATTGGTTGCTTTGTATGAATTTGCTGGATTATTCTGGAAAGCGTGATACTATAAAAGACTGGTTAGAAGCGCGTGTGTACATTGTCATACATTGTCAGTTGTAATGACACACAGTTTATCGTAGGTACGTGGCCCGTATAGGGTGTACATTGTGAGAGACGCAGCGTAACGGTGGTGTACGTTGTATGAGAGACACAGTGTGTCAAAAGTGTTCAATGTATTGGAGAAGAGATAGTGTACCACTGTGAGTGCATTGTGTGGAGATCGCATCGCTGCAATAAAATATTGTTGGAACTGTTACTCTAGTGTGGTCTACATCCGTAAGCCACATGTGACGGGTTGCAGCTAAATGAAGTGTCTTTAAAAGAACCTTATGTGCGTGCGTCTGGTGTGATATCATACTACGACTACGACTCAACATGTAACAGTGTTTGACCTCTGAAGTGAAAGGACCATTAATTAGACTGGGTGGGTTTGAAGTCCTCCAGTCAACGCCTTTTGATGGTAGACTAGATAGGCTCATAACCGCCAAACAGCATACATTAGTAGCAGCTCCCTTTTGTTTCTTCATTCTGAGGACACCCCCCCTCCACCAGCCAAACTCAGTATATTGCGCAAACAAATATATCATGGCCGCGTTTTATGGGCCCCGTCAACCGCGATCTATTGAGTTAGAGCTGTACACACACACAAAAATGTAATGGCTACCAGAAAAAACGTAGGGCTCCCAGATTTCACTTGGATAACCAGTTGTGTGAAGATGTACATAACAGTCTTCTTACCAGTTTGTGTGTTAAATGAGACAGACAGTTGTGGTGTTTTAATTATGCTGATGTTTCAGAGAAAGAAAAGATGAATTGGAAGGTGAAATATTTGAACTCCTCCTTACCTTCAGTGACTTCCTTGCCTTCAAAGAAATGGTTCTGGACTACAGAGCAGTAAGTGAAGCAACTCATTTTTTCATGCTCATGGCACTGTCAGATGCAGTTTACAACTGTTAAAAATGAAGTTTGACTTTGAATGAATTATTTTGATTGGATTTGTACTGAATAAATAAAAGTATTGTGTTAGCACCTTTACTGTGGGAACAATAAACACTCGAAGTTACAATATGCATATATCCTCATGAGCCCCTGCAAATATGCAGCGGTTTATAAGTTCCTGTTTCTTTTGCTAGCTCCATTCATATTTGTGTTCCCCACACAGTACATGCAGTTATCGGATGTTCATGCTGTGGCTATCTCAGATTAACAGTTCATGTTTACTGGCTGTGAAAAAGAATCAAATGGAGCAGGGATGTATTTGTTTTGATGGACTTGTTTGTACACAAGTGTGAGTGTTGTTTTCCTGTTGTACTTATAATCTTATGTCTGATGTCCATCTACAACATTTTTGCAGGACAAAGAGGGTCGGACGGTGGATCTGAGTGATGGTATCACAGTGACATCTGTCCACAATGACATGCCCATGGAGGGGAGTGGCCTTTGCCTGGGTGGAAACGCATTTGGACATCACTGACAGACCATATTACACCTCACGTACTGTGCATTTGAGATCTGACCACTGGATGAACGATGAACAGAATGGTGTTTGATGTGTAAATGCAGTGCGGAGAATAGTGTTCATTGAGTGTATGAAACAAGTGAGTGGAGTCTACCGGTATCTGATTTGCAGGTGTGTTTCTGGCAGAAGACTGCGAGTTGTGATATGCTGCGAGAGAAATTCAAACCAAAAAGGGAGATTGCCAGGCATGTGAAATGCATACAGATAAGCAACACAGAAAGAAACATGTGGTGCAGAACAAGCACAAAAACCTCAACATGTTTTGTGCTTGCTATTTCAAAGTGTGCTTGTTTCTTTGCTGGCTTTTCTTTGATGACAGGATCATCTGCGATTAACTTATGGTATGGAATTCTTCATATAGTCAAATTCTGCCTTCAGGTGACAGTTGTGTCATGTCTTGTCATATGATTGAAGAATATTAACTCATTCAAGACGTGCCGTCTCCAAATAAGCAGCTTCAAGCCGCGTATCTGGAGGCAGCACATCGTGAATGCGTTAATAAAGCAGGAAAATCGAAGTTACTCAATCCTGATCGACCATTTATCTATGTGTACTTTATGTCTCTGGCAGTCGTTTTCACTACACATTGTATGTTGAATTTGTTCACTATGTAGCAGTATTTAAATGAAAATTGCAAAGTAAATAAATCTGTTGCACGACAGGTTAACTCATTTAAGGCGCCTCACCTCATTAGCTGCAGAAGTGTTGCATAATATTGACAGCGAAAGTGTTGCTGGCAGCTATTGATGTGGAGCTTCTTAAATGAGTTGAGGAGAGAGGTAAAAATAAATGGTTTAGCCTTTTGCTGTCCGTAGCACTTACTGTAAGGCGATTTCTGCTGGATCACCTTGACAAATCAAAGTAAATCTCAGTGAAACTGACATAATCGACTCACTACATGTATTTCAATCTAGGCACTGTTAGAATGAAGGGGTGATTTACAAGCAGGAAATGCTCATAAAAGATGAATCCCTTGGCTTTTTATTTTATTGGAAGTACACTTCAAATTACCTCACTGGGCCAAGTTTCTTAATGACTTAGTGCACTATTTTATAGACTGTTGTATGCTTCTGAGAGATTCTTTATCTTTGTATGCTGGCATATGAAGTCTTGTGTACATGCTAGTGTTGTACTTTCTTTTTCTTTAACTCTTTAAGCCCTGAGGACGAAATATCAAATTTTTGTAGGTATCCTCTGAGGTCTGTATCACAGTTCTGGAGACAGATTGACCATGATATTTCAAGGTTGGTGTCAGAATAGCTTGGTGCCTACAGGCACCAAGCTATTCTGAGACCAACCTTAAAATATCATGGTCGATCCACATCCTGTTGTCACCTTTCAGGGCTTTATGGGTTAAAAGCCATGAGTACTGGTGGGTTGTTTGTTTACCAACTGCATATTGTAGTTTTACCTTCTTGCCAAGAGGTATCACAGCCTTCACTGCATATCACACCCCACCCGGGTCTGCCCTGGGGGACTTGGGTGGGGTTAGGTACTTTTTAGTTCCCAGGGTCACCCTGGTCAGCCCCACAGGGTGGGTTTTTCTCTCTATTCTGGGGCATGTGTTTCTGTCTACCCTTTGTCCATTCACCTGTATTTGCCTTTTTAACACTCTCCCTACTGTCTGCACTGCCTGTAGCTCTTGATATTGGATGTGTGTTGCTAAATGGTCTTAGCTTTATTTAGGCCCCATGTGTTAGGTTTATTTAATGTATTTGACCAGCTGGCGACATACATTCAATGTTCTGTTTAGTTTTTTTTTTTTTCACAAGCAGTGCAGGCATGTCCTGAGAAAGCCTTGTTGCTGTCGGGACGTTAAGCAGTGTACAATCAATCAATCAAATGCATATCACAGAATATTTACTATTTATGACTGTTTCAAGAACAATGACGTATGGTTAAGCCAGTTTAATCTCTTCACTGCCAAGGAAAAGTGAACACCACCCAACTGCAAGAGGGATGGATCCTCATGAGACTCACAATTGCCAACACCATTTTGTATCCATGTTCCTTAGATGGATGGGGATCTTTAACACTGAATTTACAGTGATGTCAAAAAACATACTCGGCGTCCACTTGCAGTGAGAAGGGTTCAACCCTTTGGTTGTCGGGAATCACCTTGCCAGAAAGCGTAACAGACAGCCGAAGGGTAACTAGACCATCACCAGTATAAGGCGACCATTCTTCCATGGTCCCTTACGTGGTCATTCTATACAGAGCGGACTGAATTACATGTACCAAAACTAAAATGGATCAGCCATAAAAGTTCAAAGAATGAACCAAGAAAGAAAGAAATAAGCTTTGAAAGTAGGAGCACAAAACAAAGCATGTTTTTTCTTTGTCATTTCTGTGCATATTTCACGCTCGTCATTCGCCTTTTTGGTCTGCATTTAATGAGTTCAGAGCTAGTTCAAGATCAGGTACACCTAGTTGATCATGTACTAGTACCCCCAAACTCTTATGGTTAATTCAAAAGCCACAGCATTTGGTAGTGTCAGTTGTATATATTAAAAAAAAGAAGTTACATTGGCGGATCATTGGCTTGACTTACCATCATCAGTCAAAGTTGCCAAGGCAGAAGGCAGGTAAAGCAGATATCTACCGCAGTATGACGGATGTTTTCTTTATACTACATGAATTAACTTGTGGTAGTGTCTACTATATTCAGCGTGGAAATGGAAGTAAGTTTCAGACCCTTGTCCTTAGGATTTTTGGGTGCTTGTCATCTAGAGCGTTTGTTAGTGGTACAAAGGGCCCCCACTTTGGGAAACGCCTGGTGAATGTGCCAACAGATACACTTTGTGTGTCTGTCACAGTGTCAGCAACAGAGGCAACAACAAACCAAAAAACTGCATATTTTTTTTTAAATCTCACACCATGACTAAATCTGGGGTCTGCTTCAAGCATGTACATTTCAGCAGTTCTAGAAAGGCTGTATTTACACAAATCTAGAATGGCATACCTTGAGTCTATTACTATAAGTATGCAACGCCTATCGTAAAAGTTGACGCCTAGTGTTGCAGGTGACACGCGTTTGAACAGATTACAAGTGAAGTTGAGGAACCATTACCTTTAACACATTGTTTTCCTTTGATATTTTTTTCAGAAAAATCAGCATTGAATGACTGCATTTGTCACCATGTTGCATGTTATCTGATTACATCACGTTATGTAAGACAACGATGTAGTGTCAGGAATTTCTACACACTCTTCCAATCATGCTGGTCTGATTTTTGGCTCACGTGCGAAGCAAAATGTTCTGGGCCAGTGGTCATCTGTCCGGCTGCTGTCATATACTTTAACGTTGGCATTTTCTCGGAGACTATTCAAGCCGCGGTCTTCAAACTTGGCCCAAGGATACTTTGTGGCAAGACCTTTCTAAACATACCAATTTCAGTGACCTCTCAGAAAGATTAAGGTCCCAGGGGATGAGGAAATAGGCCAAAAATAGCTATTTTTGACATAATTTATTTTTTCTCAAATACTATTCACAACTTCAAACCCAAACTTGGTACATAGATGTGATGGTAAGACCTATGTATATTAATTTGGTTGATCCCTTGAAAAGGTCAAGGGTCACAAGAGCTCAGGAAATAGGTCCAAAATAGCCATATTTTGACAAAAGATGTTTTTTCTCAAATACTATTCACAACTTAAAACCCGAATTTGGTAAGACCTGTCTATGCATACTAATTTGCATGACCCCTCAATACGGTCACAAGTGGCCGGCAAATGTGTGTAAAATGCAAAGTTTTGATAAAATTGTAGGTATTATCAAAATTTTTCAATAAAATTTGGCACAAAGGTAGCTGATAAGACCTTCCTATGCATACTAATTTAGTTGACTCATTGCAAAGGTCAAGGGTCACGGCGGGGTTGACAGATAAGTGAAAAATGCTTAGATTTTCAGAAAACATCTATTTTGCTGGTCACGGCTGTGCAGTTAGCCCGATTTCCTACTCTTTAGTTTGGCCGCAGCCAACATGCTGTGGTATGCGGCAGCCACTCCCGGCTGCGAGCAGGTTATCTAGGTCAGAGTCTGGTGTCAACTATTCCTTCTATAATCTCTGTAATAATAATAATAATACATAGTTTTTATATAGCGCCCTTCCCCATGAACAGCAAGCTCGGAGCGCTTTACAGCACAAAAAAAATAAAAAGGAGAAAAATTAGAACGTACTCACTCTTTAAATAAACATCTGCTCGCACCATGTAGGCGCATTCCTAACACGAAACACACACGCACATACACAGCCTATCTACATGGGGAAACGACCAATATTTCCAGGCAGCACATCCAGACTAAGCTAATCTTGATATGCTACCTGGAAAAGATGGGTCTTCAAATTTGTTTTGAAGGTCAACAGGGTAGGGGAAAGACAGACATGCAGTGGAAGTGAGTTCCAGACGTGAGGGGCCTGATAACTGAAAGAACGGGCACCAGCAGTTTTTAGGCTGACTCTGGGCTGAACGAGCAGTTTTTGTGAGCTTGAGCGTAGACTTCTACTAGGATTATGTGATGCAAGGGAAGAAGACAGATATGCAGGAAGCGTATTGTCATAGTGTTTGTATGCCAAAGTGGCCAGCTTGTACTCTATTCTCTGTTTGACAGGTAGCCAGTGGAGATGCTTTAGCAGTGGTGTGACATGATCAGTGCTTATTCTGTAACGGACTACCGATGTGTGTTATGCCTGTGTTTAATGTTCTCCATCTCCTCTTGATCAGTTTTCTACATAGAACCGTTTGACACACTTGTGTACTGTTGTCTGCTGGTTCCTGTGTTGGTGGCATTATTCCCGTTACTTTTTTGTTAAGGGTGCAGTCTGAGGATAAAGACAGGTACTGTGTTTGTACTGAGTAGGTCTGAACATTCATTCTCTATTCTGGAATACTGCTGTGTATTGTGTAATCCCTGTGCTTTATGCTCTGCTTATAGCCTCCAGTATTTTCTGTGTTACTGTTTAATAGTATCAGGTACTAACTGTTGTCTGCTCTTTCATATTATCCTGGTTCCTTTGTTCCAAATGGTGTAGTCTAAGGAAAAGTTATGGCGGGAATAAAACATACACAAGAAACTGTTGCACACACAGAAGCCTTTCACTTCAAAAGTTTCTCTATGTAGACTGTGTTGAGGAAGGTCAAAACGAAGACTGAATGAAAATCCAGTCAAACTGTGTGATGTGCCCAGCGTGATGTGCTTCAGACCTGTTATTTGTGTTGGTGTTAATATAAAGGAACCAGTGTGATGTGCTTAAGATCTGTTACATGTGTTAGTGGTTATGAATTTATTGTGTAAACCCAAGTGTATGGCATAAACAGTGCACAAATGCTGGGATCAGCATGTTTGTGTTGATCGTCTTGATGGACCAAACGGATTACCAGCTTCTCAGCAGTGAAGTACTTTCTGACGCTAGTGTTGCTCTAGCAGGAAAAGAACAGGAAATCTAGTAAGTGATAACAGTAGAGGCTAGAATGCTGCGTAGATTCATCAACTTTTCATCCCATAGAAAACCGACATGCACAACAGATTGAGCTTAGAAAGTTAACGCTTTTTTTTTTGGTCAGTGCAATTTCATTGTATTACAAATATGAAATGTACCTGCTCTTGTTGAAGGTGTGCTGGTACAGCATGGGCATGTTTAGTATGAAAAGAAAGCAAATTTTATCAGCTACAAATTACACTTATGTTATAAAATAAATAATGACATTCTTGAGAGAAGAAAAAAGCATTTTGTGAATGTTCAGTTACTAACTTTTCAGCATTCCCGCTGCAATGCACTGGCAGTGACAGTACCGAGGCTGTCAGCAGGAGTAGGGTAATGGCAGAGCACTCCCTTCTATCATCATGAACAGCTCTTACAGTCTGCCTCACCAGGCGCGCGCTAATGATTAATTGCCCCACACGCCTGGCTACTGCCACAGATGGCTTATCTTGCACTCGGTGGCACCCGTCCGCTCATAACTAAAAGTGTGGTTCTGCACAGTTGTGTGGTGCAAAAGCCAGCTCTTATTGTCACAAAGGTCACACATGTAAATAGATCATACACGTGAGCCATAATGGCTTTGCCTTCCTCGTTATTCTTTGAAGTCTGCGTACTTGTTTTTTACGTTGCTACGGAACCTTCAAGCTAAGGCGATCGAACATTATGTGTCGACTGAACATGTTATGACATGTGCAGCCGATGTGTTGCATACTTATAGTAATAGGCTTAAGAAGGGACTCGTATGAGATCTAGCAGCTTGGTCTGTTGTAGTTGAAGAATCATGCTAGGATTTTCAATCCTCGGGATAGAATTTTTAAACATAGATATAAAGGGTGTGTATTGTGTTTGATGGATGAACATTTTTTCCACACGAGAATAAATGGCGCATAAATTTGAAACATTGTTGTCACTCTGACGGCAGCAACAGAAAAATGTACACAAGCCATGTTTATTGTCAACTATTATTTATGACCTGATATTTGTGTGGCTGACTTGCAACCATATTTACAGAATCTACACAGAAGTACATGTACATAGAAATCTCCTCTGAACTGGGGTAAAATCAAACGGTAATGAGAAGAATATGTTTATACACTTCCATATCAGTGAATGGACTCCTCACATGAAATTATAACTGCTTTAAGAAATTACAGGTGCCTCCATTGGGAATCAGCACTTCCATCATATGCAAATATTCACCCATATCATACTGAGGATAAACGCTTCAAATTTGTACACTGCTATATGCAATCTACATGATAGTACTTACAGATAAGGATAGAGACCAATGGCTTTAGTTCAAGGGTGGTGCCAGAATAGCTTGGCACCTCTAGGCGCCAAGCTATTCTGGCACCACCCTTGAACTATTTTAATCAAACTTACTTCACACACGAGTATTCCGAATGATAAGGATTAACTCTTTATGCATGCAGCAATCAGCAAGGGCTTTAACTTTTTACAGCCCCCAAAAACTAAACTCCACCCAGCCTCAAGAGGAATATATCCTCATCAGCCCCTGCAGCTGCAGGGGGGGGGGGGGGGGGGGGGGGGGTTATGAGGACCCCAATTCATCTTGCTGAAACCACTTTGTATCCTTTGTCCTTGGACAGCTGCAGATCATACCAAGGCTAAAAGCTTCAAATTTGTACATTGCCATATGCAAGCTACATTGTTACAGATAGGGATATAGACCAATGGCTTTAGTTCAAGGGTGGTGCCAGAATAGCTTGGCGCCTAGAGGCGTCAAGCTATTCTGGCACTACCCTTGAACTATTCTAGACAAACCTATTCCACACACTGGTGTATTCCGAATGATAAGGGTTGATGATGTGACACGCAGGTGACACTGCTTGCACTGGAAGATGTCTAGTCTTTCAGCATACCCCTGTAGCAAAACTTCTTTGCCGGCCCACTGTAACCGTCGCGGGCCCAATGAACTTTGCTTACTGGGTATGGACAAGTACGCATAATATTACAACACTATACACAGGCTACAAGAACAAGAATATGAACCCCGACACAAGACAGATACCATTTATCATATCTGAAAGAAAGAAAAAACAACGCGATAATCATGCAGGCACATTTGTCTCGAGTACCACCTCTTAACCCCTTCTCTCCTGGAAAAATGAGAACATCACCCAATCGGCATCCACCAGCAGCGAAGAGATTAACTCTTTTGAGACGTGCCGCATCCGGATTCGCGGCTTTATGCCGCGGATGCGGCACGTCTCAAAAGAGTTAAAGTTGCCTTATCTATGGTGTGGTCATATCATTCAAGTTTACGAGTATAACATATTCTCAATGTTGCCTGTTGCCAAGACTTCTGTACACTTCTTTTCACAGCCCATGTGAGCAGGCACATGCAACAGAGGTCTGCTACTGCCCCTTATGAGGGATAACACTCCTGCGTACAAAGGAGAAGAGCAAAAAAAAAAGCCTTATTTTAAACCTTATTCGGAATACACCAGTGTGTGAAATAAGTTTGACTAAAATAGTTCAAGGGTAGTGCTAGAATCACTTAGCGCCTCTAGGTGTCAAGCTATTCTGGCACCACCATGAACTAAAGCCATTGGTCTATATCCTTATCTGTAAGTACTATAATGTAGCTTGCATATGGCAGTGTACAAATTTGAAGCTTTTAGCCTCAGTATGATATGGGTTAAAACATTCCATCTTCATAACTAAAAACTTGTTACTGTTGTACAGCATTACTGTTTGACATAAAGGATATATATTGTGAATCATTAACCCTTTATTGCCTGAAGAAGCTCACCTTAAGGTAGCATTTAACCATAAAACCAGACAAATTTCAGTACCATTCGTGTTTGTTATGCTTTGTTGACACACCTAACTGTTTGGACATGCAGGAAATGCAAAAAAAGGAAAAGAAGCATTTTTCACACAATTGCTGACCTCTCATTACCTTGACCTTTGAGAGGGGTCATCCAATTTAGTACTGGTATGCACAGGAAGGTCTTATCACCAGGTGCCTCTGTACCAACTGAGTACTGCAATCATTAGCCGATTCTTTTAGAATGTGAGGCAGCTGACCTTGGAAGCAGTGAGGTAAATATTTACACAATCAGGCTTAGTTCTTCAGATGCTGTTATGGCAGGGGTCTCATAGCGTACTAGCTCTGCATTATATACATACTTTGAACTAATTAACCCCATAGCCAAATTTCCCAAAATGTGGGCAGTGGAGGTGTTGCCCAACGACTATGTAACAAGTTACAGACGATCGCTCAACTATGAAAATTCAAGGGTAGTGCCAGATTAGCTTGGCACCTGAAGGCGCCAAGCTAATCTAGCACTACCCTTGAATTTTCATGGTCAAACCATCTCCTGTTGTAGGGCATCGGGGATAAATGGTTAAGCATTCAGTCCTACAAACAAAATTCCCAAATATGGGAGTTGTCCTCTGAAACTACATGAATATAGTAGAGAAGACAGATCGACCATGATAATTCAAGGGTGGTGTTAGAACTAAGAATAGTTTGGTGCCTCTAGGCGGCAATGATAGTTCACGAATGGAGTAAACAGCTTGGCTGTTTTGGCACCATCCTTGAACTATTATGTTTGGTTTATCTCCTATTGTAATGTGTCAAAGCTCAGTGAGTTGATGTTCGTTAGCTCAAACCATATGGTGAGAAAAATAGTTTTTGTGTCTGTGAATCTGTATTTGAGTCGTCAAGTGGTTGCATTTTTTGCTGCTGTGAAGAGCGAGAGGATCCTTCGGATGTCATTCTTAGCAATGTCAGGGACCTCGGTGGACACAAGATGTACGGCACTGTCAATGTCCTCCTCCACCTCCTCCTGGATCCATGCGTGTCGCTGCAACATCACCAACACCACATGTATATCATGCATGTGCAGGCTAAAGCAAACATGTTGGAAGTATTATCAGGTATCCAGTACCATCTGCAAAAGTGCAGATTTTCATAAGCTCCTGAAGTTTCAGGGACTGATAAAAACCATGCCTGTTGTTGGCAAGATAGAGAAAGACAATAGGAGATTTAAAAGTCAATGAATTCAATAAAGCCGCATCAGTCATTAAATTACGTCATTTTTAATATTAACATTTTTGACCCCATTACGCCCCTGTTATTACCCAATCAACCCTTTGATTTTAAAAAAGTGACAAGCATGACCGATGCGGCCTTATTGATCTAATTATCTTTTAAATCTCCTATTGTCTTTCTCTATAACTATTGTCTCTGTCAACACATAATCATTTACCTGACCAAGTAATGACAAGTGAAACTTTATATTTACTAACAAGTTTCAATTAACTTTTAGGAACCTGCAGAGGTAACCTTTAAGTTACTTTTCATAAGAACTTATTAATTACTTATCATAAGAACTTATTAATTTCTTACTGCAAGTTCTCATAATTTCTCACAACAACTTGACTTAAGTCACAACTTACTCGGTCAGATTTGTCAAGATACAAGGAAAATAAAAAAAACTTTTTTTTCTCAATAATACTCTGGTGGTGGTGCTGATGGGGCTAAACAATCAGGCACAAGTGGTGTAAATGACGTGTCATCTCTCTGCGAAGTGTATGACATTATTAAAGGATTACCAAATCTGATTTTTATTTGTTTAAAAGATTGTGTAGCTTTTCTGTGGTTTCCTGAACACCAATCTTTTTCCCCATCTCTAAAAAAGAAGCCTTTAGTTCTTCAACATTCACGGGAGATTGACTACGCATTTTATTCTGTATTTCAGACTTCTGTTTTTTTGTAATTATTTAAATCATCCTGGACCCGCTTAAATTCATCGTCATCAATAAAATTATCATTCAATGCCTTACTGATAATAAGTTTCATACTGCTCAGCTTTGCACCAGCCAGCGTACTCAATGCTTCATGTTTTTGTAATTTCGTGTGAAACCTCTTGTTTAAGGCTTCCAAACCAAAGCAAGCCAGGCATGTAGCAACGCTAACACCCTCAACTGCAATTCCAATTAAACTTCCAATTCCTGTGGCAAACAGAACAATACCCCCTACAAAACAACCAGCTGAAACGGCACCAACAGCCATTGAAGTATTTTGTACAGAATTGAAAACAGTCTTATACCTCCTTTTGCATGTGGAGTACCTCGCCTCTTCACTTTCCAAATATTTAATTGCTTCTGTAATATTATTTAATCTGAATGCGTCTGCCTGTAATGTTTTATCTGATGCAATTGGCATATGTGGATCAAGCGCAAACGACGACACAGTCTCAGGCGCAAGCGTCGTCGGTAGTTGTGGATAGAAGTTTACCATTTTTTTTATTGTCAAATATTTTTTATTTAATCAGCAATTACATTTTGTAACTCGTCAAAAGTATACAATTTGCTGGCATAATAAAATGAAACAAGATCAATGTGTTCAAGGTTTATGTAACTTAGACGAACAAAAGTTGTTTTGTCAACCACCACTTTGACAGCGGGAATACTGCTCGAAACATTAATAACATCTACATTTTTTGTAATAGCAATAAAGACCTTTGTTGATTCTGATACTGTTTCATCCCATGTAAGTTTTATTCCCTGTGCAATATTTGCCTCTTTCACAGAAGCTATAGATCTCAAGATAATTTCAAATACTATTGTCGCTTCTCTAGCCACGACTAAGCTTGCTGGCATAAACACAACAGAAGTATCTGATCTTCCCTTTCTAGTTGTAAGAAGATACCGTCGTTTCTCATAATTTTCAACTTTTAGTTTATCTCTGCTATTGTTGTCTGGGGCAAAACTTGGAACAAGGCTTACAATCAGCGGCCCAGAATTAACAACCTTCCTAAACACTAAGGCGCCTTTGTCATCAGTGTATACATAAGGACTAATAAATTCAATCTTTATGTCCCAGTCAATTACGGGTGCAGGTGCCGGCACAGGTGAAACAACCCACTTATTACCCACATGTATTAAGTTGTAGGGCACATTATTTACTGGAACTGGTACAGTGACATCACGCAGCTGACCAAGTTTAGGAATCTGTCTTTCACCGTCTTTCATGTCGACAATTACTTTCCGCTTGTACATGCCAGTCGAATCAAGTTCAAAACCATATATTTCTCCAATTTCCCCTTCCTTCTCAAAATCCTGTACGTCTGCCAAATCTTTCAACTCTGTTACTGGACATGCAACTGGTATGATTCTCGGCTTTGGACCACCACTCATTTTTATAAACAAAAATAAAATTATTTAATTTCCAACACAACATTAAAATCATGCATAACAACTGGTTTGTCATCCTGATTAGTCACAGATAAACACAATGATTCAAAGAAACTAGAACCTAATTTCTTAAACTGCGCAGGAAATCTAACAACCACACTTTCGCAATAGGGTGGAGTTCCAGTTGGCAAGCATCTCAACAAAGTTGAAGGCTTTCCATTGTGAACATTTTCAGTTGTGTTTAGTTCTTTCAAATAAACATTTAGCACTGTGTGTACTGACAAATTGGCAGGACGTTTTCCAGTTATATTAAGTTTATTTGTCTTCAATGTTATAATATGAGAAAAACCATCTTCTTCAGCCATATACCAATCTTCATCCAAATAATAACCAAGTAAATATGCAAATTTAATTGACATTTTTAACCAATCTTGTTTCGAAGATTCTAATGTAACAAGTAGGTTAGCTGGATTTAAAGTTGCTTTAATACTAAATTTACTAAGAAACCATTCAGCTATAGTACAAAAGTCATAATACCCAGGTGGTAAAGCTTCAGTCACACCACCAAAAATTACTTTATAATTTATATCATCTTCTACATTAAACCATTTTACACTATAAAACATTTCATGGATAGCTACAGCCTTGCAACCATCACGATTATCAATCCCATTAGTTAACCACACTGGTTTGCTTGTGTCAAGATTTGTAAAGGTAATAAACATTTTTATTATCTTATAAAAAAGAAGGATGGAATTTAAATCACCAACAAGCGTTACTACAAATGCATTTCAATTTAATGTGAATGCCAAATATAATGTTGCACCTACTTATGAACAGAAAATAATTCAACTAAATCAACTTGATATTGCTGTATCAGAACAAGATTTATTTCAAGTGAAAGTACCCAACCCGTTTGACCATTATATAAACCCTCCAATAACAGATGATGCTACTGCAAGAAAGTGGTCCTCAAGTCCACTACAGATGTTTCAAAACCAACTCAACTTTGCCATACTATGTTCAACTACAGGCTGTGGTGTTTCATTTACAGACCACTTGAATCACTCAAACAAACTGATTAGGTCTGTGTATCGTTTCCATGTTTATTACCAGCTTAGACGTATTTTGTCAGAACTGCATACACCACTACCAACTGAATCCAGTTTCAACAGGTTTAACAACCCCATGGCTATGAAAGCATTTGAACGGATTTGTAATGAGTTTAACATCAGTCCCGGGTATGACTTCACATAAAAACTTGATGATCACAATGGTATGGGTACATTGTATTATGCTATGAGTCACAGACAATACCCACAAGATTACTACCCTGGTTACACTTCATTCTCATCAAAATCACAAGTCTGGTTAGGCTCAATAGAACAGAAACAGACTAATGCATGGACTAAATTTATTTTAGACAGGAGTGACGGGTTTACTCAAGCGGGAGTCGAGCGCATCAATGAGTCTATCAGAACATATGTCTGGTGTTTACTAGGAGCACAATCATTAACAAAATCAAATATATTAAACGGGAGTGGCAAATTTGAAGCACAAAAACAATTTCTTGCTAATCTTGAAGATTCAATTAATTCAACAGTAGATCTCCCATCAAGCATACAGCGTTAGCAAGACGTTCTCAGATATGCGAGATCAAAAGTTGACTTTGTAGTTGGCATCGGGTTATACATGTTACCATCTGACCTTCAACTCCAAATGGGTACAATAACAAATTATAATAATGAAATCATTGTTGCAGGTCGTGATCAAAAATTAGGACTCAATCAATCTGTAAACTTAGGAGCAACAACCACACATGTTCAGACGTTAAAATCATTACAGACGGTAACACCCCCGGCCCCTACACCGGCACCCATACAACAAGTACAGTCAACCCCTGACACACATGAGTCAGAGAGAACTGCATTGGTAATAGGTCTCACTGGATTAGGTATATTACTTCTTTACCTGTTTCATTAAATAACCCACCATCAACCCTCCTACTGTAACCAAAAAGACCCACACATTTTCTGCCATAAATCCAACTACCTTCGCTGCAGTAGTGATCAACCAACTGACAACTGTGCCAATTATGCCAGGCAAAGCGTCCATTGCTTTCACAGCCAATTTCTTAAGCAAGTCTGATATGTGAGACAGTTGTTTCTTTACCCATGACTGTAAATCTTTTGGGTCTGTTGGAGCCGGGGGGCCTGGTGGTGCTGGCGGACCTAGCTGGCGGTGCCGGGGTTGGACCCCCACCACCCCCAGCACCGGAGACAGCTAACACTACAGTATTAATAATAAATCCAAGAGCAGTAATTAAACTTGCAATAGTGATACCCTGCTCTCTGAAAAGTGTTTTTAATCTCTCAGCCAAAGTTGTGTCTTCGTGAAGTATTTTCTGAATAGTTTCCCTAATCCTGTTGACCTGTGTTTTCAGTTTTTGTCTTCCAATACTAATCACTTCTAACCGCCCTGATCTTTCTATCTGCAAATCATTTAATCTGTGTTGTATTCTTTCTTTCATTTCTGTGTCAAGATTCCCATTGTCTGCGGTAGCCAGTTTCTCTTTTTCACGTTCTATGTGTTTATCAAGCTCACCCAGTTTGGCAACATTATTTACCATCTCACCTCTTATTGTCTGTAATGATTTATCCAAGCCCATAATCTCCCGCATTGACAAAGGTGGGTCATCTATTGTTTCCATAGCATCATTTATTTGTCCTTCAGTAAATGAAGTTTCTTGTATCACTGTGTTTGCTATTTCTGGTAGGCTTGTTACAGGTGCCATTTCAATTTGTTGCCCTGTTGGCAACTTTGTTTGTGTGTCGTGAAGAACACTAACCAGTCTTGGCGTGACAGGAGAGCCTCCAATTCCAAGGTACCTTGCCAACCCAGAGTTACCACCGACTTCACCTTTAATTGTACTTAAAGCTCTAAACTTAGAAGGATTGTTTTTATGTGTTAGATTTATTTTCCCTCTGTCCGTATTTACAAATAAGTGTCCTTTATCATATTCAAACTGATTAGGATCTATTACATCTGGACGCGCTCCAACACTGTCATAAAATGAGTTTACTTTGTCTTTTAACAGTTCATGATACATACTACTACTAGTTACCACTCCAGTCATATCTGTGATACTGGTATCTGAGGCATCCATGACATCCATTTCAAAATCTTCATGATTAAATCCTCCTGCTGCCATTGTTTTATTAATTTAATATTTTTTATTGTGCATAATAAAAATGACACAGTCTTACGGATCAAAGTTAGACCCATACAGAAAACTACGTGAGCCTCTTGGTGTTAAGGGCATTAGACAATCAATCGTCATCACAAACAATCCAAGTACCATAGACCAGAACCAAACTCTTACAGTCAAGTTTTCAAACCTAGGTCCCAGTGACGTTATTGTTCCTGGCACTGTATGCCTAGCATTTAATATTGAACTAACATCAGACGCAGATGCAAACAGAACACTGGTTGACAATCTTGGCAGAGCAATTGTTAGAACTATTAAAGTAAAACTTGAAGGACAGGAAGTGTTTAGTCTTGACGATGCTGATGTATTTTACTGTTACAAAGATTTGTGGCTCACAAGAGAAGAACGAGAAGACCGTATTTATCAAGGCATACAGTCTGATAATGTTGGTAAACTTCGAATCGATGCTGGAGATAAGGTAACTACTGGGGTAGCCAAGGAAGTTATTATAGCAGAAACATATGGAACCAGATTTTACATTCCACTTGAGTTTGAAATCCTAACAGCACATTTGCCTTATTATCAAGGGGCACTGAATGACCGTCTGAGCTTTGAACTAACTTTCAATGACTACTCCAAAGTTATAAAATCATCTGATCTCAGTGCAACATATAAGATCTCTAACATTTCTTTGGAATATGAAATTGTCACACATACTGAACTAGCCAGACTCATTCAAAATCAATACCAGTCAAGACTTCCAATTTATTATGACCGAGTGATTAGACATAGTTTAATCAATAAAGACAAGAGCGACCCAATGTGGAATATAAACTTGAACACACCAGCTAGGTCACTGAAAGGTATACTCATGTTGTTTGTTGAACCAGCGGCTCCATACAAACGGGATTCAGAAAAATTCTACAATCCGAAGATTACACATTTGTCTTGTACAATCGAAGGCCGTCCTAATCAAGTGTACGCTTCAGGTTTGTTACCTTATCAACACTACGATGAGATCACAAAGTTTTTTTGTGGGTGGAAGGATTAGAGATAAACCTGCAAACATTGCGTGCAAAGATTTACATCTGTATGACGTAAGGATTGGTCAATACCTTACAAATAAGTATGCTCTTTGGCTAGACCTTCGTAGTACAGATGATGATTACCTTCATGGGTCAGGTCGAACTGTTGAGAACGGCAGTGATGGAATAACAATTCAGATACAAAAGAAGGTTGAAACTGCTGCAGCCATAAACATATATTTGTATTTGATTTATGATGCACAACTCAATATTGCAGAAAGCAGACTGAGTGGACACATATATTAAAATTATATTGTGTATTAAAATGAACCGGATTGATTGATTGTACATTGCTTAACGTCCCAACAGCAACAAGGCTTTCTCAGGACGTGCCTGCACTGCTTGCGAAAAAAAAAAAAAAAAAAAAAACCAACAGAATATTGAATGTATGTCGCCAGCCGGTCCACTACGTTAAATAAACCTACAACATGGGGCCTAAATAAAGCTAAAACCATTTGGCAACACACATCCAATATCAAGAGCTACAGGCAGTGCAGACAGTAGGAAGAGTTTTAAAAAGGCAAATACAGATGAATGGACCTCGGGTAGACAGAAACACATGCCCCAGAATAGAAAGGAAAACCCACCCTGTGGGGCTGACCAGGGTGACCCTGGGAACTAAAAAGTACCTAACCCCACCCAAGTCCCCCAGGGCAGACCCGGGTGGGGTTAAAATGAACCGGAGCTTGATGACCCTTGACCCACACTGTGGATTGTTTTGTGGTGCCACAGGGTGTGGGAAAACTGAATTTGTTCTTAACCTATTACAAACAAGATACATACACCACTTTGAAAACATTGTAATATTTTGTCCTACTATTAAACACAACAAAGCTTATCACAACCGTTTATTCATTTGGACTGACAACAACATTTACTTAGTCGACCCTGAGAAAAAACTGAATGACTACCTACAATATTTTTACAAGCAATTTGAAGGGCAGTCAACATTGTTTATTGTTGATGACTGCTCAGCAGAGAAAGACATTGTCAAGAAGAGAAACACATTAGCAGAACTTGCTTTCAGTGGTAGACATGCAAACGTCAGTGTATGGATTCTCACTCAGAAATATAATGCTGTACTGAAAGATTTTCGAGAACAGTTAAAGTTTATCTGTTTGTTTTACTGTAAGGATCGTGACAGCTTTGAAGACTGTCTCAGAGAGAATGATGTCATCCCAAATAAGCATGAACGAGATGATGTAAAAAATAAACTGAAATCAACTAAGCATCTAAAGCTTATTTTAAAGACAGATCAGCCCACAGGGTATGGGTTGGTGAATTAATTTATACATTTGTTTGTCCAATAAAAAATGACAGACGGACAAATCATACAAGTGATTGATATCTCACACTGTTTTAAAGATGTTATGCACTTTACTGATTTAATAACATCACCCAAACAGACTTACATAAGCCTTTCAGCACCATCGATAATATATGTTACATATAGTGTGACTTTGGATTATGTCAATGAGCATCCAGATGTGGAGTGCATGACAGTTGATTTAAAGACACCTACTTTTAAAGTTAATGATACCAACTATGGTTGGTTAGGAGAAGTTTGTTATAGCATATTTAAACAACTACGTAAACTAAATGTTTATATTAACAGTGTTACAGTCAATAAAGTGGTATTACACAAGGTGAGCCAGCGGTAATATTTTTTCATTTATTATTTTGTCGGACAAATAAAAATGACAGACAATGCTCAAAACCCATCAGGCTCATCAAGCCTACGTAATGTGTTTCATACAACAGACTTGCCTATATCCAATACTAATAATGTCTATGAATCAATAGAAAACTCTTTTTCTGTCATACAAGATAATCTTCTTACAGGCAGTGTGAAGATACAGATTGTTGCTAAAATAGAATTTACTAGAGTGGACGGTGAAGTGATTATATCTTATATCTCTACAAGACAACACACAGTTAACACAAGAAGGGAATTAGAAAACGTGTTTAAAGACAGACTATTACCTGACTTCCTCCAAGCAATTGACAGTGCGAAAATGAAGGGGTCTGGTTGGCATGAAGGACATGTACATGAACTACAATTAAAGCAGTCAAGGTATCATCCTATATTAGGTAAATCATGGTTGCCACTGCCAACAGAGGTTGCAAACAAAAAGGCTGTTGTTAACATACAGAACAATGACAACTATTGTTTCATGTGGTGTGTGCTTGCTAAACTACACTTTATAAAGTCAAAGCCTGAACGTGTATCTAACTACTTTAAATTTGTAAATGAACTCAACTTTAGTGGCATTGAGTTCCCTGTTAAAATAGAAGACATAGACTTGTTTGAAAAACTAAATCCTGGTATATCTGTAAATGTGTTTGTGTGGGATAATGAGTCTGTTGACAAGTTACAACCCATTAGAGTATCACCACTTGCTCCAACCTACGGTCAGTCAGAAGATAAGCATGTTGACATGTTGCTAATAGGCCCTGCCGGTGATAATGATAACTTCCATTACACAATTATCAGAAATATGTCACGTCTAATTCATGGGCATACAACAAAACATAATGGCAAACAGAAAGTGTGTAAAAAATGTTTACAAAGATTTTCCTCTATTTCAGTAGCACATAAACATGTTTTACACTGTAGGTCGGCTGATGACATACAAACTGTACTTAAGTATCCAGATCCTGGTAGTCAAGTTTATTTTAAGAACTATGGGAATCAACAAAAGCTGCCGTTTGTAGTGTATGCTGATTTTGAATCACTAGTTATTCCGTATGAAGGTCCTGTTCCAGAGTCATTACCAAAGACTGTAAAGTTGAGTGACCAAGTGGTGTGTTCTTTCGGATACATTATTGTTAGGTCAGACGGACAGCATTCAGAACCTGTTATCTACAGGGGAGAAAATGCAGCATGTCTGTTTTTAACAGAAATGAGACATCTGTATAGTCAGGTAGTACAGTATTTGGAAAAGTGTCAGATGCCTTGGTAATGACAGAAGAAGACAAACTGAAATTTGATACAGCTGAGACGTGTTGGATTTGTGAACAACCCCTCCAGGGTGATAAAGTTCGTGACCATGATCACATAACTGGGCGTTACAGAGGTGCTGCACATAACAATTGTAACTTGTTATTAAAAACAGATCCTAAGACATATAAGTTACCAATCTTTTTTCACAATCTCAAAGGATATGATTCACACATTATCATGCAGGCTGTGGATGAATCTTACAAAAACATAAGTTGTATAGCGCAGACAACTGAGAAATATTTGACTTTTAGGTTAGATAAATTAGCATTTTATGACTCCATGCAACATTTGTCTTTAGGGTTGGCTAGTTTGGCAGAAGGACTGAGTGAGTATCCAATAACGAGTAAATATTTTGAACCAGACTTGATTAAGAAAGGTGTGTATCCGTATGAGTACATTGATCATTGGGTTGTGTTTGAAGAAAGGAGACTGCCACCAAAAGAAAAATTTTATTCCACACTTAATGGAAAAGGTATTTCTGACTCTGATTACCAGCACGCACTTGATGCGTGGGATAAACTAGGGTGTCAGACTATTGGTGACTACCATAACCAGTACTTGAAAGCTGACGTTTGTTTGCTAGCAGACGTATTTGAAAGTTACCGTGAAAAGGGTTTGTTACACTACAAGCTTGACCCTGCCTGTTACATAACTAGTCCTGGCATGACATGGGATGCATTTTTGAAATCCAGTAAGATATCTATAGACCTGTTGTCTGATCGTACGATGGGTGAAATGGTGGAACGTGGACGGCCCGGGGTTTGACCCCTTGAGGTCAATGATTGATTGATTGATTGTACATTGCTTAACGTCCCGACAGCAACAAGGCTTTCTCAGGACGTTGATTGATTGATTGATTGTACATTGCTTAACGTCCCGACAGCAACAAGGCTGTCTCAGGACGTGCCTGCACTGCTTGTGAAAAAAAAAAACACAGAACATTGAATGTATGTCGCCAGCCGGTCAAATACATTAAATAAACCTAACACATGGGGCCTAAATAAAGCTAAGACCATTTAGCAACACACATCCAACATCAAGAGCTACAGGCTTTCTCAGGACGTGCCTGCACTGCTTGTGAAAAAAAAAATAAACAGAACATTGAATGTATGTCGCCAGCCGGTCAAATACATTAAATAAACCTAACACATGGGGCCTAAATAAAGCCAAGACCATTTAGCAACACACATCCAATATCAAGAGCTACAGGCAGTGCAGACAGTAGGGAGAGTTTTAAAAAGGCAAATACAGGTGAATGGACCAAGGGTAGACAGAAACACATGCCCCAGAATAGAGAGAAAAACCCACCCTGTGGGGCTGACAAGGGTGACCCTGGGAACTAAAAAATACCTAACCCCACCCAAGTCCCCCAGGGCAGACCCGGGTGGGGACCCTTGAGGTCAAGGTCATTCATTACGTACTTGGACGCTAATAACCTTTATGGGTTCGCAATGTGTGAGTTATTGCCCTTGAAAAACTTTTGTCTGTATGATTTGTCACAGTATGACATAACAGAGTTAACAAACAATATTATGACTCATGATCGAAATGATGCGAAGGGTTGGATCTTTGAAGTCGACCTGGAGTACCCACACCATCTACATGATTACCATAATGATTATCCGTTGGCAGTTGAGAAAATGAGTATGACAGGAAAAAAAGAAGACACTAAACTTGTACCAAATTTGAATGACAAATTCAATTACGTTTGTCACTATCGATTGTTACAGTTTTACATCAGACATGGGTTAGTACTAAAGAAAGTTCACAGAGGCATTCAATTTGATCAACCCCACCCGGGTCTGCCCTGGGGGACTTGGGTGGGGTTAGGTACTTTTTAGTTCCCAGGGTCACCCTGGTCAGCCCCACAGGGTGAGTTTTTCTCTCTATTCTGGGGCATGTGTTTCTGTCTACCCGAGGTCCATTCACCTGTATTTGCCTTTTTAAAACTCTCCCTACTGTCTGCGCTGCCTGTAGCTCTTGATATTGGATGTGTGTTGCTAAATGGTCTTAGCTTTATTTAGGCCCCATGTGTTAGGTTTATTTAATGTATTTGACCGGCTGGCGACATACATTCAATGTTCTGTTTAGTTGTTTTTTTCACAAGCAGTGCAGGCACGTCCTGAGAAAGCCTTGTTGCTGTCGGGACGTTAAGCAATGTACAATCAATCAATCAATCAATCAATTTGATCAGAGTGCTTTCATGAAAGATTATATAATGAAGAACACAACATTGCGTGCCAGAGACGGCAACACTGCATTTGACAAAGCTTATGAACAATGCCTGTTTTGGAAAGACTATGGAAAATCCTCATCACCGCAAAGATGTGAGACTGGTCACAACTGAATCGGGTGCAATTAAACTTACAGGTAAACCACAGTACACAGGGTACAAGGAGTTTCATTCGTCATTGTATGCCGTGTCACTCAAAAAAAAGATTGTTAAACTGGACAAGCCAGTATTCATTGGTATGGCAATTCTTGAGTTGTCAAACTGTTGATGTTTGAATTTTATTATGATTACTTTAAACCGAACTTTTAGCCGTCTGCTATACACTGACACTGACTCTATGATCATTGATGTGTGTACTGAAGACTTTTATGAAGACATGAAAACAGAACTAGACGACACGTCTGATTATCCTAAAGACCATCCACTGTTTAGCACACAAAATAAAAAAGTGCCTGGTAAGTTTAAAGATGAACTGAATGGTGTGCCTATTGTTGAGTACGTTGGACTGAGATCCAAAATGTATTCTATACTGCATCAGAAAGGTAGTCGGTCGAAAGCCAAAGGAATAAAAAAAACAGCAATAAAAAATAAAGACATCCGTCATGAACATTATAAGCAAGTGTTAGATGGTGCATTAATGCCTGATTATCCAAACAAGTCACTGAGATCAAATAGGCACAATCTTGAAATGATTCAAACGCATAAGAAGTCGCTTGCAGTTGGGGACACGAAACGAGTGTTTCACAGTAAGGAAAAGGCTTATGCACCTGGACATTACAGGCTTAAGTTATCTGAAGACATAGCCGATGAACTGGTTGATGAATTAATCGATGAGTTAGTTACTGAAATGAGTAATGGTGTCTGGGGGAATAATTTGTAATTCTTCTCTGACAAATCGAGGGTTGACTGCCGAAAAGCAGTATCTTGCTTTTTCCTAGTTTTGCAGGAGACGCTTTTGAAATTTTGGACCTACTTTGAACCTTTCTGTACAATGCAAGAATTTAAGATGCCCCTCAAAATTTTACAATGTTATTGGGCAGCCTATTTTATTATGCATATCCATGGTATTATGGTTATATCTAAATTCTGGTTTGAATTATTTAAAAAAACGTAACACGAGTGAAGATACTATATGTCTGGCAATCGGAAAGGCGATAAATAATGGCAGCAGAAACACCGTATCTCAACATAAGAGAACCTTTCGCTGACAGAGCCTGCAAAGTGTTGACTGCCGAAACACCGTATCTCAACATACGACAACCTTTTGCTGACAGATCCTGCAAAGTGTTGACTGCCGAAACCACGTATCTTCACATGGCTCCCTCACTGTGTTAGAAAACCAAAGGTTTCAGAGGGGAAGCGGGCAGCCAGATTCATGTAAATTGTTCTACTTGGCATCTGCCGTGAACAAAGTAGACAGAAAGCGTGTCTAGAAATGATTTATTTTAAACTAACACTATTCCACAGGTAATTCTCCAGCCTGTCATTCGCGAATTCTGTTTTACTATTTCAAGTATTTGGTGATAATGCATTAGAAAAGCATTTATTTAGACACATTATACGTACTCATAGCACACTGATTTGACTTATTTTTAATTGGTATAGTCGCTATACTGCCAATACGTTGAAAACAATTATTGTGGAAAATCACGTTATGTGGCAACCATGCAACTCTCACAATACATTAACAAAACATAATCAAATGTATGTGAGTGAGTGAGAGAGAGAGAAATGAAATGAAATGAAACTTTGAAATGAAATGAAATTAAACTTTATTATTGAAATGAAATGAAACTTTATTTCTCAACGGATAAAGTAATTAGCACGTGTGCCATTTTTCATACTTGCCGTTGCTACTCTACAAACACAGGATAATAATTGTAATACTAATAGTACCAAATTACACAGAGAAAAATTAGAAAACATTAAACATGAAGAGACATTAAACAAAATTCATTCATTCATTCGGTCATACAAAAAACAAACGAAAAATAAAAAGTACACGCAACGCGCGCACGTTAATGCGCGCACACTGACACATACACGCTCGCGCGCACACACAGACACGCGCTAATGATAACTTGACCTATATACGAAGCAAATCATTTGGATCATAGTGAAAATTCACTTCAGACAGCAAAATTATTTGGATTATAATAGAAAGTTGAATTATGTAATTAGGCGATTATTATTAGTATGGACAAACCATACGGCAGCATGCACTGATTATACGATAAGCACATGTTTGATACGAATACTTGTGGTAGATTATGTATCAGCAGACAAGTACTTGAGGAGGCATTCCTTGAAAGAGGAGAGGGAGCTAGCGTGTGTTATACATGTTGGCAGTGTGTTCCAGAAAGATGCGCCTGAGAAAGATACACTGGTTTTAAATAGATCTATCCTGGGGCGAGGTGTAATAAAGTTTCGTCTTGAAGTAGAATAACCTGAACTTGCCTTGGTAAAGAGCTTACAAAGATATTTTGGGTGAATCTCATTCCAGATTTTATACATAACCACACCCTTGTTTAAGAGGTGATGCTTGCTAAGAGGTAGCATTTTCAGTTTTTCAAGTCTTTCATCAGTTGTTAGGGCTGAATCAGGCAGGATATGTTTCGCTGCTCTCCGATGCAGGGAGTTAAGCCTCTTTAAGTGTATGTCACCGCTGCCATCCCATATCGTGGACGCATAATCGATGTGGGATTTGACATGCGCATTGTAAAATAACTTGCGGGCATCAACATCGATAAAGTACTTCAACTTTGAAAGCATAAAAACATTTCTAGCAACAGTTTTACATACAGCATTTATGTGTGATTGCCACTTCATCTGGTCATCAACAATTACACCAAGTAATCGGTGTTCCGTGACCTGATTAACGATGTCATTATGGATAGTCAGGCTGAGTGTAAGTGGCTTGAGCTGGTGCTTCTGACGGGTTGCTATCGTCATGCATTCCGTTTTGGAAGTATTTAAAATCATTTCATTGTTTGCGCACCAAGTGGAAATTTCGCTCAAACCCTGCTGCAAACGGCCATTTAAAGAATCAATACTCTTGTCCGGGGTGTGAATTGTGGCGTCATCAGCGAATAAATCACATGAAATTTTGTCGCTAGTCAAATGTAGCGGTAGGTCATTTATAAAGAGGCAAAACAGAAGAGGCCCTAGGACTGAACCCTGGGGAACTCCCCGTGTTACTAATCCGCTTGAGGAGTATGATCCATTGACCATGACGCGCTGCTGTCTGTCGCTAAGATATGAGGCAAAAAGTGGAGTTGTGCCATGGTGGTAAAGAGATTTCTGGCTGTAGTTAATTGAGGAAGAAATGCATTTATTGCCAAACGAACTACCGAAGTACACATTTAGCTTGGAAAGTAGAAGTTTATGGTCCACAAGATCAAAGGCTTTTCGTAAGTCAATAAATACAGCGCCGGTAAATTCGCCCCGATTTATTGAGCGTAGCCACACATCAGTTAGACGTGCTAGGGCCGTGTGACAGCTGTGCTTTGGTCTGAATCCCGAGTGAAGGGGGTGGATTAATGTATGATTTTCTAAATATTCCAAGAGATGTTTATGGATATGCCGTTCAAGTGGTTTACTAAGGATGGACAATAGTGAGATGGGGCGATAGTTATTAACATCAGTCATATCTCTTGTTTTCGGGAGGGGTATAACCTTGGCTTTTTTAAGTTCTTTTGGGAAAATATTCGTTTGAATGCATAAATTATAAATATAGGTTATTGTTTCAATAACATAAGGAATAGCTAATTTAAGTATTTTGGGGCTGATTTCATCTGGCCCGGACGATTTCTTATTCTTCATTGAACTAACTGCCCTACCGACTTCGTGCACTGCCAGTGGTGGAATCACGAAAGGATCAGATCCTGCAGTTCGCGTTCTACAAAAGTCAACTAGTCTGTCTGAGCAAGAGTAGGGCTGAGAACTTGCTTCTGAAGGGACAAGAGACTCGGCAACTGAGAGGAAATGGTCGTTAAACATGTCTGCAGTCAGATCAGAAGGGATTAAAGGAGATTTATTACACTTGCCTCCAGTCACTACGGCCATAGCACGCCAGAGCGTGGACATGTCTTTGTCTTGTTTAATCAAGCGATCAATGAAAGATTGTTTAGCCTGTCGCACAAGAGATTTTACGCGATTGCGCTCACGCTTAAATTCAGTGAAGCACTTCTGCTGTCTCAGATCATCTCTCACCCTCATGGCTTGAATGATGTCTTGAGTAAGCCACGGCGGGAGTGATGCGTGTTTGACGCGTCTCCTCCGCAGGGGCGCATGTTTATTTAAGATCTTAAGAAAGATGGTATACCAAACAGACAGAGCGCTGTCAGGGTCAGATGTACTAAATACTTCATCAAAAGGTGCGCTGTTAAGATCAAACAGAAACTCGCTTTCATTAAAACTTTTAAAGGAGCGATAGGTGATATACGTATGGCATCCTTTCTTTGCTTTAGGGAGTTTAGTAGACCACGTACAGCGGATGGGAAAATGGTCGCTGATACTAAGGTTACCGACAGATACATTATGAACAGACTCTGGCTTGGTTGTGTATATATGATCTATGAGTGTGGATGTTGTTTGTGTGATCCGTGTGGGTGAAGTGATTAACTGTTGCAGACCCAACAACGTTAACGTAGAGTCCCACGCATGGTGAGGCTTTAGCATGTCTATGTTAAAGTCTCCCATGAGGATGACATTGGAGTTGGGATTACAAGCTTTATCACACATACTAAGGAAATCATCATACCACTCAAAGTTCGCAGCAGGGTTGCGGTACAGAAGGCCAATAAGAAATGGAGATTGGGGGGCCTTCAGTTCAAGCCACATACACTCAATATCTTTGGTTTCTAAATCATGTCGTCTACGTATAAAATCTTGAATAGACGAGTGAACATAAGCAGCTAATCCTGTCTGTCCATGGGCCGTAGGATCACGTCTCATGACAGTAAATCCAGGAACTTGGATGGATATATCTGATACATTTGAATTGAGACGTGTTTCAGACAGTCCAAAAATATGAAACGGGTCTGCTCCATTTAGATAAACACATATGTCAGGCAACTTATTGCAAAGATGGTAAATATTGAGATGACCAATGCGGAGATCTTTCGTCTTGAGTTTTACGCCACTCATTTCACGCAAAGTCAATGTGTTTGTAGAAAAACAAAAAAGAAGAAAATCAACAGAATGTATCCGTAACACGTGCCAAGAGAGAGAGAGAGAGAGAGAGAGAGAGAGAGAGAGATGAAATGAAACGAAACTTTATTCGCCAATGGATAAAGTAATTAGCACATGGGACATTTTTCGGGCTTGACGTTTTTACTCTACACAAAATAGTCAAACAGTGCATCGAGATATAAAGTGTAGTTTCACACACACTCTTGTACAATCATGTTGACTGGCTTGCATATATATTATAATGCACGGCAATAGAATAGTTTACAGTAAAAGCATGGTGGATAGATAACATGTTCAGGATTAGTGGATCATGAGGGGAAAAAAACAACTCTGAAGAGTTTATGCTGGATTGTACATTGATTGATTGTACATTGCTTAACGTCCCGACAGCAACAAGGCTTTCTCAGGACGTGCCTGCACTGCTTGTGAAAAAAAAAAAAACAGAACATTGAATGTATGTCGCCAGCCGGTCAAATACATTAAATAAACCTAACACATGGGGCCTAAATAAAGCTAAGACCATTTAGCAACACACATCCAATATCAAGAGCTACAGGCAGTGCAGACAGTAGGGAGAGTTTTAAAAAGGCAAATACAGGTGAATGGACAAAGGGTAGACAGAAACAAATGCCCCAGAATAGAGAGAAAAACCCACCCTGTGGGGCTGACCAGGGTGACCCTGGGAACTAAACTTTATGCTGGACTTAATGATTGGTGCTTAAAGAGGATTTCTATACACAAAGAGAGCGACCTGCAGTGCGTTATGCTCGATGGCAAGGTGTTCCATAATGAGCCACCGGAAAATGCATGGCTAGTTTTAAATATGTCAATTCTGGGACGTGGCATCATAAAATTTCTTCTGGATGTGGAATAACCCAGGTCAGATTTAGTAAAACGTTTGCATAGCTATTCCGGAGAGACAGACAGAGA
The DNA here is from genome assembly GCA_036245525.1 of Semisulcospira habei. Lineage (NCBI taxonomy): Eukaryota > Metazoa > Mollusca > Gastropoda > Semisulcospiridae > Semisulcospira > Semisulcospira habei. The sequence continues at coordinate 162,502,796 of BTPG01000002.1, forward strand.
GACAGAGAGGATAGCAAACTATTTTACAGCTGTACCTTTAAATCCGGTGTTAACGACTGACTGCTCCATTTACAAAAATATTATTCCAATAGAGAAAATAACACTTCATCACGTTGTTGGCCATTTTCGCGCCGTCACAATAAGACAGCTTTCGGCACACACTGGTAATGCTGTCAAATTGTTCACGAGTATGAACCTCACAATTTCCACAAAGACGATTAGCGTATATTTAAATGTAGTAAAGTCTTTGATGCACTGACAAATGTTTTGTTTATAGGACGATTTTCACAATGCAAGCTGTGTGTCACAGTAGTACATGAAGTTGGCTGTTTCGCATGGCGTGGTCTAGAACTTTCTGAGACAGACAGTGTTGAAAGAAAAAACTTTTTGCAAACCCGCTTTTTTTCCCCGTCTATGTTAAAAAAAAACTCTGCTCAGGCTCCGTTTTGGGGGATAGGGGTTTGTTGTCTTCTCCTAGCAGTGTTTTTGTGTTTTTTCCTCTGCATTTGAACAGATAAAGGACTTTTGCTTTTCACCGACGCCCAAGCTGTAAAATGCCTCAAACAGTGCTTGCCGTTCTGATTCATAATCCTGCTGCATTTAAAACGGCAATTGGAGCAGTCTATTGGTTTATTTTCTTTGCAGGTACTATTTTCCCGTTTCGGATACATACTCCTTTCCCTGCACCCACAAAGCCTTTCTTGAATTTTTCTTCCAGGTATCTGGCATGGCAAATTTCTTCATAAACAGCTTTTTTTTTTCGCGGGGGGAGGGGCGGGGGGGGGGGGGGGGGGGGGGTGTCTTAAACTTGCCTCATTTCCTTGGTGTTTGTGGTTTGGGGGTGCTGTGCAAAGGCGATAATGAAGTATGTCGTGATCTAGGAGTTTGTGGTGTGTTTGGTGGAGACATCTGTTCAATGACGACTATTTGGTGTGTCGTTTCTGCCACTGGTCTCATACATTGTGTCTTCTTGTGTCTTGCTGGTTTCTGGCACTGTGTCTCTGCTGCCTCGCTTGTCACTGGTACTGAGTCTCCTAGTGTCCCGCTTTAACGTGTCGCAGGTGGGAAAGGAAATACAGCATCATAGTGTTGGGCTTCAGTCTTAAGTAGTGACAGAATGATCGGTGATTGATCAACACCAGTGTCACCGGCTTGTGTGTCTGGGTAAAGAATCGTTTCCTAATGAAGCAAGTTATTTGAGTATATTATAACCGGCCTCTTTGTGCAGTCAGCAAGCGCCTTCAGCAGCAGATCAGCTGCGTCGTTGCTCCAGATTCCTGGGGCCCGCAGCTGTTCCATGTTCCAAAAGTATTTTAGGCACCTTTCATTTTCATCATCTTCATTTGTTGTCAGAAAGCAAAATAAAGTAGGTCGCAAATTTGTCCTCAAGGTAATTGCATATCTGTGTCCTCGGATCAAGCACCGTGATATTCAGGTGCATGGAAACTGCCTCGAAGAAACAGTTTCCGTCTGCAGCTACTTCTACTGAGTACAATCCGTTGGCTGAGAGCAGATTCTGAAGCCGACTTCTGTGCACTTTTTGTTCTCTCTGGTGTCGCTTCAACTCCTGCTTGCTCATTGCCTTGGCCAGCTCTATATTGCTGCTTTTGGATAATGTGTGTTTGCGTTTTCGTCAGTGAAAGTAAAGGCGTATTTTCGTCACTTTAATCCTCGTTGGAAGACGTCGGCACTACATCAGCTTGAGGTAATTCAGTGACTGGACTGTAAGTGGGATGCTTGATGATGTTGTCATTGTAACTCTCATTTTCTTTAGTGGTCAAGTAGGTTATGTCCAGGCGTTTGCTCTTTATCAAGGGCTCATCATAGTCATCCGAGCAAGACCACCGTGCACCCTTGATTTTCGCTGATAAAGGCTCCAGGTTTGAATGACACCAACTTGCATCCTCTTGCCCTGGTTGCTTGAAGAGTTGCTTGGAGGCTTGAAGGGGCCCATCGTCAGACAGGCACCAGTTGCAATCTTCTTGGATGACTCTGGACTGTTGACAAGTCATATTTAAAATAAATCAGTTATCATCAGTCTTTATGTTCGGGGGGGTGTGTGTGCGTGCGTGCACTGATGTGTGTGTGTGTTTGTGTGTGTGTGTGTGCGTGTTGGGGTTGTGGGGGGGGGGGGGCACATAACGGTACACACGCGCACATCAATTCAGTAGCTAGGCTTCACATAATGATAGTGATACAGATAGAGTTCAAGACAAACTAAAGGGAATCGCTGATAACAGTAAATTGTAAACAAGAACCCGTAACTTATATCTGTTCGACAAGTCTCAGTACACTGTGAGCCACAAAACTGACCATACTCATTCGAAGTTGCTCAGAATTGACAGTGGCATTTAGTGGCCAGATTTAGGTACACATTGCCTTCAGCATCATTCTTTGCTTGGCTGTTCATTCTGTGAAGATGTGCAATTTGTAAATGACTATGGATCAGATACAGTAGTAAATGACATTTAATAGCATTGTGCCGGGCTGAGGGTGGGGGGAACTTAAAAAAGACTACATTAATTATCATTTTACACTAACCTGCCTCTAAAATAATTTAATGATAATCAATAATAAATTGCAATGAGTATTTTACCAGTAATCTACCCAAATTTAACAGTCAATGGTGACGATTACATTTGTACTGAATACTGCACTCCAAAAATAGTATAGATGACAGAAATTATGTTACCTGCAAGAACACTGTGAGGCCACTGACTGTCCGATCCAAAATACTCCACTGGCCGGGAATGCTGCACTTGCGAAGAGTAGTATGAAAACTGGGGTCTTTCGGATAAAACATCCCACACTCTTGGTAGGATGTGGAACAAAAAGGATTTGTAGCTCGTTAGTATCCTAATAAACTGACATCATGATAACGGTACTCCAGTGCCATGAGATGCGGGCGCTGGTTTCCTGTCGGTGTTATCAACAGTGTTGACAGCGGTAAGGCAGCAGCTAACATATACCAGATTTCAGCGGGGGCGGGCGTTGGAATTAACAGATATAATGCAGGTCGTATTTTGAGATACGCTTTCCCTGCACTCTTAATCAACTAAACAAGCTGACAGCAAACACAGCTTAACTCCAGGTACTTGGTTTCGGCAGTCACTTTTTCTGCAAAGATTCGTGAGATAATAAGACCGTATAGCCGTATCTTCAGCAACTATGTTTCGGCGGTGATTGATTCTCTCTGTTTGCCTGAACATGTTTTCGGTTCTAATCAATATTTTTAAAACTAATGAAATTTAAAAAAAAAGAAATAGATCAGACAAAAGAGCATCGTTTCCTGAGTCTGATGATACCAAAAAGTCAAAATCTCAAAAAAAGTGATATACTACGTTTCGGCAGTCAACCCTCGAAATGCCCTTTGGGGTGCAGGCTCGTACAGGTAATATAATGTTGCGTCAGGACCGGGGACTATTTTTTTTATATTATGAACGGACGTGGACCAGATGGGGTCTGTTGCTCTGCGCTTTACGTCGTTCTCGGCCTCCCCTGGTTGATACAAATATCTTACCTGTTTAGTAAATAAACTTGTGTCTGGTGCTGGGGTTGGTCCTGTTTTTGGTTCTGTAATTGTTTTCAATTTAATAGCATCAGCAGGTTTTGGGTGTCCTTCATTGTTCATTGCTTTTATCACATGTGGTAATCTCTTTACCCACTCTGTGTTCCGGGTGTCATGCATGAGTTCCTTTGAATACTGGTAACTGAAAAGTCTCTCTGATAATTGTTTGTTAAAGTTCTCTACAATTGCCTGTGATCTGTGTACACCTGGAATGCCTCGTCTGACTATTACGCCATGCTTCGCAAATAACTGATTAACAGCACCTTTGAATTCTGATCCGTCATCAACTTGAACAAGTCTGGGGTATCTTAAAGGGCCTCGACTATATATCTTTGATAACGCTGTAGCAACTGTTGTAGCTGTTTTGTCAGATATGGGTTCAGCGTCTTTATACCTTGAAGCAATGTCAACAACAGTTAATGCGTACTTGTATCGTTTCTTTCTTATTGTGTCATGGGGTAAAAACAGGAGGTCCATTTGATGCGTGTCATTGGGGGTAGTGTTTTCAAAATGGGGTCTAGATATCTTTCTTGGAGCAGGGAGATATATCTGCCAAATTGCCTGTCTCTGTAACCATTGTTTGACTTGATTGAGTGTTATATCTCCGCCCACAGCGGCATGTAATTTCTGAATAGCTGTTGCTCCTTTCCAATAGCCTGATGGGGAGTAATATATTTTTGATAGTTTATTTTCGGCTGCCATTTTTTCTAGCAATATAAAGACCAGTAAAAAATACAAATGTCATTCCCACTAGAACAAAGATTATCTCCCCGTTTCTTTGTTGTGTACTCGGTTGATAGTAGTCACTAAGTTTTGGTTTTGGGATAGACATGTCATTACCAGTGACTAAAAAATACTCACGGATTGCTTCGTCTGTATTTGAAAACGTATGCTGTGCGTGGCCTTCTAGCCTCAGTTTTTCATTAATGAAATCAAGTTTCTCTATTCGCTGCTTTTCATAATCCTGTTGCGCTTGTGCAAGTTTCTCTGATGCCTCATTGTGACGCTTCATTTCTTCTGCAGATTCCTCTCTACCTACTTTTGAAAAGAGATAATTTGAGCCGCTGAATGCCAGAGCGTTGACCATCGCGCCTCCAATTATTACTGCCAAAGTCGCCATATTATTTTTATTTACATAGAAACATTTTCGGGAATAATTCCCTGCTTGACAAGAAAATCTTTTGTCGCAATCGATGCTGTAACAACTACAATTAGCTTAGCGCTGTCTTCGAAATCTAATCTACTGAGGTCTGCTGATTTCATTTTGAGTAGATTTTTTCCTAGCATAGAATAAGCTACTGCTAGTCCGCTGATTACGGCAGAATGATACACAAGGTTCATTATGTTCTTTGTGTCGCTCATTTTCTAATACAATAAAAATTAAAATAATATTTTTATTTACTCCATATAAAATGGGTCAACGGCTTTGGATGTTACTGGCAATGTGGAGACTTCTGTTTTTGATTTTTTGGTCACTGTACGAGTCAGTGGTTTGTATTTTTTGTATAATTGGTAAGCTATGTAACGAAATCCGACAACAAATCCGGCAATTATATATTTTGTTGTTTGAGGTTCGGGGTCAGCGTCAGGGTCAGGGTTAGACTTAGTTGTTTGTCTCTCACTTTGATGAGGGTTTGATAGTATTGACACTGGTCCTGATGGTGTTGGTCCTGATGGTGGATCAGTTACATGAGCCTTTTCTATTTGTGCCTTAAGCTGTAATTTTTTTTGTCTATTATATTCGGCTAATCTTTTTCCAGCCTCAACCCTGCCTGGACTTTTAGTCTTCGTCACCGTTGAAACCTGTGTCAAAACAGGGTCGGGGTTCTGTTGTGGAGTCGTCTGGGTTTCGTCCATTTTCTTCTGCAGTAAAATTTATTTTTGAAAAATCAATATGACTCCCAGTAACAAGTAAGGTTACCACAGGTGCAAGGTAATTTCCAAACTTGTAAAACATGATGCATGCTAATTTACCAATTGAACTTGAAACAATAGGATTGCTTTCAAGGTCATGTGATAGGCTGTCACAATCCACAGGTAGAAAGTGACTCACTGCTTTTGTGTATAGGCATACTAGAGATCTACTCAAATCACGAGTCATTAGTGAAGCGATGTGGTTTTCATATTTTGAATGAAGCTTGATTAGCTCGTCAGCCATAAGAGATTCAATATCCTCTGTCATGTATTGTTTTCCGAGATAAGCCTTTGATTTGCCTGACACAACTACAGACAAAAGACGCTGTTTTTTCGAGTCTAAGTCTTTGTTCTCTACAGCATTGATATCATTCAATAAAAGGAGTTCCTCAGGGTTCATTTATAATGAAATTAAAAAAATTTAAACAAAAAACAAAATTGCAGGCAACTTTAAAATTATCAAGCAAAATCATGTTTTTCTAGGAAGTTACACTGAACAGTAATTTTATATGTTTGCACCATTCAGCAATATTGTCAGTAACGTTTTACGTTTACACTATGTTATTACTTCTATGTGGGCTGGATGGATTTAGATTCAAACCACAGATGCACTCACTCACTCAACGGTAAAACACACTATTTTCTGCTTATGCTCAATGTCCTAAGGGATATAATCACCGGAGAGACAACCACTATACAGGAGTTGTCTCCCATAGACTATTATATGACATATCCCAAGGATGGCCTTTGCAGACTTACGACATGCGTCACAGATTTGTGAGTGAGTGTGTTTGCAATGGAGCAAGTTCCTGAAAAAAAAAAATATATATATATATATCATTCAGAATATTGTTCCTGTATGTGTGTAGCGAAGATAGTGATTTCAGGTATGTACATTTGTACAGTACACTTGTATGCTTAGCTCAGTGACATGTCTCGTGTGTATGTGTGCAACTTGGATTATGCAGAGATTCAGAAATCTTTACAGTTGACTCAAACCCAATAAAAACAGTGTCTCTTTGAAAATCTCGCCATGCTCATAAGAATCTGTGATGGAGTGGGCTACTGAAAATGTAAGCCTCTTGTACAATAAAACATGGTTTTTTTTTTTATGTTCTCATAGAAGGGATTCCTCTACTTGTTCAGTAAAGCAGAACGACTCATAGCGTCACTCAGCTACACAAAAGACACTGTGAACCCTAAAATAACTAAACTGTGTGTTGAGCTGTGTATTGCTGTACACTGGCGTGTAGGTGTTTTGTGTATATATGTTCTGTGTGTGTGTGTTTGTGTGTGTCAGTGCGTGCGTGTGTTTGTCTGTGTGTCAGTGCGTGTGTGTGTGTGTGTGTGTGTGTTATGTACCTCTAACAAAACCTGTTTGGCTCAAGATATAGCATGTTTTCAAAGTGACGGTTGACACACATGGCATTGGAATTGAAACGGTGGGGTAATGTCACGGTCCCACCTCGCTGGGAACTGAAAACACGCTACGCGGCACACAAAACCTGCTCGCCCAGACAGGGGTGGGGAGTAATGGGTGGTGTGTGTACACAAGGTTTAAAATATACCAGTTAAAACATAACGTCTATTCAAGGCTGACAGCTGCTAAATAATAAAACGGTGGAGTGCCACAAAGACTTTGTTTGGCCTAGCACTGACTGTGTTGTGTAAACATATTCCGGGTAAACATTAGGAGGGCATGTTGAGAAAATGTGTTATGTTACCATTGTGTGAAAAGTGTGTGTGTGTGTGTGTACGTGTGTGTTTTCTTAGTATGTGTGTGTGTGTGTGTGTGTTTGTTTGTGTGTTTATGTGTTGGTATGTGTGTGTGTGTGTGTGTGTGTGTGTGTGTGTGTGTGTCTGTGTGTACGCTACAGACACTGTAGTACGCAGTAAACCGAGACACCTCACAAAACCTGTTCTACGAGTCTTCGTGTTGGAGCGCTAAAAAAAGAAATTTCACGTTCTGAAAAGTCAGAAAACTTTTTCAAGCTCAGATAAAACCGGATAAGATCTTATAATGTATTCACGGTATTTCAATTTTATCCGGCTGAGTGGTTATGACGTCAGCTGTCATACCGGTTATCTGTTGGCTGTATGTGTGTTTTTTTTTGTGTGTGTCTGTGTTAGTGTATATTATGTGTTTGTGTATCTGTGTGTGTGTATATGTGTGTGTTTGTGTGTGTGTATTTATGTGTTTGTGTGTGTGTACGTGTATGTTTATTCATGTGTTTGTGTGTGTGTGTATGTGTGTGTCAGTGCGTGTGTGTGTCAGTGCGTGTGTGTGTGTGTGTGTTTGCGTATGCAACGTGGTGTAATGCTCAGAAATTTAACTCACAGTCCTGTTTAAGTGAATAACGCAGTCAATATGGCTTTATCATAACAAGCCATTATGCTTGAGAAAGGCTTTTGTCCACGCATGTACTGATTCAAAGAGCCGTGTACTTGTTTGCACTCATGTATTCAAGTCACAACGACCCAACCATAATTGAAACCTCTCTGCTTGTTTTGTGAATGTGTGTTTATGTTAGTATGTACGTACGTGTGTGCGTGTGTGTGTGTGTCAGTGTGTGTACGTGTGTGTTTGCTTGTGTGTGTGTGTGCATACGTGTGTGTGTGTGCATACGTGTTTGTGTATGTGTGTATGTGTGTGTGTGTGCGTGTACACCAGGTTTAAGACTAGTCAAGGCTGGCACATCTGTTTATAATAGAACGGTGCCTGACCTTGTACTGTGTGTAAACATATTCGGAGTATACATAAGACGGCAGTCACCTTTTCAGAAATTGTACTTGCAGTAAAATAATATTAAACAGGACCAGTCAGCTTACTCGCTATGAGAGAGCTAACAAAAAAAGTTTACTAATACTTGTAAACGCGGGTTCAGTACGCCTGGAGTCTGAGGTTCTTGAGGATCTGACCTGTGTCCACTTATAAAAATCTAGGCTCGTGAGAATCTTAGACTATGTAAAACCCCATATACTCGGTACAAGGCAACCAGATACTGGAGGTTTTACCGTCTACAGTCGATTTTAACTTCCTGGTTCAGTGTGTACCGTAGCCATGAATGCAGAGCTGTAATGGTAAAGTTCATAAACATGGCCATGGTCGCGATTTTTTTAATTAACAGTGTATGATTAGGTGTTCATAGAGACAATAGTTATAGAGATAGATACTAAGAGATTTAAAAGATAATTAGATCAATAAGGCCGCATCGGTCATGCTCGTCAGTTTTTAAAAATCAAAGGGTTGATTCAGAAATAACGGGGGTGTAATGGGGTCAAAATTTTAATATTAAAAATGACGTAATTTAATGACCGATGCGTCATTATTGAATTCATTGTCTTTTAAATCTCTTAGTATCTATCTCTCAAGATTGACTGCAGCCATGATAATCAGAGGTTGTTCATGTTCTTCCAGTCCAGAATAAAGGAATGACTGCCTACTTTGTTAAGCATTTGACTCCCAGAACTAAATGACTTCTCTAGAAATGAAATTATCTATTTCTGGGAGTCAAAAGGTTAACCCTTATCATTTGGAATACACCAGTGTGTGAAATAAGTTTGACTAAAATAGTTCAAGGGTGGTGCCAGAATAGCTTGGCCATTCACCTGTATTTGCCTTTTTAAAACTCTCCCTACTGTCTGCACTGCCTGTAGCTCTTGATATTGGATGTGTGTTGCTAAATGGTCTTAGCTTTATTTATGCCCCATGTTGTAGGTTTATTTAATGTATTTGACCGGCTGGCGACATACATTCAATTTTCTGTTTATTTTTTTTTCACAAGCAGTGCAGGCACGTCCTGAGAAAGCCTTGTTGCTGTCGGGACGTTAAGCAATGTACAATCAATCAATCAATAGCTTGGCGATTCTAGGCACCAAGCTATTCTGGCACTACCCTTGAACTAAAGCCATTGGTCTCTATCCTTCTGTACTATAATGTAGCTTGCATATGGCAGTGTACAAATTTGAGGCTTTTAGCCTCAGTATGATATGGGTTAATGCAACAGAATTTGTTTTGAGTGAGATGTTTATGTGAGATGGCTTATCACTAACGGCCATCATGTATGTGACTGTAGCCACCTAAATAATGGTCTAGATCAAGACAGAGATACCTTTTGCCCCTTTAAAACTTTTCTTGAGAAAGCACCTGTCATTTAAGATCACTCTTTTTCTTGCAAAAAGGTAATTGCTAAAAACATGTTCTCCTGTTGACTTTAGTTTGAGATGTACACTTTACACACACACTCAGAGATACCAACCCCTTTCACTACCTGACCTTATCATTTTCAAAATTTGACAGGAAGAAATAAAATTTGATAGGAGGATTTCGCGTGACATCGTCTAATCCACCATGACAGATTTTGAAATCTAATTCACATGTAACACAGCGTGCACGTCCTTGTGACACTTTGGACTCGGTTATGCACGGATAGTCTTTGGAATAACGTTGCAAAAACTTCTGCTGATACACTGTTTTTGCTTTTTTCGCCTCAGCATTGCCGCTGCAATCAGCACTTTTAAGTTTTAATGATTCACTTTTATCACCCATGCTTACAGTGTAAAACAGTGAAATCCCAAGAACTACTGAACTGAAATCACACTATTTCTGATCATGTATATTTCAGATTCCGATTGGTAGCGGTAATCAGAGGACACTTCTGATTGGCTCATTATTTATCTCGAGGGAAACCCAATGGCTCGGCGGTATAAGAGCAGCAAAGTCAGCGAGAAATTGGTAACTTTTAGCGGACAATTTCAACACTTTTTTCGACGGAAGATCATTTATTTGGCCGTAAAATCTTAAGAAATTAATTTTGGCGTAAGAAAATATGGTGAAATCAGAAGAGTTGGCATCTCTGGACACTACAAGAAGAATACACTATGAGAAGAATACAGAGTGTGTGCTAAGATTTACCATTGTTCTTGAAGCTTTCAGTGTCTGAGAGATGTCGATGGGGCTGCCCGCCAGTGACATGACTCGCTCACCATTCTTGGGGGCCCGTGCCACTCCTGGTGTGAAGGGCAAGCTGTGAGAAAGAAAATAAGTACAGCTGTCATCAGCATCTAGCCCTTTGATTTAGACAATTAGGGATGAACGATTGGAAGAGAAGCACCACGATAAATTACTACAGCTTTTATGATCGATTCATCTCTCTCCACTTCACTCAACTCATTCACTCCTGCAACAATACAACAGAAGATGTATGAACCATGATAGTTCAAGGGTGGTGCCAGAATAGCCTGGTGACTGACCCTTTGTGCAGTGTTAAACATATAATTAGTCCCTTCACTGCCAGTAAACAAAGATTGTACCTCTGATTCTCCCCCCCCCCCCCCACCCCCTGTCCAGACACCCCTTGAAGTATTGTAATGTGACTACAATATAAATGTGTGATGATGTCATGTAGCTAGAGTGGTTCGGTCATATCACTGTCACCTAACATGTCACCAAATCTAGGTGACAAATCGTTATTAGTACGCAAAAATCATGTACTTATATACTAGACATGCAGCTATAAGTCCAACAAGATGGGATGATTCATAACCCACAAAGCACCTTCTATATGTATGAGAGCTGTCCTCACTGTCAATGGTCTCTACCTTTTGTCTTTGACCTGATTCTGATGTTGAATCATCTTTTATTGAAAAAGTCTTGCAGATCTGCCAATGCGTCAAGTGAGTTCTGTAAGGGGCGCTGGACATACGCATCATTGATTTGTCAAACGTCATTTGTCATGACATAAGTTTCAGTTTTTACGTAATTTTATATTTTACATGATATGAGTTTCACTTTCCCTTCATAGACTTGAGAAAATGGTCACAAAACTAGAACTTCATGGTACAATTTCAGTTTTGCTATAATTTGTGTGAAAGCAGGTTGACTTTACCTAGCTACATGATATACTGTGGAGTAATGTGGAATACTGTGGAGTAATGCAAGACCGTTCCCACCCAGGTATGCATCCTGTCACTCTGGTCCTGACGCCTCTAAACATCCAAGCAGAAGACTGTGAGGCACTCGGGGGCGTTTCGATCAGTATTCATAGTTATTAACTACAGGCTCCAATTTACTCATCAGGGAACCGGCCTACAATTCTCAGTCCAGTCCTTGGTGTATTCCTCTGTGTCACATTTTATTCCTTACATTAGGACATGGTAATTGTTGTCCGTGTAGTCCATGCATGTAAATGTAGTCCTGTGTTACGATTGTGGTTGTGTTGTCCTGTGAGAGCATGCATGTGTTAATTGTAGGAAACGATCCGATATTTATTTGAGCTATTACGGTTACGTATCACGTACCTTTTTAGTGAGATTCTATATTGTTCGTCCATGATAGCGGTTTTCATTTTGTTATGATATGTTAATTTTAGTCCGGAAGCTTCTAGGAAAGTCGTACGGAGAAGAGCGGTTGATTTTTGTTCTGCATAGATTAGTTGAGAATGAACCAGAACGTTCGAATCAGGGTCGCGCTGTCTAGTGACATCGTACATGTGACGTCAGAAGAGTAAGAAACATTTCGCTACTTTGTTTTATAGACGAGTCATAGTTGTTTACTGTTCGCGTGAAGTTGGCAGCCAGTCTGTACAGTTTTTGAAAGATTGTGTAAGTTCTGGAAGATTCCGACTAGGTCGTGAACTGCCTGCCATACTTTTGTGAGATGTTATTTTACATTAGGATTTGGAGCTGAAATGAGCAGCCAAATTTTTGTAGCCTATTGTAGTTATTCCAGAAAATTCTTTCTTAATTAATATTTATGAGTTTCAGTTACGGGTTCCATTCTGATTGGTTGCGTTGAATGATTTTCTTGGATTATTCTAGAAAGTTGTCTTACTATATAACGTTGGTGCTAGGAAAGCGCAGAGGTACATTGTCTTGCATTGTCAGTTGTAGAGACACACAGTTTATCGTGGGTACGTGGCCCGTATAGGGTGTACATTGTGAGAGACGCATCGTAACGGTGGTTTACATTGTGTGAGGAACTTTTGTGTCGCCAGTGTTGACATTTGCAGAAGAGACTTTGTATCAGTGTTGGTGCATTTGGAAATGCATTGTGTGGAGATCGCATCGCTGAATTAAAATATTGTTGGAACTGTTACTCCAGTATTGTCTACATCCTTAAGCCACGTGTGACGGGTTGCAGCTGAATGCGGTTTATTTAAAAGAACCTTACGTGCGTGCGTCTGTTGTGTTTATCATACTATGACTACAACCCCACCATGTAACATCCTGACGTGGCATTACTGATGTCAAGTAAGAACACTTTCAAATCCTTGCAGTATTCCGGACGCGGCATTATTGATGTCAAGTATGATCGCTTTCAAATCCTTGCAGGGTCCAATAGTGCAATAATGCTCATGTCGGGATACGATTGTATCGCCACGTCTTGTTCCCTCGGCACTTGTGCCTGTCAGGTCCAAGGTCATGTCCTGCTCAGCGGGGCTTAGCCGTGATAAGACACCAGGAAGGGTTGGGAGTCTGCGTATATGGACATGGGCCCGTCATATTCTTTGTTTATTAATTCGTCCGTTTTGACGGATCAATCACAGACTTAGCGTCGTTGTTGTTTCTCAGTGTGTGTTTGCCTGGTGTTGTGGATTAAAGTTGGTGTTGTGTTGTTTTGTGGTCAATGCGAAGTAGGCAGTCTCCGTTTCCGACTGCTGTGCCTCTATTCTTAGTCTGTGTTGTACACACAGTGATTTGCCTTCCTCGTTGGCGGGAGATAAGTCTTTCAGCAAACAGTATGACGTCATAGCGTGTAGCGATTCATGACAGATGTCACTTTGTTGAGAGTTTTGCCGTGGGGGGATGGGGGGTGGGGGGCGGGGGGTGGGGCTGCTGGGCCGATTGTTGACCTCGGTTGAGCTGGCTCACACGTGTCTTGTTATAACAGCAGAATATAACTTTAAGCTGCTTTTAAAGCATCAACTGTGAGATATGCACCACGGCAACACCCCGTATCATCTACACAGAGGGCAATACTACAAACACCAGTCTGTCGTATGTGCGGCAACACAGCCACACAAACAGCCGGCATCGTCTACAAACACGAACACACTGAGAAACAACGACGATGCATCAGGAATACTGCAAGGATTTGAAAGCATTCGTACTTGACATCAATAATGCCATGTTAGGACTACATTTACTTCTCTTTTTCCTTCTCTCTCTCTATCTCTCTCTTTCCCTCTCTTCCCCCCTCCCCCCCCCCCCCCTTTCACACTTCTCTCTCTCCCTCTTTCTCTTTATGCTTTTTCCCTTACCCTTCTTCCACTTCCTCCCCCCCCCCTCCGTCTCTCTCCCTCCCCCCCCCCCCCCTATGTCTCTCCCCCCCCTCCCCCCCCCCCACCCGGATTTTTTTGTTTTTTTTTAGTTACCCTTGAAGATAGTTTCACAACTACCTACTCTCCACTTATACCAATATTCTCTTACTGAATTTGATTATTTGCTTTGTTTCAATGATATTACTTGTTGCGTACCATGCTAAATGCTGGGAGGGTTTTCCCGGGGTCCTCCCGTTTTTCCCCGAGGTAGCCTTCAACTTGAAGGCTATATAAAGTTTGCCTTCGATTGGTGTTTAGCAAGCTTTGTGTATTAGACACTCGGCCTACTTCGTGCCCAAGGGTACTCCCCGTTTGTTCTCTCTCTCTCTCTCTGGCCTCAAACACACGCATTTACTTTTGCTCGCTCCTGCGCGTGCTTACACTCTCTTGTCTCTCGTGTTCAGTTTCTCTCCGAGTCTCTTATGATTTTTTCGTTGACGTCATTTTTACTTTTTCCACACTTTTGTTCTTCCTTTTCTTTTATGTCACCTCCTTCAGTTGCCACATTCCTTTTGCGAATGAAGATAAGTAGCGGCTAATCTCTCTGTCTATTTTGACAAAGGGTATTTACCCGAAATATTAATAAATTGTGTTGTGTCTTTTCTAAGCGTGTTTCTTTCTCCGTTGGGTACTTCTTTTTATTTACATGCATGGACTACATGGACAACAATTACCATGTCCTAATGTAAGGAATAAAATGCGACACAGAGAAATACACCAAGGACAGGACTGAGAATTGTAGGCCGGTTCCCTGATGAGTAAATTGGAGCCTGTAGTTAATAACTACGAATACCGATCGAAACGCCCCCGAGTGCCTCACAGTCTTCTGCTCAGATATTTAGAGGCGTCAGGACCAGAGTGACAGGATGCATACCTGGGTGGGAACGGTCTTGCATTACTCCAAGGGACCAGAGCGACAGGATGCATACCTGGGTGGGACCGGTCTTGCATTACTCCAAAGTACATGGGTGACCTGCATGCTCTTCTGGAAGCGCGTCAATGTGTGTGTCCATGTTAGTGTGTGCGCTCCAAACATCTCAAAGAGGCACAGATCCTCATGCGTCTCGAGGGCACATGAGCATCTATTCCTCCTGGAGATGCGCTCATGTTTGTGTGAGAGAGAGAGAGAGAGCCGCACGCGTGAGAGAGAATGACCTCATATTTAGAGTATTATGTCGATGTCTGCGTGGTGACGGAGTTGCCTCTTTTATGTCACCGCCAATGTCTTTCTCTAGAAGTAAAGGTTTGTTTAGTGTTTTAATTCTTTTCTGAAATTTTTTTTTTTTTTACTAAAGAAGTTGAAAGGATACAAAGCTGGCTAACGAACTCATCCAATGTCTTTCTCCAAACTAGCTATAGGCAAAAGTTCAAGTAAATATGACAAAAATTACGGACTCTAATCTGGGTCAACTGACTTACTATAAACGGTTGTTTATGTCTTCAATGAGACATTCAATTACAATATGCTCGGAGGTTCTCTTAGCCACCCACTTAAGAAAGTATTTCGCCAAGTTTCAAACTTGTGTACAGAAATATCGGAAATTCTCTTGTTTACATAGACATACGCACACACATACAACGCACATACATACGGCGCCAAGTACGTTCAGCAGTGAGGTTAGCGTAACTAGACATGACGTAATTTGTATCTTGTTACTTCAATTGTTTAAGGTTTAGCCTGCGGACTTTGACATTATGGACATGCTATTAAATTCGACCCGACCTAAAAAGTACCTTCTATAAATAGAAGGGACTTAAAAATGAATGCGCACTGCAAACAGGTTGTATGCTGCAAGCTTCTATGACCAGATTAGAATAACAAAGCACTCACTTGATGTCAAATTTGGGTGTGATGGCGGGTGTGTCCCACACGGCTGGCAGCTGGCGGGTGGCTGGAGTCTGAAACCTGGCCCTGCCATGAGCAAAAGTAGTTATATATAATTATATACCCACTCCATAAAATGTCACCTTCTTTGACACTTGCACTGATTTATGGTATAACAGGAAAATTAATATTCATAAACTTGCTCGATATACTTTCCTTCCCCCGAAAGATTCAGTCTTGATGCTTGCCTCTGTCAAAACAATAACGCTAAATATGCTCAAACTGTCACATTAACAAGCTCCTTTTGCGCACTAGTAATGAAATACTTCTTAGTGTGTACATACGCTCAAAATTTCTTTCTCATACACACACATAAACAGAGAAGAGACTGCAGCAAATACGCGAACCAAATCCATACTAATGAGATTGACGACACTGATGTCCGCTAGTGGTAAGTGACAACCTTAGAAAAGTACTAAATAAACAAACCTGCCGGCATTTTCTATCATTAGCCACGTTCTAATTACAATCAGACTTTACTCAACATGCACGATTATAGAAAGCACTGATGTCTACACAAACGAAATCTCCACGCTGAGTCAGTCGAAAGTCCAATATCTTGGTACACAACATAGGTCACCAACTGGACAGAGATGAACACACATTGGAAGTATCACACCCAGGTTCATAAATAGACAAAGTTATTAATGTCTGTGGTCGCATCTAAGGTAGTTTATCTGCCCGTTTTCTCCAACATTGGAGGTGTGCGAGAGGGAATTTGCGCTATGAAACATGTTCAGCAGTGTCAGATTTGCTGGGTTCTGTATGTTTTAAGCATATGTTTGGTGTTGGATGGTAAAGTTCCTTCAGCCTATGTCTATTTAAAATTTAAGTCATGTCACCTCCTTTGCAACATTTCAGAAAAGTCTGACGTGAACTCCAGACTATGCGGGCCCTAGATTGTGACGTCAAAGTGTTTTGTGGTGACATGATTTTTCCAGCATGTGTAGTACACACAGTCCTCAGTCCTTTTGAGGACTCTCGCAGAGCTAACCTTAAGGACAAACGGTTCAGGAGAAAAAACCGAGTTGCCGTAACTCAGAACCCTGACCAGACCTTCCCCTGCAGCCACTGCGGTCGAACCTGCCTGTCCCGGATTGGCCTCCGCAGCCACGAAAATGCCTGCAGACGACGTGGGCAAGCCCTATAGAATCTTCGTTCGCGAAGTCAAGCCAAGAAAAAAAAAAAAAAAAAAAAAGTACACACAGTGCCACTATCAATGTCCCCGAAGGGGTAAAGTTCGCCATGTCTCAGAACAAATAAAAAAAACATGAAAATGCCCAGCAAAACACTGCACAGCTTGAATCAACCTGGGTGTAAATCTATGCAGCGTAAATTTGTGATGTCACTATTCCATTGAGATATTTGTATTTGAGTAAATTCAAGCCTTTGTCGATTTATGCTGAGTGGAGTCATGCTGTGAAGATTCACGCTGAGTTTATTTAGTTCTAAAAATAAATGGAAAATCAGAGGAACACATTTGCACTAGGTAGATGTATGCCTGGGTGGATTTGCACTGAGTACATTTCGGTGGATTTGCACTGAGTACATTTTGGTGGGTAGTGTCAAGCTGGAAAGTTTTATGTCCAAATGTAGCGAAATTGACCACGTCAGCACCAATGGCGGTAATCAGGACTTTGGTAAAGTTTTGTTTTGGACTGGGTACATACATTATACTGAGCAGCATTTTGCTTGATATAGTGCAGACAGACAGATGTGATTACTTGACTTGAATCAAACTGTCCTCGTCTTATGACTCGGACATTTTGATTCAGGTCTCATAATCACATCTGCAGGATTTTGCTTGATATAGTGCCGATAGACAGATGTGCTTACTTGACCCAAATCATAATGTCTTCGTCTTCCGACTCAGTCATTTTGATTCGGGTCTCATAATCACAACTGTCTCTTATCACGGACGGACCGTCGGGGGTTCTTTCTCCGGGTACTCCGGTTCTTCCACCCCCCCACCCACCCCCCAAACTTTGGTACCGGTTTCAGGCCACTTTACAAATTTCAAATACAAGCAATCAAAAATCTCTGTAACTTCAGTAGCTGAACTGGCCCTTCGTCTGTCTTGTACTGTGTTTGTCTTAAATGGCGTAAATCCGTGTCTGTTACGTGAGTGTGCGTGTTGGGTTTCAGTTCGCGGCGCTTTGAGTCGATTAGCCCAAAAATTGAGAAAAAGCGCCTATATAATAATGGTATTATTTATTATTATTATTATTATCAGCACTATTTCAAGCAAAAAACATTGGGCTCACGCTGGCTGCACGGGTGCGCATAGGTTAACTGTGTGAGTCATTGGCACAAAGTAAAGGTGGGGGCCCCAGGGGACGAGTTGCGTTGGTGGTGCGGGTAGTGGGGAGCTCTTACAGCGCCTCCCCCAGGATCCCCCTAGTCTAGGGCCTCTTGGCCTTTGTGAGGCACCCTCGTGTGTAATCCCTCCGGACTAGCATATCATCCATCTATCCCAAGACCGCCCGTGCATGGTCCCTGGCCACATCCTCTCCGAGGTGACCCCAAAAACTGGGCAGCACTAGCCCCCAGGCTAAACACAGCGGATCTAGAGGAGAGAACCTCGAAAATAAATCATTGTCCTGCTACCTTGCAGGCCTGGCCGCTTGGCTGCGGAAAGGCTAAGGGAGGAAAACCCTGACATCAAAGCCCCCGTGTCTCCGGGGAAGGCTTTTGAGCCAGAGACTAGGACAAGGACAGTCTGATATAAAACCTACGACCCGAGGACCTCGATGAAACCATCCCAGCTTGCTAGGCCATGGCAGACGAACCAAGGGTTTAAAGAGTGGGGCCAGTACTGCGCACACTGCACTCCACCAAAAAGCTCCACCGCGCAGGCTTTAGGAAACGTCCACGGACCATGACACTGACCATTCCAAGTCCTGTAGCGATGGGCAAGGGGCGAAACGGCAGGTGAAAGATGTCACTGGAAGAAGCAGTCCCAAACCTGCATGCAGGCGGTTCAGGATATTGGTCACCTGATGTTGACCTGGGGATGACGTCACTCGGCACACCCTGAACGACCAAGCAGCCTTCTCTAGGGACAGCACTGCTTGCTCCACACGGAGAGGGGCCTAGAAAAGGTGGCCTAACCAAAGCTCATCCCCTCGCAACCCCTGTTGGCTAGCCGCGGTCAACGGGCATCTTCTCCTGCGGTCAGAAAACAAGATAAAACAACGGATCCACTCTCATGACGACCACGACCGGACTCAACGTAGCATGCTGGAACATGTGAACCATGCTCGACACAGCAGACAGCGGACGCCCTGAACGTCGCTCCGCCCTCATTGCCCATGAATTGCGGAGGTTAAACATCGACATCGCCGCGCTCACCTCCCGGACGAAGGCAGCCTCCAAGAACTTGGCAGTGGATACACCGTCTACTGGTCAGGCAGGCCTGCATCAGAAAGACGGCTCTCAGGCGTGGGCTTCATGGTCAAGACCTTCATTGCGACTAAGCTAGTAAACCTACCAACGGGTCACTCTGACCGCATCATATCCATGCGCCTCCCACTGAGACACCAGCAATACGTCACCCTTCTCAGTGTGTACTCCCCAACCCTCCAGGCAGAGCCTGCAGAAAAAGACAAGTTCTACACTGACCTGCGCAGCCTCCTACAGAGCACCCCTGCAGACGACAAAGTCATCATCCTTGGCGACTTCAATGTCAGAGTGGGCCAGGACTCTGAAGCCTGGAAAGGAGTCCTTGGCAAGCATGGTGTTGGGAACTGCAATGACAATGGCCGCCTACTGTTGGAGTTCTGTGCAGAGCAGCAACTTGTCATCACCAACACTACTTTCCAGCAGAAGGACAGTCGAAAGACCACCTGGATGCATCCTCGCTCCAAGCACTGGCACCTTATCGACTATGTCCTAGTGCGTCAGAGGGATCGCAGTGACGTCCTCCTCACCAGAGTGATGCCCAGCGCAGAGTGCCACACTGACCACCGCCTTGTCTGCTGCAAACTCAGGCTTAGCCTCAAGCTGAAACCCAAGAAAGGGGGCCCCCCCCAAGAAAAAGCTTGATGTTGCCAGCCTTCAGCGTGACGACATGAAAGCTGCCTTTCAGTTAGTTATTTGGGTTTAACACCGAGCAGGCAACTAAGGCCATCTCACGGCGGGAAGGGTAAAAATCTGGTCAGCCAGACTAAAAGAAAGGTCTTAAGACATGATGTAAACATACCTTAAAAATATGTCAGGCTAAAAAGTCGCTCAGGTCTTTAAAGAAAGCGTCGACAGACTCTCAAAAAGGTCAAAATAATAGAAACATCATAGTCTATAAACGCTCAAATCTTATGAAAAATATGGCACTCTCTCAGAAAACTGAAGATCTTGTCCGGGGGTACATCCCGGGAACAAAGCCTTCAAGGAGTCTGCTGTGAAATGTTTATACCTTGTGTCGATTAGATCAGCACAAGACAGCAAAAAGTGTTGAACAGAGTACTGCTCGTCGCAGGCATAACACCATGGACGCTCCTCCTGTTTTAGTAAATAAGAGTGCATAACATACGTGTGCCCGATGTGGAGCCGAGCAAGGACAGTCTCCTCACGGCAGCTGCCGCAGCGATAAGGTAGGCCATTGGACAACTTAGGAAGGGCTTCATGCAGCTTGTTAGCTTCCTCTTTGTTCCACTCGGACTGCCACTCACGGGCTATGTATGCACTAACCACATGTCTAAAATCACTATAAACAGTCTGTGTGTCAGGGACAGGGTCGTTGCGGGCATCGTTGGCAGCAGAATCTGCGATCCTGTTGCCTTCGATGCCCACATGCCCTGGGACCCAAATAAAAATGATGTCATAATATTCCTTCATCAAATCTGCGTAGAGCTCTATGATCTGCACCAGCAGTGGGTGGTCATTTCCCGTGCCCTGAAGGGTCTGCAGGGCAGAAAGAGAGTCAGACAGAATCAGGAAGTTCCTTTCTCTAGATCGATAAGCATGCCTGAGTGCCAGCAGAACCGCCTGCAGTTCTGCACTAAATAAAGATGAGTGGTCTGGGAGGCGGTGCTTAAATGGGCGTCTAGGATGGCGAGAGGACACTGCGGCCTCAGCCACTCTCCCATCCTCAGACTTTGACCCATCCGTATAGATACGACAATAGCCAGGAAAAATTGAAAGCAGTTCATTGAGGCTCTGTTGGTATATGGCTGGTGGAGTAGAGTCTTTCTTGTAGGCAGTCAAGTCCAGCAAGATGTCGGGAACTGGTAAGAGCCAAGGTGGAGTGATGTGTTGCAGGGATTCCGAAACTCTGTCCAGGTCCAATCCGGCCGCCTGCAGATGAGGTCGGAAACGGAAAGAAAGTGGACGGACAGCTCCCGGATGGGTATCGTAAATCTCTGCAAATGATGGTTTAAAAACACAAACATAGGCAGGATTGTCTGGATGGGCCTTCAGTTTCAGAACGTAGCTGAGCATGAGGTGGATGCGGCGGAGCTTGAGAGAAGGCTCCCCTGCCTCGGCATACAGACTAGGAACTGGAGACGTCCTGAAGGCTCCAAGACATATCTGCAGACCCTGATGGTGAATTATGTTCAGACGCTGTAGCACAGACTTGGAAGCTGAGCCATACACCACGGAGCCGTAATCCAGTTAGTACCGAACAAGGGCCCGGTACAGTTGAAGTAAGACAGTACTTTCCGCACCCCAGTCAGTACGACCAACAACACGAAGAACGTTGAGAGCCTTCTGACAAGAGGTTCTGAGGTAATTAATATGGTTGCGGAAGGTAAGTCTTTTGTCAAAGATGACCCCCAGAAACTTCGCCTCCCCGCCCACCTTAATTGGCACTCCAGCAATGCTCAGGCTAGGTTCTGGAAAAAATTTCGTCTGGTGAGTAAAATGCACACAGACTGTCTTGAAGGGCGAGAACTTGAATCCATTGAGAGACACCCACCGCTTGATGCGATCAACGCACAGCTGCAAGCGCCTCTCAAGGGACGCAAGTCCTCGACCACGTGCGCACAAAGTAAATTCGTCAACAAACAAAGAGCATTCAGAATCATCCTTGACGGCCTTTACAATTTTATTAATTTTAATACTAAATAAAACAGGAGATAGAATGCTGCCCTGTGGGACACCCATCTCCTGTTCAAAGGAGTCGGAGAGGGTGGAGCCCACACGGACATGGAACAACCGGTTAGTCAAAAAATTGTGAATAAAGACAGGAAGGTGCCCTTTAAAACCCATGTCCAACAAGTCAGACATTATGCCATACTTCCAGGTAGTGTCATACGCCTTCTCAAGATCGAAAAAAATTGCATAGACATGCTGCTTGTTGACAAAAGCATCTCGAATAAATGATTCAAAGCGGACTAAATGGTCAGTTGTACTAAGGAAGCGCCGGAAACCGCACTGGAGGTCTGTGAGGAGACCCTGTGACTCAAGTTGCCACACCAGGCGGGCGTTGACCAGGCGCTCCATTGTTTTACATAAACATGATGTCAAAGCGATAGGCCGGTAGTTGCCCGGGTCAGAAGGATCCTTACCCGGCTTGGGGATTGGTACAACCACAGCCTGGTGCCAAGATGGCGGAAAATGGCCAGTTCTCCAGATATGGTTAAAGGCCTTAAGAAGTACAAGGAGTGACCTCTCAGGCAGATGCGTTAGGAATTGATAGTGGATGGTATCTAGGCCAGCAGCAGAGTTATTACGTTTCTGCAAGGCTTGCTGCAATTCTGATAATGTAAAAGGGGCATTATAGTCTTCTGAGTTATCGGACTTAAAATCACAAATACGAGACTCTCGCTTCTCCTTCTCCCTCTGGAAGAAGGGTGAATAATGCTCGGTTGAAGAATTATGGGCAATGGTGGAGGCAAGCAAATTGACCATAGCTTTTTTATCTGTGACCAAGCTGGCACCATCTCTAAGATGGCCGACATAAGCCGAGCCACCCCTGCCCCTAATTCTTCGCACAGCCTTCCAGACTTTCTGGGACGGAGTCCGATAAGTTAAAGATGAGACGAAGCGTCTCCAGGAAGCACGGCGTTCACGTTTAAAAATGTAACGGGCTTTCGCCCTCTGTCTTTTAAAGGTTAAAATATTCACTTGCGACGGATTACGGAAAGCACGTCGCTGAGCAGTTTTGCGCGCTTTTTGGGCCTTGCGGCACTCTTCACTGAACCATGGTACTCTCGCCTTCCGAGGGACTGATGAAGTTTTAGGGATGGTTTCACTCGCTACGTCCAACAAAATAGTAGTAAAATAAGAAACAGGTTCTTTAGCTGACATGACCACCTCCTCTGTAATATGAGACTGACAGAGGGAGGTGAACAGAGGCCAGTTAGCTTTCTTAAGATTCCAGCGCCCCACCGATGGGTCCTCCCCACAGCTGACCGATGACAGGACTACTGGGAAGTGGTCACTACCACACAGGTCATCGTGAACCTTCCAGTCAAAGTCCAGCATGAGAGAAGGATCACACACAGTGAGGTCTAGAACAGAACTAGATCCTGAACCTGGGATAGAGTAAGTAGGTGAGCCATCATTAAAAACACATAGGTTAAGTTGAGAAAAAACATCTTCTAACATCTGACCTCTGCCATCATAGTGGTCACTACCCCACAAGTGAGCATGACCGTTAAAATCTCCCATGAAAATAAAGGGAGGGGGCAGCTGATCTACTAAGTTAAAAATATCATTACTACAGACCCGCAGGGATGGTGGCAGGTAAATACTGCATATGGTTATGGTCTTCTTTAAGGTAACCAGAGCTGCGACAGCCTGAAGACAGGTGTCAACACTAACGGGGCTACATAAAAGCTGGTTGCTAATGAGAAGAGCCACTGCACCTGAGCGTCTCTCCGAATCAGAGCCTTTATGGATAGCAAGAAAACCATTAAAGGAGACAGGGTCAGAAGTCTTCAGGTAAGTCTCCTGAAGAGATATTATTGAGGGGTTATAGGACTTCACTAAAAGGCGTAATTGTTCAAAGTTGGTGTGAAAACCACGACAATTCCACTGAAGCAGAGAGTACATGGTTAGGTTTTATGTGGAGAACAGTTCTTTCCCCAGAGATTATTTTGGATTTGAACTTTGAAGTACATCATATATGTTATTTTCCCTGGTCTTGAAAGCAGCCTTTCCCATAGAACTCGGTCTTTTGTGGGAGGAAAGCATATCGAAAGTAAACTCCCTTCGTGCATGTTGTGCATTGTGTCCGCCGACCATCTTCAACATTCTGCAGACTTTATGTCCGGATACAACATGCATGTTGTTCATCTGTTTTCCAGCCTAACGGCTCTAAGTGTAAGTCTGCTCTTTTGTTATTAGTGGAGATGGGATTTGTAACTGGTCAAGCACACTCGTATCCGACTGGTCTTAAGCACAAGCCAGGCAGAGTGAAATCTATCTCCGAACCGTTTCCATCAAAATCACCATGTTCATCTAAACACCTAAATATAAAAATTTTAGTTTTTGCAACCCATTCAACCAATCCGCACTCGAGTACTCACAAGAACTGTTATGATCAAGCTTTATCGGTACTGCATGAGACACAATACAGATAGTAGCCCTCTCCATTATATTACGTTTTATTTATTTATTTATTATTGATTCATTTATGTATTCACTTAGATATCTATTTATTATTTATTCTTTTAATTATGGATGGAAGGAATTCCTTGATGCACATGATCATTAGTGGTATGGTGGTGGCCACCAACGAGAGGAATTTTTAAAAAAAAATATGCATACATCTGTACATGTTCATAATCTATCGTTTACTTAGCATTCATATTCATAGGTCCCAGGTATCTCCAACTTATTTTATTTATTAATTTATTATTTTATTTATTTATTTACTTATTTGTTTGTGGTGTATGTTTGCACATACACATCAGCATACAAGATGAGAACATACATGTACACATAATTATATGGTAATAGGTGCATACCACCCACTCCCCACCCCACATACAAAACCACAGAACGCCCATTAAAAGACATGCACGTCTGTGCATGTTCATAATATATCCTTTACTTGGTATTCATATGTCCCAGGTATCTTTGATTTACTTTATTTTATTTTTTTAAATTTATTATTTATTTTTTATTTGTTTGTAAAGTAGGTTTTCTACATATGCTGATGTTCTCATACACATACATGGTAAGACTGCTCACTCCCAACCCAACTCCACAAGTCAACCACAGAACACCCACCAAAAGACAAGTACATCTGTGCATCTTCATAATCTATCCTTTACTTAGCATTCATAATTAATGGCCCAGGTATCTTGACTTACTTTATCTTATTTATTTAACAGCCATGAGATGACATTAGTCGCCTGCTTGGCATTAAACCCAAATAACTATTTATTTAAATTATTTATTTATTTACTTTTGTTTGTTTGTAATGCAGGTTTTGTACATACACATCAGCATACAATAAGAAAATATACACATATAGGTAATACTAATAGGTGGCATACCGCCCGCTCCCAACCCCTACCCAAATACACACACAAAACCGCAGAACACCTACTAAAAGACATGCACATCTGTGTATGTTCATAATCTATCCTTTACCTAGCATGCATATGTCCCAGGTACCTTAGACTTACTTTATCTTATTTATTTAAATTATTTATTTTGTTTGTTTGTAATGTAGGTATTGTACATACACATCAGCATATACCATAAGAACATACACCATGGTGCCCCTGTGCATGTGGCCACCAGTACTATTCTGTCATATCTGTCACACCCAGCCAATCATCTCTTCAAGCTTCTGCCCTCTGGCGGTTCCGTGCTTTGAAAGCCAGAACTTCTCGATTCAGATGCAGTTTCTTTCCAGAAGCTGTCCTCAGTACATCACCATCCATAGAACATGATTCCATGATTTGTGACATATGACTGATTTGTGTTTAATATTGTGTTTATCTATCTTTTAGTGCTCTATATTACAGGATGATCGCCAACTGAGTGAATGACATGATGAATGCCCTACAAGTGAGGATGTATTTTACTGTCGCCATGCCACACAAAAATCCTTGTAACGTTTTACTTGGTGAATAAATGTCTTATGTCTTATACATGTGCATGGTAATAGGTGCCATATCGCTCGCTCCCAACCCACTCCAGTTACACACACACAACCGCAGAACACCCACCAAAAGAATGTACATCTGTGCATGTTCATAATCTATCCTTTACTTAGCATTCATATGTCCCAGGTATCTTTGACTTACTTTATCTTATTCATTTAACCGCCGTGAGATGGCTGTAGGCGCCTGCGCAGCGTTAAACCCAAATAACTATTTATTTAAATTATTTATTTATGTTTGTTTGTAATGTAGGTTTTGTACATACACATACCCAGTAATAGGTGCCATACTGCCCCTCTTTCAACCCCACCCCACATACACACACAAAACTGCAGAATACCCACAAAAGACATGCACAATTGTATACTGATGGGCATTAGTTGACTGTAAAACCTATATATAGAGAATTGAGGTTAAGAAAGTGGCTTGTATTGACTGCCTGTATTTTTAGCTGCCACCTACAAATCTCATGTGTACAGTTAATCACACACTGCACATGCAGCCATCGGTTCTGTGAAAAGTACCGTTGGCCTCATGCATAGGGGCACCAAAACTTAGAAATAAGGCGACACCTGATAACAATAACAGAACTAATATGCACACTCAGCCATTAGTTCTGTAAACAGCACCTTTGCAAACAGTTACTTAC
Organism: Semisulcospira habei; assembly: GCA_036245525.1. NCBI lineage: Eukaryota > Metazoa > Mollusca > Gastropoda > Semisulcospiridae > Semisulcospira > Semisulcospira habei. The sequence goes on from BTPG01000002.1 coordinate 162,529,194, forward strand.
TTACTTACGCCTGTCACCCCTCCCAGGATATAGGCCGTCGACGAGAGACCTCCAGCGACTCCTGTCCTGTGCTTCTCCTTCGATTTTACTCCAGGTGGTTCCCAGTCTCTAGATGTCTGCTTGGAGGTCTCGACGCCAGGTGTTTCTTGGCCTGCCTCTGTTCCTCTTTCCCTGGGGGTTCCATGACAATGCCTGCCTAGTGATACTGGAAGCTGGCTTTCTCAGACTGTGACCAATCCATCAGCATCTTCTTCGCCCAATTTTATTCTCTGCTGTTATCTGCTCTGTTCTCTCCCAGAGTTTGACGTTGCTGATCTTCTCTGGCCAGTGGATTTTCAAGATTCTTCTAAGGCAACTGTTTATGAAGATCTGTACTCTGTTGACTGTGGTTTTTGTCAACCTCCAAGTCTCTGCTCCATATAGGAGAACTGCTTTTACGTTGGTGTTGAAAATCCGGACTTTGGTGTGTTGTTACAGCTCTCTGGAACTCCACACTTTTTTCAACTGGAGAAAGGCTGCTCTGGCTTTACCGATTCGTGCTCTGACATCTGCATCAATGCCGCCTTTTTTGTCTATGATGCTCCCGAGATAGGTGAAGGACTCCACCTCCTCCAACGGGGTGCCAGCAAGCAAGACTGGTTCTTCCCTGGTTGCGTTCAGCCTCATTGTCTTTGTTTTTTGTTTGTGGATGGTGAGGCCCACTTGGGACGAGATGTCAGCAAGCCTCGTGGTCTCGTCCTGCATTTGTTGATGAGTGTGGGACAGTAAAGCCAAGTCGTCTGCAAAATCGAGGTTGTCAAGCTGTGTCCACAGTGTCCACTGTATTCCGCTTCTTCTCTGCTCTGTGGTCCTCTTCATGACCCAGTCTATGGCCAGTAGGAAGAGGAATGGAGACAGCAAACATCCCTGCCTGACACCAGTTCCGACCAGGAGCTCCCTGGTGAACTGCCCTTCGTAGATCACGCGACATGTCATGCCATCGTAGCTGCTCTTGATCAGGCAGACGAGCTTTGTGGGTACAACGTAGTGTTGTAGGAGTTTTCACTAAGTCTCTCGGTCCATGCTGTCAAATGCTTTCTCATAATCCACAAAGTTGACGTACAGCGGGGAGCTCCACTCCAGAGACTGTTCCACATCAGCTCTACTGTTGTCTCAAGGTCTGCTTTAAGAGCCTCCGCTGGGATGCCATCTGGCCCTGCTGCTTTGCTGTTCTTAAGGTGAAATAGTGCCCACCAAGAATGCCCTTCTTTGTTAGCAATCACAAATAAACATTTTGGTGTTTTTCATATAGTTAGGTGTCTAAAAAGATGTTTAAGACACATTTTGAAAAATTTCATGCTGGTTGCCAAGGGCAACGGCGGCCATATTGAAAATAAACAACATATTTTTGTTCCTCCGTAAAATCCTTCAGAAGAGAGCTATTGACCCAGAACAAATTTTGTTGTGTTTTTGATGATAAGAACTACAACTTTTCAGAGGGATTTTTTCATATCTTTATTATTAAAAATGTTATAGGGCATCACAAACTGAACATTTGTCGTGAACGAAATTCCAAACATTTATGATATTCACATGGCACTAACTATTTTTCATTTGTAGATACCATAAAAAGCTTCTGTAAAGTTGTTATTAATGTTTTCAGCTACATGCATGCCAAATTTCATGTGTTTATGACAATTATTTGAAAGTCAACGCTGCCAGTGGAACGCCCATCACATTGGAAGGCGAGGCGCTAGAAGAGGTGGAGAGCTTCACCTACCTCGGCAGCATAGTCGACAAGAAGGGTGGGACGGATGCTGACGTGAAGATCAGGATAGGCAAGGCCAGGGCAGCATTTCTCCAGCTAAAGAACGTCTGGACTTCAAGAGACCTGTCAGTCAACACCAAGATCCGACTGTTCAATACCAACGTGAAACCAGTACTCCTCTATGGAGCAGAGACCTGGAGGACCACAGTGTCGACCACCAAGAAAATACAGACGTTCATCAACAACAGTCTGAGAAGGCTCCTCAGGATACGCTGGCCGGACAAAATCAGCAACGAGGAATTGTGGCAGCGGACAAAGCAGAAGCCTGCAGAAGTGGAGCTCCAACAACGCCGCTGGAGATGGATAGGTCACACACTACGCAAGCCAGCAACCAACACCACAAAGCAAGCCCTAAGATGGAACCCCCAGGGAAAAAGGAAGAGAGGTCGGCCACGAAACACCTGGCGACGTGACCTGGAGACAGATGCCAAGAAGATGGGCCACACCTGGGGACAGCTGGAGAGACTCGCCCAGGACAGAGACGGCTGGAGGGACCTTGTCGGCGGCCTATGCCCCAGAGGGGGTGATGGGCGTAAGTAAGTAAGTAAGTATGACAATTATTAGAGAAGTTATGGATGCAGTAAACCGCACAATATGGAAAACTTAGAAAATCGCGTTTGAAACTTTGGTCCCCTGCACTTAAAGTGATGAGAAGAAGAATCATCTGTGCACAGCTGCTGATTGAAAAATTTAGTTATTGATGTACCTCAGAATGCACCAGCAGCATAAACAGGACCACCCTCTTCTTCCATTATGCTTTTTTCTCTCCTGTTCCTTGGCCTGCCGAACCTTCTTTCTGCGATGCTGTTGCTTCAGTTTCAGTTTCCGCCTGCTGTTGAATTCCCTGACCCTGTCCTTCTGTTTGCCAAGCCTTTTGGTGTTTTCTCCAACATACAGACCTTGGGCAGTCATGAAATTCTGGCTAGCTGTGGAGCCCATGTTGAATTCTCCAACATACACCAGTGTGGCTGTCTCAACCTTGTCACAGGAGGCGAAGGTGTTTTTTTGACACGGACTCCAGATGACTCCATGCAGGGACTCATTTGTATTCTGGGTCTTGCCCCTTAGCCATCTCCTCAGCAGAGCAGGGTCAGCAAGTTTCCTGTACACAGGAACAAGCTATTTTGCCACCTGTCTGTTAATAGGTGTTGTAATATTTCCCTAGTGTCATGGGGGAGGATTTTCACGAGCCTGAGCATGGTTGAAGAAACACCAGGAGTCTCATCCCTTTGGGCAGCGAGCATGATGAGGATCAGTATCTGTAGAAGTACAGTGGAGAAATGAAGCCCACACTGCATCTGACATGGCCTCTACAGTAGTGCTGCTCTTGATAGCCTTGGTGTAATATGCCTAGAGTTTCTTCATTGTATTTTGAGTCAGCCTGCCCTCGCCCCTACCCCCAAGTGTGACGCCCCGTTTCTTCCTGTCTGCGACAAGATTTGTAAGTGCAGTGCCCAGTCTTTTGGAGACATGATTAATACACTCTTCCTTTGGAGGTAATCTCCACCTCATCTCCATAAGGCTTAATTTTCTAGTTCATAATAGACATTGAAAGTTTTACAGTCCCCGTCAGACAGCAGAATTGTGTAACGGAGCTTGTGTTTCTTCGCCGAACGCAGCCACTGCGTCTTGGCCCCCTCCACCTCCATCATGCCAGAAGAACCATTAAAATTCTTCTGGCAGTCTGGTCTGTGGCTCTCCATCCACACCTGGTAGGCATTCTCACCACACTGTCTCATTCTTTTGCCTGTGGTCTCACATGCCTGACAGTATTTACTCATTATATAGTGTAGCTGATGTATAGCCAGCTGCAATAACAGCTTCACAGTTTGTGCACAACACTCGCAGGAATACTGCCATCCCCATCTTCTTCTCATCATTACATACAAGTTGCACGGATGGCGATCCACATTCAGGACAAGCACAAGCTGCAAATAAATTTGCAACTTGGTTCAGGTCGCAGATTGTTGTTGGAAGAGGTGTGGCACTGTAGGAGGCACATTACTTCTGATGTCACAGCTGTTGTCTCCGTCACCATTCTCAGAAATCTTTCCGTGAAACACCCTGAACTTCTTGGCACTAGAGCCTAAAAGGTCGGAGGACCATGGAGACCCCGGTTCTAAGTGGCTACATGAAGCAACACCCACGATATCATGTGCTTTCGTTTTGTTTTCGGTCGTCTCCTGTCCGTCGCCGATCTTGCGTTTCCGCGTCTGCTTCGATAAACGGGCTTCCGTCAACTGTTTTGCTTTAGCCTTCGACTTATACCCCTTTCTTTTCGAGGCTGCTGGCCTTGGTTTCGTCATTTTACTTCTAAAAGCGAGAAAATTGGCTAAAAAACACGATCGAGCACGCGTTATAAACAAAGTCGAAGCGTCACCGGAAGTAAGAACAGTTTGTAACTCAGCCAATCAGTATTCAGAATGGTGTGGTAATGTTACTATTTTTAGAAACCAATGACGTCGTTATCCTTATATGGTGATAATCGGCCTCTCGGTGGGTTCGGAAAATGCAAGAATGTGTTCCGATGATTCCCGAAGACCGCTGATCATATTATGGGATGGAAAGGGGAGAGAATGCTGATTCCAACCATACCAAACTTTCCAGCATTTAGCGAAGCGGTCGGTCTGTATCGAACGATCGAAAATGACGAATTTTCTAACAAACAAAATTTGTTACAGCCCAAAATAGACAGGGTAGGTGCAGAAAATGTGTTTTATTTCAATAAACATTACTTTTTGAGTGAAATGAAGCATGATAAGTGAAAGAAAATTGAATAAAAGTGATGAAAATGCCTCTATCTCAAAATCATGAAATTTTTTTAAAATTCGTAAATCGGAGCATTTTGCTGGGCAATACATCCCCTTAAAAAAGCCACTGCTCTTCTGATCTCTTCCTGGCTGGGTCTGTCACAGCTGATGGGTAGGTCGGTCTCTGCTGGCTGGATGTCTGGGGGGTCGGGTGGACTGGGTCTGTTCAGTAACTCTTCATCTGTCGAGTTGGTCTGCTCTGTCTGCAATAGACTTGCCTTCTTTGTCTTTTACTAGTCTTTCTGTATGGCCATACTTGCCCGACAATCTTCTGGTAATGTCGTAGAGCTGTTTCATGTTGCCGCTGCCTGCTGCCTTTTTTGCCTCTGCTGCCAGGCTGTCTGTGTAGGCCCTCTTGTCTGCCCTGATACTCCTCTTCACCTCGCGGTTGGCTTCCGAGTATTCCTCCTGTGCTCTTGCTTTGGCTGCCCTCGTGCGACTGTTGTTGACAATTGCTTTCTTCTGCTTCCTCCCTTCTATCTTCTTCAATGTCTGTGTGCCGACAGCCAGACCTTGTGATGGTGTTTCCTGAACCCTACAGTGTCTTTGCAGGTTGAGTTCAGCTCCTCTTTAACTGCCTTCCACTGCTGCTCTGTGGTGACCGCATCCTCTTCATTTACTAGCTCCTGAAGCGCTTGAAACCGGTTGGACAGCACCAGTTTGAACTCTTCTCTCAGTCCAGTCGCTCTCAGGAGGCCTACATTATAGCGCTGGGGGGTGGGGGGGGGTGTGAGGGGGGGGGGGGGTTGACGGGGCACCTTGGGTCTGCCCGCCTAAGTTCTGAGTTTAACTGCGCACCGCGCACTCAGGCAGGCCATGGACACAGCCTGCCGCGTCATATTCTGCCGCAGAATAAAACCGGTGCTTTGCTACCCACAATGGTTTTTCGCGGAAACGCCTTTTTATTTTCGCGATTTCTTTTTCCCGCGGAATTTCACAGATTTCTTGCACAATTCCCATGCCTGAAACGGCTGATCGTCTATGAAGGGCAGCTGCTAGACTATGAGCTCACCAAAACTCCGACAGAGCTCCAACGTCGAAAAAGACCGGCAATTGACAACAAAAATTCTACAGAAATTTGGTAGGGGAGGGGGGGGGGGTTGATTGTACATTGCTTAACGTCCCGACAGCAACAAGGCTTTCTCAGGACGTGCCTGCACTGCTTGTGAAAAAAAACTAAACAGAAAATTGAATGTATGTCGCCAGCCGGTCAAATACATTAAATAAACCTACAACATGGGGCATAAATAAAGCTAAGACCATTTAGCAACACACATCCAATATCAAGAGCTACAGGCAGTGCAGACAGTAGGGAGAGTTTTAAAAAGGCAAATACAGGTGAATGGACAAAGGGTAGACAGAAACACATGCCCCAGAATAGAGAGAAAAACCCACCCTGTGGGGCTGACCAGGGTGACCCTGGGAACTAAAAAATACCTAACCCCACCCAAGTCCCCCAGGGCCAGGGTGGGGCGGGGAGGGGGGGGGTGGGGGGGGGGGGGGTGCACAAAGCGTGGCGCACTTACACCCAGTGCTGGGGGAGGGGGGGGGGGGGGACACAATGCGTGGCGCACCTACACCCAGTGCCTCCTCCGCAATTGGGAGGCTGTCATCCGTGCACTGCAACATAGAGCAGAAACATGAAACCCGACCACGCATGGCGCCTATGGCCACGTGAACGCCTATGGCTCTGTTTGCGCCCCACAGTGAATTCCACAGTATAAATACACTCAAAACGCCAGAGCCAGTACGGAAACCCCATAATGAGTGCAGGTCCTACCTGTGCACTGTGACATAGAGCCCTAAGGCCATGGGAACTGAGCTCACTACCGCTCCGACAGAGCTCCAAAGTAGAAAAAGACCGGCAATTGAGCAGCAATTCCACAGAAAATGCCAGGGCCAGCCTCAATCCCACCCGCTCAATGGCATTATCCGAGGCCTTCCCTCACCGGGCCCCATCCCAGCAAATGCGTCAACCAGGGTAGAAGGTAATCCAGTCGACGAAACTTGCGGAGACTGAAACCGGTAATCCGTTCACAAGGCAGCTAAGCATATGACTGGTGGGATACTGCCACACACATGACTGGATAGGGAGGCAGGGGAGGCCACTCATGGTTTCCTGGTAACGACTCCTTGGAGTCGCCTCCCTGGTTGTTTAGTGTACACAACGGATGCTTAGGCTGAAATCGGTAAGCTAAGTGTACCTTCCTAATAGTAATGCCATCGGTAAGACTAAGAGTTTGAGAAAACAAACCAAAGGACAACAAGAAAATCTGACTAAAACAGGCTGTACTGTACCTTGTCTTCTTGACTGTGGACAGGGCTGATGATGGTGGAGGCATCTTGTCCTTGACTGCTGACCCTTTTCCCTTGCGGCCGCCCTTCTCCATCCTACTCTTGATGGCCATGAAATCCTGCGACAAGAAATCCTGGTCTTTCATGTTCAACGTGGGTACCCAGCATGGTCACAGTAAACTTTGCAACTCAACTACAATGTTTAGATCATACAATTTCTGCCATGAGATGACCTTATTCGCCTGCTCAACATTAAACCCCAGTAACTAACCAAATTAGATCAAATGCATGTCATTTTACAAGAAGAAGTAGTAGTAAAATTCACATATATTTTGACAATAACAGTGGATTAAAAAAACAAGTGACATCATTTGTTTGTCCAGGCTTTGAATCCAGCTTTTGTCAAAACAGTTGCAGTTTTGACCTGCTTTTGACTCCTGAACATCTACTGCAGATATAGTGGGTGGATGTTTACAGCATGAATGCAATAAAACAGTTACACACTCAGTGATGGTTGAGTTTTGCAGTCAATAAGTCATGTGACCGGAGGAACATAAAATCAATAGGTCATTTTGAAAATCAATAAGTAAAAAAAGTCATGTTTTCGGCATTTTCGATTTTGAAATGTCAACAGCAAAAAAAAACGGATGTTGTCGGCATAGTCAAAAGTAGTGTACAATGAACGAAGAGAATACACTTGCTTAATGAACACCCTTTTTTAACGAACTAATTTCATCCTCCCCATAGCCGCACGCTCGGTCACCCCTGTAGCCTGTTCAGTAGGCACAGTGGCTTTGCGAGCCACCAATCATAATCGAGAAAAGGTTGAAATTGATTGGGTGCTTGCAAAGAGAAGCGTTGCTGCTGCGTCTACTGAACGGGCTACTCAGTGTCAAGTTATCAACTGTGATGTACAGTTCTACCTCAATCACACATGCCGTTTGTGGGCGTGGTCTAGTCGTCTGCTCAGTTAAACTTGTCAACACATCTTGGTAACTGGGCCGGCAGACTCTCACTGTTTACGTTTTCGCGGTGCTTGCCTGCCATTTGGTTACAGTCAAGGCTGTTTTCAGTTAGACTCAGTTTGAGAAACATGAGCATGAATGGCACCAGTCAGAGGCGTATTCATGAACCTGCGGGCAGAGGGGACTCATGAGGATCTGTGCCTCTTGCAGATGTGGATTATAATCATTACTTAGTCCGCATCTACTTCCTCAGATTGAGTAACACTATCACTAAATCTCAAGCAATATGCATAGATTCTCATAACAACCCTTAGGTGGTGAGGACGTTTGAACGTCTATGCTTCTTCACTTGTAGACTTTAGAAACTCACTCTCGCACTGGTTACATTCATCACGCAGCCAACTATACGACGGTGTTATACTTGGTGTATAAAATACCAAAAGCAAGTAAATTTGGCAATTTCGGATTTTTATTTCTTTTTTGCTATTTTGCAATCTAATGTAATCAGGTTTGCGTTCAATGACTACCATAATATATGCTTTTTTCAGTAAACATGTGCGTGCAAGCACTGAATTACTGTGCTACAGTGAAGAGCACAATGGTTTTCAGCAACAAGAACCAGTTTTCTGGCAGTACTGATTCAACTTTCAAACGTTAGTGTCCAGGACACCAACCACAACACATTTTTGTCAAATTGTCAGACACCCCCTCCCTCCACCCTCTCCTAGAAAACAACAAACAAAGAAACAGATTGTGGTTGTCAGTATACAATTACATGATGTGGACTTAACTACAAGACGCGAACAAGCAAGATTGAGTTATTGATTGTGTAACCATGAAATAAAAACGAAGGTTATATGTGTGAGCATGAGAGACCACTGGTACATCAATTACACCATCTTACATTACAACATTTTGGACATCATGTAAAAATATGCATGATCTCTGCAAAAATTATGAGACAGCACTGACAACAGTAAAGCCATTTCCTTTGCTTCTACACATATATTATGAATACCTGAACTGCTGAACTGCGTGAAAAAACTGGCTACAGACATCTAGACCAGTCCGCTGCGGCACCCTCATACCTATTCCAAGGATCGAAATCAGTGTCAATGAGACCAACAAGAGACTTAAGTTAATGCAGCCTGGGGACTGATGAGGTATGCCTCTTACAGGCGGAAAGCATTTCGCATCATGTTGGACCATGTACCTAGTCAGGGCCCATGCTTGCAGTACTGTTTACATTTGCTCGAGAGAGGGGTACAGTGCACTATAGCATCAGCTAGCTGGCCATAGCTCTTTCTCTCTCTCTCTCACTCTCGTACACGCCAGCTAACTCGGCACGGGTCTCAGTGACTGTCTAAAAAATGAATAAGTCATATGACCGGCTCACTGACAGAGCAATGTGTCATTTTAAATTTGTATGTGTCAATGACCAATGAGCATCCTATACGCTGCACACTTCATCTAATGCAAGCGTTAAGGTAGAAAAAGGTGTGAACAAGAACAATCACAGAATTGTCAGAATAATAAAAGGGGACTCCAAAATCTGACAGGCAAATGATAACCAAAACAAAGAAAGCAACCCTTACCTCTTTGAGTGTCTCCGTTCTTGATTCTGCACTCACAAACGAGTCGTCGCCATTCAGCATGCTAAAGACTGCTTTCACAGTTCCACCCGCAGCTGGAAAACACCAAGTCATCACTTAACCCTTATTATTCGGAATACACCAGTGTGTGAAATAAGTTCGACTAAAATAGTTCAAGGGTAGTGACGAAATAGCTTGGCGCCTCTAGACGCCAAGCTATTCTGGCACAACCCTTGAACTAAACCCATTGGTCTATATCCTTATCTGTAAGTACTATAATGTAGCTTGCATAATATGGCAGTGTACAAATTTGAAGCTGATAGCCTCAGTAAGATCTCTCTCTCTTGGCTTGACTTCGCGAACGAAGATTCTATAGGGCTTGCCCACGTCGTCTGCAGGCATTTTCGTGGCTGCGGAGGCCAATCCGGGACAGGCAGGTTCGACCGCAGTGGCTGCAGGGGAAGGTCTGGTCAGGGTTCTGAGTTACGACAACTCTGTTTTTTCTTCTAAGCCGCTTGTCCTTAAGGTTAGCTCTGCGAGAGTCCTCAAAGGAGACGGCTGCCTTGTGAATGGTGGAGCGCCAGGTGTCACGGTCCGCAGCAAGCGAAGACCACTGGCGGTGGTCGATTTGGCAGGCACTAAGCGACTTCATGAGACCGTCTTTGTATCTCTTCTTTGGTGCCCCTCTGTCTCGGTGTCCAGTGGCGAGCTCGCCGAACAGAGTGATCTTGGGTAGGCGATGATCCTCCATCCTGTAGACGTGCCCCGCCCAGCGAAGCTGTGTCCGCAGCAGCAAAGCCTCGATGCTCACAGTTTCCGCCTGTTCAAGGACCTCGACGTTGGTGACATTGTCACTCCAGTGAATGCTGAGGATGGTACGCAGGCAGCGCTGGTGAAAGCGTTCGAGGAGTCGTAGTTGGCTGCGGTAGAGGGCCCAGGACTCGGAACCGTACAGCAGGGTGGTGAGGACGACAGCTCTGTACACGCTGATCTTGGTGCCTTTTTTCAGCTGTTGATTGTGCCACACCCGCTTGAATAGTCGCCCGAAAGCACTGTTCGCTTTTGCCAGCCTGTTGTCCAGCTCCTTGCCCAGCTTGGGAGTCCGACGTGATGATGCAGCCAAGGTAGGTAAACTGGTGTACAAACTTCAGTTCGGACTCGCCGATGGTGATGTGGGGAGGGCGATGCTCTTCCTTGGGTGCCGGCTGATGGAGGACCTCTGTCTTTTTCAGACTGACCTCAAGTCCAAAGAGCTGGGCAGCATCTGCGAAGCAGGACGTAATGCGCTGCAAGGCTCTCTCTGTGTGTGCAATGAGGGCAGCGTCATCAGCGAAGAGCAGCTCACGAATCAGTTGGTCTAGGGTTTTCGTGTGGGCCTGCAGTCATCTGAGGTTGAACAGGCTGCCATCGAGACGATACCTGATGTACAATGCGTCGTCATCGTCGAGGTCCACTGTGGCCTGCTTCAACATCATGCTGAAGAAGATGGTGAAGAGGGTCGGTGCCAGCACGCAGCCTTGCTTCACGCCGTTGCGAATGGGGAATGGTTCTGAGAGGTCACTGTTTAGTCTGACCTGGCCTTGCTGGTCCTCGTGGAGCTGGACGATCATGTTGAGGAACTTTGGGGGACAACCTAGTCGCTCCAGGATCTGCCACATACCTTGCCTGCTCACAGTGTCAAACGCTTTTGTTAGGTCGACAAACGTTACGTACAGCCCTTTGTTCTGCTCGCGGCACTTCTCCTGAAGCTGTCTCAGCACAAAGACCATGTCGGTGGTACTCCTGTTGGCTCTGAAGCCACACTGGCCCTCTGGGAGGTGGTCTTCAGCGATGGCAGGTACCAGCCGATTCAGGAGCAACCTTGCGAGAATTTTCCCGGCAATGGACAGCAGGGTAATTCCACGATAATTAGAGCAGGCAGACTTCTCTCCTTTGTTCTTGTACAGGGTGATGATGACTGCATCACGGAGATCCTTTGGTAGTGTTCCTTTTTCCCAGCAGCAGAGAAAGAGGTCGTGGAGCTTGTTGTGCAGTGCTGGGCCTCCATGTTTCCAGATCTCTGGCGGGATTCCGTCAATGCCTGCTGCTTTGCCACTCTTGAGCTGGTGGATGGCTGTGAGGGTCTCTTCGGCGGTGGGCGGTTCGTCCAATTCAACCTTTAGTGGAAGGTGTGGGATTTGGAGGATGACTGTTTCTTGAACAGTGCGTTCAGCGCCGAAGAGGTCCTGAAAGTATTCCGACCAGCGGTTCAAGATGGAGGTATTATCTGTGAGGAGTGCCTGTCCATCAGCGCTTCGCAGGGGACTTTGTACCAGGTGCCTAGGGCCATACACTGCTTTCAGTGCTTCGTAGAAGCCCCTGTAGTCACCGTTGTCAGCGCAGAGTTGGGTCCTCTGTGCGAGTCTGGACCACCACTCGTTCTGGAGCTCTCAAAGCTTGAGCTGGAGACTGCAGCAGATGAGGCGGAAGGCAGACTTCTTCACAGGGCAGGAAGGCTGGGCTAGGTGGGCCTGGTGGGCGGCTCTTTTTTTTGCTAGAAGTTCCTGGATCTCTGCGTCGTTTTCGTCAAACCAGTCTTTGTTCCTCTTTCTAGCAAAGCCCAAGACTTCCACAGAGGATTTTACAATAGCAGTTTTCAGTTGTTCCCAGAGTGTTTCAGGAGAGGAGTCTGCTGGATCAACTGTGTCTTTGAGCATGCGCTGTAAATCGGCCTGAAGGGCAGCTTTCTTGTCGTCACGCTGAAGGCTGGCAACATCAAGCTTTTTCTTGGGAGGGCCCCCTTTCTTGGGTTTCAGCTTGAGGCGGAGCCTGAGTTTGCAGCGAACAAGGCGGTGGTCAGTGTGGCACTCTGCGCTGGGCATCACTCTGGTGAGGACGTCACTGCGGTCCCTCTGACGCACTAGGACATAGTCGATAAGGTGCCAGTGCTTGGAGCGAGGATGCATCCAGGTGGTCTTTCGACTGTCCTTTTGCTGGAAAGTAGTGTTGGTGATGACAAGTTGCTGCTCTGCACAGAGCTCCAACAGTAGGCAACCATTGTCATTGCAGTTCCCAACGCCATGCTTGCCGAGGATTCCTTTCCAGGCTTCAGAGTCTTGGCCCACTCTGGCGTTGAAGTCGCCAAGGATGATGACTTTGTCGTCTGCAGGGGTGCTCTGCAGGAGGCTGCGCAGGTCAGAGTAGAACTTGTCTTTTTCTGCAGGCTCTGCCAGGAGGGTTGGGGAGTACACACTGAGAAGGGTGACGTGTTGCTGGTGTCTCAGTGGGAGGCGCATGGACATGATGCGGTCGGAGTGACCCGTTGGTAGGTTTTCCAACTTAGTCGCATGAAGCCCACGCCTGAGAGCCGTCTTTCTGATGCAGGCCTGCCTGACCAGTAGAGGGTGTAGCCAGCGCCAAGTTCTTGGAGGCTGGCTTCCTCCGGAAGGCGTACTTCGCTGAGCGCGGCGATGTCGATGTTTAACCTCCGCAATTCATGGGCAATGAGGGCGGAGCGACGTTCAGGGCGTCCGCTGTCTGCTGTGTCGAGCATGGTTCGGATGTTCCAGCACGCTACGTTGAGTCCGGTCGTGGTCGTCATGAGAGTGGATCCATTGTTTTTTCTTGTTTTCTGACCGCATGAGAAGATACCCGTTGACCGCGGCTAGCCAACTGGGGTTACGAGGGGATGAGCTTTGGTTAGGCCACCTTTTCTAGGCCCCTCTCCGTGTGGAGCAAGCAGTGCTGTCCCTAGAGAAGGCTGCTTGGTCGTTCAGGGTGTGCCGAGTGACGTTGTCATCCCCAGGTCAACATCAGGCGACCAAAATCCTGAACCGCCTGCATGCAGGTTTGAGACTGCGGCTTCCAGTGACATCTTTCACCTGCCATTTTGCCCCTTGCCCATCGCTACAGGACTTGGAAAGTTCAGTGTCATAGTCCGTGGGCGTTTCCTAAAGCCTGCGCGGTGGATCTTTTTGGTGGAGTGCAGTGTGCGCAGTACTGGCCCCACCCTTTAAACCCTTGGTTCGTTTGCCATGGCCTAGCAAGCTGGGACGGTGGCATCGAGGTCCTCGGGTCGTAGGTTTTATATCAGACTGTCCTTGTCTTAGTCTCTGGCTCAAAAGCCTTCCCCGGAGACACGGGGGCTTTGATGTCAGGGGTTTCCTCCCTTAGCCTTTCCGCAGCCAAGCGGCCAGGCCTGCAAGGCAGCAGGGGACTCGTGGGGGCCGGGGTCGTCTATGTCCCGTGCAGATGTGAACATCTGCCCACTGCCCAGACGGTGACACCAGAGGAGAAAAATCCAACGCCAGAACCCGGTATCGAACCTTGCACCTTTGGCATTGGAGGCAGATGCCTTAACCACTGCGCCACTTCCCCGCCACAGTAAGATATGGGTTAATAATCACCTGAAGCCACTTCCCCGTCACAGTAAGATATGGGTTAATAATCACCTGAAGCCACTACAGGCCTCCATTAGTCAACTGAAAAGTCCCTGATAAACAAGGAGCCTCGGGCAAATTTTAAATAAAAATCATTATACGAAATGCGCCATCTATACTCTGTATTTTGGGTTCTGTCTCAAAACATTTTAACCCTTTGACTGAGTGCTCTTTGTTCAGGTGATTTCTCCAAGAATCACCTCAATATAAAGTGCTACCGGAAAAAGGTAAAAAAAACTGTGGCAGGCAGACTGACAACAGTTCATGATGCCAAACTAACAAGGCAAAACCTATGAACTATTAATCTTGATCATACATCTCCTGTGACTTCACTTGTATACTGGTGAACAGTGCATACATCATATTCTCAGCCCTGATGCTGCAAATCACACATATGGTAGTTGCCATACACAACAGTTCAGGAGACTCATCATCATCATCATCATCAGTCCCTTGCCCGAACTGGGCGTTGGGGGGACTGAAAGGCAGCAGCAACAGACAGTGCTCTCCACTGAGTTCTATTTTGGGCGGTGGCAAGCAAGTCTGGCATCTCGAGTTCGGTCCATTCTTTTATGTTTGCGACCCAACTCTTTCTCTGACGACCTCGCCGACGACTTCCTTCGAGAGTGCCTTGGAGGATAGTCTTGGACAAGGTGTTGTGTCGGGTCACGTGGCCAAACCAAGCAAGCTTGCGCCGTTTCACGGTTGCCAGAAGGGGTTCATGTGGGCCCACCAGGGAAGTGACGATGCTCCGTACATATTCGTTGGTCTTGTGCTCGCGGTACGAGATGCGGAGCAACTTCCTCAGGCACTTGTTCTCAAAGGCCTGGATTTTCTTTTCTGAGTCTGCAAGCAGTGTCCAAGTCTCACAGCCGTAGAGTAGAATAGACACTACGAGGGACTTGTAAAGCCTGTACTTGATGGTGAAGCTGATGGAGTTACTTCGCCATATCCTGTCCAGCCTGGCCATTGCGGATGTTGCTGTACCTATCCTGATACGGATCTCTGCTATGCAACTACCGTCTTTGGACAGGGTGGCTCCCAAGTACTTGAAGCTATTGACCTCTTCTAGCTTCTGGCCATTCATGTGAATGTTGCTGCTGCTGTCGCTTGTGGTGTTGATCATCACTTTGCTTTTATCCGTACTGATCTCCATGCCATAAGACCCTGCGCTACTTGAAAGTTTGTCTGTCAGGTTTTGGAGCTCACTATTGCTGCCTGCCATGAGGTCAATGTCGTCTGCGAATCGAAGATTGCACAGGGATCTGCCACCAATAGAGATTGAAGTATGGTGGTCGTGGAGGGTTTCCTGCATGATCTTCTCCAGGAATATGTTGAAAAGGACAGGAGAGAGCAGGCATCCTTGACGGACACCGATCGTCGTCCTGAAGAACTCGCCTGACTGATTGTTAAGTAGAACCGCGCTGCAGGCGTTCTTGTAAAGCGCTTCTATCATTTGGATCAGTCCCTCCTCTATGTTGAACGATCTCATGACTTGCCAGAGTCCGTCGTGCCAGACGCGATCAAATGCTTTCCTGAAATCAATGAAGTTGTGGTAGAGTTCGCGCTGATGCTGCAGATGTTTCTCGATCAGGACGCGGCAGTTGAAAATCTGCTCTACAGTGCTTCTTCCAACTCTGAAGCCAGCCTGTTCTTCTGCCAGCAGTTCCTCGGCGAAAGTTTTGAGGCGGTTGAGAATGATTCTAAGCATTACTTTGCTAGGGTGACTTATCAGACTGATAGTTCTGTAGTTCTGGCACTGTTTCAGGTTTCCTTTCTTGGGGAGCGGGATCACTAGAGACTGTGTCCATTCTACTGGCCATTTCTTTTGCTCCCAGATCTTTTGACAGAGTGTAGTGAGGACCTTCGTTGTTACTTCTCCTCCATGTTTCAACAGTTCAGCAGGTACGTTGTCTACACCTGGAGACTTTCCTCCCTTCAGGCCGCGTACAGCTGCTTCCACCTCTTCAGCTAACACTGGCAGGTCTTCAGCCTTCCTGGCCCCAGCCTGGTTGTTTTGGAGGATGCTGGTGTCTGGCTCAGCCTTGTAGTTATACAAGTCTCGGCAGTACTCAGTCCATCTGTTTAGTACAGCAGTGTTTTCCGTAAGGAGTTGGCCGCTGCTGTCTTCGATGACTGTGGCTGTTCGCTGTTGAGTCTTGGTGAGGGTCCTTAGCGTTTCATAAGCCTTCTTGCTGTTGCCGTTTGCCATGCCCTCTTCCACGCTACAACACTGGTCTTCAATCCAATCTTCTTTGGCTTCTTTCATCCTCTTCCTGATCTTCTTGTTGACAAGTCTGTACTTGTTTGCTGATGTGAGGTCTTGGCCTCTCTTTTTCTTCCAGGCTCTCCTCTCATCACAGAGATCGAGGATGTCATCGGTGACCCAGGGCTGTTTGCGCTTCCTCTGCTTCCCCAGCACTTCTTCTGATGTAGAAAGTAACACCTCTTTTATATTTCCAGCAAGGGTGTCTACGTCACAGTCCAAAGTAGCCAAGGCTGCAAATCTGCCTCCCACCTGGGCTTGGAAGAGCTCTTCTACTTCCGGGTCTTTTAGCTTCTGGAGGTCGAATCTGATGCGAGGGCTCTTGCTATCTCGTTTCAATGCCAGCTTCAACTTGAGGCTAGTAAGGACGAGGTTGTGGTCGCTGCCAATATCAGCGCCAGGAAAGGACCTCGTTTGTGCTTTGTTAATGCTGGATTTGAATCGTCGAGGCAGCAAGATGAAGTCAATCTGGTTATGGACCAGGCCTCCTGGCGATTGCCATGTCACTGTTCTTGACTTCTTGTGTGGATGGAGGGTATTAGCAACGGTGAGACGGTGACTCTGTGCGAACTCTAAAAGTCGCAGGCCTCTGTCGTTTGTTTCTCCAAGGCCAAACTTGCCAGCTGTTCCTGCCCATTGTTGGTAGACTGACTGGTCATTATAGTCCAGGAGTGCTGTCAGAATAGCTTGGAGCTTCTGGATGCCTTTCTGATACCATCTTTGAATTACCTAGGTAGATATTTTGTGGTTTGTCAGTGATGTATGAATTAACCCTCTGGCTGCTAGTAGCACTTTTGGTCACAATGATTGCGAAAAAAGTGATACATACAGCCAAAGGGTTAAACATGTTATGGGTAGTTATTTAGGATCTGGAACAAGCGGTCGTTACAAAAGGCGAAAGCACAGTTTTGTGAAACAATTAACATTCCATACAACTCGCATCAACAACTGAAGTACAACTACAAGAGGTGGATTTTGCCTCTGACTTTTTAAACAATTAACGGAATAAGCAAAGCAAAAACAGGGAGTTAAAGTAACCTCAATTTGTTGTTGCACAATGTACACAGTTTTGTGGTTTGTGTAACTGTAACTGTAAGTTACAAGTGTACATACATCCAGAAATAAATTTCAGTCACAAGAACACTCACCAACAAAATCCATGATGTTCATGTTGCGAATTTCCTGTAGAAAAACAAATAGTAAAGATGTGAATAAGGCATTACTGGTACATCAGGAGACAAAAAAAAAGCACGTGTTCGCATAATGACACTGACGTCAGCTCTTCTGTATTTGAGGGCAACAAAGTAAAACTAACAATGCATTATTTTCTCAAAATGTCATAAGTGACATTATGTCTTCGCGCTGGGACCATATGGCGTTGAGGCGCGTCCCCTGGGTGGTAGATAAGGGGGTCCCTCGCGAGAGTGGTGCACCGAATGAAATAAGGTGCCGTGAACCAACATGGTCTAAAGGAAGGTGACCCCGACAGAAAACCCCTGGTCCTCTTAGTAAGGGGTTGGGCGTGGGGGTAGCTTCCCCACCCTGCAAATAAGGAAATAGCTACAAAAACGCCGACGAAAAGACAAACAGCAATTCCTTTTCTTGCAGGAGGAAGGTTCTTCTACCAGAAAATCTATGACATCCTGTGGTGAAAGCCGGAAGTCTTCGGAAGCCACATGACCGAGCCGCCTCTCTCTATCCAGGGACACAACCATGGGCACATGGAATGTCAAGACCATGTACCAGAGCGGCAAGGCCGCCCAGATAGCAGCAGAAATGCAAAAGTACAACCTTTCCTTGCTAGGTATCAGTGAAGCCAGATGGACGCAGTCTGGCCAGAAAAGGCTGTTAAGTGGGGAGATGATTCTGTATTCAGGTCATGAAGAGGAGAATGCCCCCCATACAGAAGGAGTAGCATTCATGCTGTCACCAGTGGCACAGAGAGCACTGATGGGATGGGAACCTCTTGGGCCAAGAATTATCACAGCAGCCTTTAGAACCAAAAAAAAGACCAAGCTGAACGTCATCCAGTGTTATGCGCTGACTAATGACAGTGACGAGGAAGACAAACAAGAGTTCTACGACCGACTCCAGAGTGCAGTGGACAAATGTGTGGAGCGAGACATCACCATTGTCATGGGCGATTTTAATGACAAAATAGGGGAGGACAACACCGGATATAAAGAGGTGATGGGGAGACAGGGACTAGGGGAGATGAGTGAGAACGGGGAGAGGTTTGTAGACTTTTGTGCTCTAAACAGACTTGTCATTGGAGGCAGCATCTTCCCACACAGAAGAATACACAAAGCAACTTGGGTCTCACCTGACCATACTACAGAAAACCAACCAAATAGACCATATCTGCATTAGCAAGAAATTTAGAAGATCCCTTCAAGATGTTCGAGTGAGGAGGGGAGCAGATGTCGCCTCAGACCACCATCTGCTTACCTTAAGAATAATTCAATAAAGCTCAAGTTAAAGAAAAGCCGCACAGAGACAACAAGAAGACAGCACTATAATGTAGGCCTCCTGAGAGAGACTGGAGTGAGAGAAGAGTTCAAACTGGTGCTGTCCAACCGGTTTCAAGCGCTTCAGGAGCTAGTAAATGAAGAGGAGGGGGTCACCACAGAGCAGCAGTGGAAGGCAGTTAGAGAGGCGCTGAACGCAACCTGCAAAGACACAGCGGCAACATGAAACAGCTCTACGACATTACCAGAAGATTGTCGGGCAAGTATGGCCATACAGAAAGACCAGTAAAAGACAAAGAAGGCAAGCCTATTGCAGACAGAGCAGACCAATTTGACAGATGGGCCGAGTATTTTGAAGAGTTACTGACCAGACCCAGCCCACCCGACCCCCCAGACATCCAGCCAGCAGAGAATGATAGACCCAGCCGGGAAGAGATCAGAAGAGCAGTGGCATTTTTGAAGAACGGCAAAGCAGCAGGGCCAGATGGCATCCCAGCGGAGGCTCTGAAAGCAGGCCTAGAGACAACAGTAGAGATGCTGTACGCACTGTTTGGAAAGATCTGGGAAGAGGAGGTGATGCCGGCTGACTGGAAGGAGGGGTACCTAATCAAGCTTCTCAAGAAAGGCGACCTCAGCAAGTGTTCCAACTACATAGGAATCACCTTGCTGTCAGCACCAGGAAAGGTCTTCAACAGGATCATCCTGGAGAGACTGAAGAGCTCCGTTGACCCCAAGCTGAGAGACCAGCAAGCAGGATTCAGGAAAAACCGATCATGTACAGACCAGATCGCCACTCTCCGCATCATCGTGGAACAGTCTCTGGAGTGGAGCTCCCCGCTGTACGTCAACTTTGTGGATTACGAGAAAGCATTTGACAGCGTGGACCGAGAGACTCTGTGGAAACTCCTACGACACTACGGTGTACCCACAAAGCTCATTCACCTGATCAAGAGCAGCTACAATGGCATGACATGTCGCGTGATCCACGAAAGGCAGTTCACCAGGGAGCTCCAGGTCAGAACCGGTGTCAGGCGGGGGTGTTTGCTGTCTCCGTTCCTCTTCCTACTGGCCATAGACTGGAGAGGACCACAGAGCACAGACTAAGTGGAATACAGTGGACACAGCTTGACAACCTCGATTTTGCAGACGACTTGGCTTTACTGTCCCACACTTATCAACAAATGCAGGACAAGACCACGAGGTTTGCTGACATCTCGTCCCAAGTGGGCCTCACTATCCACAAACAGAAAACAAAGACAATGAGGCGGAATGCAACCAGGGAAGAACCAGTCTTGCTTGCTGGCACCCCGTTGGAGGAGGTGGAGTCCTTCACCTATCTCGGGAGCATCATAGACAAAAAAGGTGGCACTGATGCAGAGCACGAATCGGTAAAGCCAGAGCAGCCTTTCTCCAGTTGAAAAAAGTGTGGAGTTCCAGAGAGCTGTCATAACACACCAAAGTCCGGATTTTCAACTCCAACGTAAAAGCAGTTCTCCTATATGGAGCAGAGACTTGGAGATTGACAAAAACCATAGTCAACAGAGTACAGATCTTCATAAACAGTTGCCTTAGAAGAATTTTGAAAATCCAATGGCCAGAGAAGATCAGCAACGTAAGACTCTGGGAGAGAACAGAGCAGATAACAGCAGAGAATGAAATTGGGCGAAGAAGATGGGGATGGATTGGTCACAGTCTCAGAAAGCCAGCTTCCAGTATCACTAGGCAGGCATTGTCATGGAACCCCCAGGGAAAGAGGAAAAGAGGCAGGCCGAGAAACACCTGGCGTCAAGACCTCCAAGCAGACATCTAGAGACTGGGAACCACCTGGAGTAAAATCGAAGAAGCACAGGACAGGAGTCGCTGGAGGTCTCTCGTTGACGGCCTATACCTGGGGAGGGTTGACAGGCGTAAGTAAGTAAGACATTATGTACTGGTCACACATTGCCATTAAACAAAAAAAATTTAAAAAATGCATTTTTCTTTAAAAGGTATTTTTTCGAAAAATACTTACCGATGACATGACCTTATGGGAGATGTCTACTACTTACGCAATTCTAGCCTAAGAGCTCGATGTGTTACCACACAACCCGGGAGGCACTCGGGGAACCCCGAGGGGGCCGAGAGTTATCTCCCGATACTTCCCATCTGGGACAGAGTACCCATAGTCCTTCAGTCAGGATACTTAGCTTACCAGCGGCAAGCGGGGCAGGTGGGAGGGTCGTCCGAGTCATGTCATCGGTAAGTATTTTTCGAAAAAATACCTTTTAAAGAAAAATGCATTTGTTTCTTCAAAAACATTACCGATGACATGACCTTATGGGAGAATGGCGAAAAGGAGGAGGGTGCCGCGCTCTAGCACACCTGAGGCCCCAAGGGCCGTCCTCCCAACCGCAAACTCCCGACAACTCTAGGAAGGTATAAGCGACGGCGCTGAAGCGCCAGGAGGGAGGAGAGCCCCCCCCCCCCGGGATGTCCCCCACCAGAGCGAGTAACCTCGCTAGGCTGACAGAACTCTGCGATCGAGAGCACCTGCGCGCCAGCCCTCCAATAGCCACGATGAGGGCAGCCCAGTTCCTGACGGCTGTGGCGTTCATGGCCCTGCACGTAGCTGATTGGTCGTAATTAGCCTCTAAGCTCCCTGAGGGAGGGATCCTGGACTTTGGATCGTATGACTGAGCGTAGACAGGAGGATCGACTGCCCTGTAGCTTCAGAGCTGCCGGGCACGGCCAAGAAGCGTGCGCGTCCGCCCGGACGGCTATGTCGTCGTAGGCATACGTGAGGCAAGCTCAGGCTATCCTGCCTAGTCTCCTGGGGATAAGTCTACCAGCTGGGGTCAGCAGGGTCGGTAGGGGAGAGGTGACGGACGCCGTCCAAGAGCACAATGCCTCGCCAACTTCATCGTAGAGGCGTCAAGTTGGGGAAGCGGGCCGTAGCGAGGCTTCGACCGCTGCCCATGCGCAGACTCCAGCGTTGAGGGTCTGTCGCAAACCGCCAAGGTGCCGGGGTAGGCGCTCCAGCAAGGCGGAACAGTGACCATCGCGGCTGCATGCGGACCTAGTAGAATGCGGGAAGCAGTAGCGGGGGGTCCGTGGCGAGCTGAGGGGAAGGAGGTTCAGGACCGGTGCCAGGGAAAGGGGTGACCAACAGGACGAGAGGAGGATCCTTCCCAGGCTAGGTCAGAGCGTTGGCATCTCGTCCAGGAGGGCTATATCCCACGAAGGCGCGGGGAAGCCAGAGATCCCACCTTGCGGCGAACAGGTCCACTAAGCCATCTCGCCGATCCTCCGAAGGTATCCTCGTGCATACCGAGTGAAGCAACTGGTTCCATCGGGGAAAAGGCTGGCGCAGACCTCCCACGAGCCGACCTCCTAGTCCGTGTCGGATCCAAGCCGTTCACGCTCTTGTCCTCGAGGTCCGGAGGCTAGGCTGGACCTCGAGAAGAACCACGGAAGTAGGGGGCGTAGCTATAGCAGCCGGGCTGCGAGACGACCGACGGAGAGTAGAGCCGACTTCTGAGCAGTGGCTAGGCCCTTCCACCGCGAGCACCGCCGCAGCCGTACCACCTGTCCAAACTCCGGCGTACCCCTGTGCGCCCAATGGGGATGTCGAATAGGTTAGGCACCCGGGAGACGGCGCTGCGCTTTGGTTCCACAGTGTCCATGGGTAGGTTGAGGACCCCCGGTGAATCCAACGGAAAACCGAACAGGAGCGGAGCCTACATCAGCGGTGACTCCTTCGCAGGTGAACCGAGGAACGTTGTGGAGGCCGAGTGCACGGGTAACTGGAGTCAAGGGTCGGCAGCTCCGGAAGAAGGCGCAGCCCAAGATCTGGAGGCGGAGCCGAAGACCACCTGCGCGGACCGCATCCCATCGCCATCTGGCACCAGCGTAAGCGCAACCAAGGTCCTAGCAGCCTCCTCCGGTCTGCTCCCCGAAGTGAAGTCCAGGAACTCCGAAGAACCTGGGTCAGCCGAGTCGTCAGCACAGGGGGTCCTTCCGCGGCCAGACGCCCTGCCAGGGGCCAGGAGCCGTCCACTGGAGAACGAAGAGCAGGGTAAGGAGCTCCCCGATCCCACGCAGTGTAGGTTGTTACGGACGAGAGAGGTCATCTAGTCCAAGAAGAGTCAAGAGCGGATCCGCAGCCGGTAGGGGCAGGCAAACTCCTGAGACCTCCCGAGAACCGGTCCCGCCGAGGGAAGCCAACAGCTGACCACTCCAAGGAGGGCGAAGCAAGAAGCTCCGGGAACCGAGAGAAGAAGCGCAGGGTAGTCGAAGCGCCTGTCACGAAGTGCGGCAGCCGCGGCCAACTCCGAGCTGTATCCGAGAGGGCACCAGTGGAGACAGAAGCCGAAGCGCTCGCAGACCTGTTTACCCCCAGTGTGAAGTCAAAACCCTTCCAACTGACTAAGGGTAATTTGGATCTCACGCGTAAAAGGTCACAAGCTAGTGAGTAGTCAGATCTCCAAAGGTGTATATAGTGTATAACTGTGTAGAAAGTGTACATGTAAGTGTAACCCAAGCAAATATGTGTACTTTAACCCCCAAGTGTAGGTAAACAGGTCTGTGCTAGGCGAAGTAACGACAGCGTCCTCCCCGAGGATCCACCGGAGGGGGTCGAGCGTCCAGAAATGGAGCGACTGCAGCCAGGCGCCCTGGGACGGAGCACGAAGAAGGGGAAATGGCTGAGTGAGGGGAGAGGAATGGGATGAACGGCAGCCGGACGCGAAGGGGACCGACGAGCGAGACGGGACAGGATCCCTGGAGCGACGTGAAGAACGGCAACTCGTAAGCACGCCCGCAGTGGAGAGAGCGGAGTGTAGACGTAGAGTGCTCGAGGAGTGACTCCAACGATGGCGAACCGTAGCGGACGAGCATCCCATGGAGCGGTCCCTCCTTGCGTGTAGGAGTTCGAGAGAGGAGGTCCAATGTTGCCGAGAGGATCCCAAATCGTGCCGTGAAAGTGTACGCGTGCGTGAATGTCTCCGCGAACCGAGCTCTATGGCGAGGTGGGCTCGCTGCCGGCGAGGAGACTCCGCGTAGGAGCCAGCGGGCTTTCTAGGAGACGAGCGGGGATCGGCATTGGATCAAGGACGGAATGGCGCACGTCCCTCGGCACCGAGCTCCGTGCCGGTGCTGGTTTTCTGTCTGTCATAAGGTTTGTTCTTGGTGCGTTCCCTCCTAGGAACGACCGCATCGATCAACCCACTCCGTGTACTGGAACGTTGCAACCGGCGTGGTGATCTCTCCCCAAGATCGTCAAGGAATCGAGCGGTAAGAACGGAGACTGGAACCTCTGTCTAGCCGGCTGTCACCAACAGGACTCTGTAACCACTAGCAGCCGGCTCAGTGTGTCTCCCGACGAGCAGCGCTGTCCTGGTGGAGCCCCCTCCAGGGAGCGAGGGCGGTGCCAGCATACCCGCTCCGAGCGCGATAACCTGCGCCTCGTCATCGGCTGCCTGGACGGCTTCCAAGCTGACCTTGAGCGGTGTGTGGGTTCCGTACTGTGCGCCCAGCGGATTCCATTTGTGCCGAGACGATGCATGCGTGCGAGAATGTCTCCGCGAACCGAGCTCTATGGCGAGGTGGGCTCGCTGCCAGCGAGGAGACTCCGCGTAGGAGCCAGCAGGCTTTCTAGGAGACGAGCGGGGATCGGCATAGGATCAAGGACGGATAGCGCACGTCCCTCCGCACCGAGCTCCGTGTCGATGCGGGCTTCCTGTCTGCCACAATGTTTGGTCCTGGTGCGTTCCCTCCTGGGAACCACCGCATCGATCAACCCACTCTGCACACTATACTGACGCGTCCGGCATGGTGATCTCTCCGTCATCTCGTCGGAACTCGAGCGATCGTAGTACCGGGAACAGCAGCCGGTATTTCAGCAGGTCTGGAACCAGTCACAGGTGCCGGGCGAACTCGCCAAAGGAAGCCCCAAGTAGCGCCCAGCGCCGTTCCGGTCACGTGGAGCAGACGTCACACCAACGTTCGGAGGTACATCCGGCACATGGTAGACAGACCTTGTGCGAGTCCGACGGTCACTGGAATCCTCCATGTAGTGAGCAGGTCGTCCAGAGACCACTGCAACATATAAAAACCGAAGGCACGCGGGCGTGGGCCTGAGGGACCCTGCCCTGGTAAGGTTAACCTTCGCAACACATCATGCACAACAACTCAAGCATGTCATGACAAGTATAGGCCTGAAGCAAGCGGCAGGCACAGTAACCTTAGTCGGAGTGGTGCCCTCCGCTGAACACCGGCGCTGTACTATAGCGACGGGCCTCCAGGTGCAGCTTTGATCGTAGTTTTATGTTGCCTATACAGGCCATTAATCTCCTTTGGACCGTAATTTGTATTCACATGCACAAGCCTTAGGCAAGGAGGAATTTAACCAAAGAGCATATACTAAAGTGTTCAGGAGACATAGGGCTGTCTTAGCACTCTGTTTCCGTCAGGTAGGTTCGGGTTGGGATGAGGTCACTGGCGCCGGCCCTTAGCTGCCTAGGCGACGGGCTCCACCCGTCCGAAAGCAATGTCCATTTCGTAGCTCTGTTCCTGTAACTTGCGGAACGAGCGCATGCATAAATGTGAGCAGCACCTGTGGCGGCAAGCCAAACTTTTTTTTTTTTTTTTTTTTTACAGCCACAAAAAGGTCATCTTGGACCTTAAAAAACGGCAGCAAGGCGTGGCGACCAGTGGCCCTGCGCTCAAGTAGGCAAACGCCTGACATCCAAGAACAGAAACATGTGATGCCAAGTATAAAAGTGCACAAGAATGTTCACCCACCAGCCAAATCGTGTACCTAATAAGCCCCCGAGTAAGGTAACAGGGCTGCATTACGCAAACCAGGCATTACGTGACCGACACAGTACCAAAGTAAGCGTCGGCTCTCGCCACACTCACCAACGCAATGCGTCAAGGAAATGCTGGAGCATAACACATTCCCCGAACCCCACAAGGTACAAAAAGAGTAGGTGATGAACAAGTGAGTAGGTAAGCGCCCGAATAAAGTTAGACTTAACTGTCACCGATCTTTCCCACCACTCCCATTCCATTAGAGGTTTTAACCGCGAGGAAAAGGTGCTCTGCATCGCTAGACGCCATCTTGGAAAACGAAGCTGACCACCTGTGGATCTGAGCCGTTTAAGAATGACCGTTCCAGCTAAAAAACGTCTCATTCCTTTCCTCACGCGTAAACGCCCTCTTTTGAGAAAGGGAGATTTTGACCCTGTTAAATAATAATGCCACACCAACACGGAAGGAGATAGGGAACGGGCGCGAGGCCCGCCAAGTAAAAGTCAAGAATCTTGGCGCAAAGCAACCGCGCCGAAGAAGACCGCCTTCGAGCCTGCTCAACCAGTGCCCAGCGCGGGGACCGGCCGAGGGCCAACCCAACTACCTTACCTTTTCCCGGAACGGGACCGGGGAAGGGGGGAGAAAATCTCAACCAAGGCACGCGCGGCGAAGTCACAGCGAAGCAGACAGCACAGCCCAGGCCGGAACCAAGAAGCCAAAGGGCAGCTGCCAACGAAAAGGGGACACCAGAGCCACGCGAGGCACAGGGAGGACGGACGAAGAAGAATTCAAGCGAAGAACCCAGGCCGTCGACGACCGGCGACCCGGTCGAAAATCCCAAGTCCGTAGGCTAGAGCAAACACGTCTGAACAGCGTAAGCCTAAGTAGACTGACTGAAGGACTATGGGTACTCTGTCCCAGATGGGAAGTATCGGGAGATAACTCTCGGCCCCCTCGGGGTTCCCCGAGTGCCTCCCGGGTTGTGTGGTAACACATCGAGCTCTTAGGCTAGAATTGCGTAAGTAGTAGACATCTCCCATAAGGTCATGTCATCGGTAATGTTTTTGAAGAAACAAATGGTGAAAATTTCTTAGTGCCAGATTGTGATATCTGTGCATCTCAGACACAGAACTGTCCATTTTCAATATTTTTTTCCATCTAGGCAGTTTAGAGGATGCACTGTGCATAATAGTTTAAAGGTGATGTGCAATATTCAGTGCAGGTTGGCACAAACTACTCTGGCTCATAATAATAATAATAATAATAAATAATACCGTTATTTAGGTGCTTTTTCTCAATTTTGGGGGCAAATCGACTCAAAGTGCCGTGAACTGAAACCCAACACGCACACTCACGTAACAGACACGGATTTACGCCATTTAAGACAAACACAGTACAAGACAGACGAAGGGCCAGTTTAGCTACTGAAGTTACAGAGATTTTTGATCGCTTGTATTTGAAATTTGTAAAGTGGCCTGAAACCGGTACCAAAGTGTGGGGGGAATTAACACGGCTGATCCTTATCTTGATCTCAAATGTCACAGCTCAACAGTTGCTTGATTCATATCTTGAACTGAAATGTCACAGCTCAGTTAGTTGGTTCAAGAAAATGGTGCTGTTTTCATGAGACACCCTGTGAATAAAAAAAAAATAAAAAAAATTATGGTATTTATAATGCGCCTATCTTATAATAATTATAACTCTAAGTGCGCACTCACAACTCGCGCACGCATGTGCACGTTTTAGACAATGACTCACGTACCACAAATACATTACAACAGTCAGCTTGGAGTGGTGAGTGTGGTGATATAGTGATAGAACTGTTGAAAGAGGTGAGTTTTGAGGGCGGACTGGAAGGAGGAGAGAGTGTTTCTGGCGGAGAGTGTTCCAGGTGGATGGACCATAGACAGAGAAGGAGCAGGGGCTGAAAGTGCTGAGTTTGGTGCGGGGGATGTGGAGGCGGAGAGGGTCGGAAGAGGAGCGCAGGGAGCGGGAAGGAGTGCAGGGGTGAAGTAAGTTGGAGAGATAGGTAGGAGCGTAGTTGTTCAGGGATTTGTAGCAGAGAGACAGAATCTTATATTGGATGCGTTGGGGGATGGGGAGCCAGTGAAGGAGTTTGAACAGGGGAGTGATGTCGTCGGAATTTTTCTTTCTGAGGACGAGGCGGGCAGCATTGTTCTGGGCGAGTTGGAGAGTGAAAGTGGTGGAGTGAGGGAGGCCGGAAAGGAGAGAGTTGCAATAGTCGATGCGAGATAAGATGAGAGAGACAGCAAGTTTGGTGGCAGCTTCGGTGGTGAGGTATTTTCTGATCCGACTGATGCGACGGAGGTGGAAATAGCATGCCTGGGCCGTGGCGGAGACGAAGCTGGTCATGGAAAGAGAGGAATCGAGGATAATGCCGAGGTTCTTGGCCGAGTCAGAGGGAGATGGGGGTGCTGTCGAGTTGAAGGTGGAGCGAGGGAGGGAGCTGCGAAAGTTTCTGGCGAGTGCCAGCACAAACACACTGTGGAGCACAAACACACTAAAGCAGAGGGGAGGGATGCTCCTTGCAGCCAGACTCCATGACTGATATTGTGACAAGTGGTTTCACTTACCAATGGCATAGCATTCAGCTGTACGCCGACCTCGTTCTCGATGATGCGTTGCAGCGTGATCTTCTCAGTTCTGATTTTGTCTAGTCTATTTTTCACTGCAGGAAAAATCAGTACACGTTACAAAGAGCATCAAGAAAAAATTCTGTGTTGTAGCATGTTTATGCCCAGGCCAATCAGGGTGAAGATACTTAGAACTGACACATACAGTAACATTGGGCTAATGCATGTTTTGGAATACCTGTGAGGATTCTTTGTGATCGTAGTTAATTCTCCTAAAGCTAATATTTTATTTCAGTGAACTTCTATGCTGATTGATTTACATCATTAATTTAACTGTAAAATTTTATTCATGGCACAGAGGTTTTGTCATCTGGGTTGCAGCGAGTCAGCAGTCATGGACAAAAAAATTCTGATCCTGTTCTATACAAATTTTATTGAAAGTGTTTTGTCTTTTTCTTTTATCTGTTGGTATTTCAACTTGAGTATCAAAAACAAAAATGCGCTGGACAAGATTGTAAGGGTCGCATCAAAAATTATTGGTGAAAATCAAAGAAGCTTGCAGTGTTTTGTAGGGAGACAAATGGTGAAAAATGCATACTGTATTCTGGATAGCAATGATCATGTACTGACCGCCGAGTTTGATCGTCTCCCCTTGGGACGTCGGTTCCGCTGTCCAGTGTGTACATCAAACAGATGAAATTTTCTTTTGTTCCTACTGCAATTCGTCTCATTAATGACCCCCAAGTGTGAGTGTGATATATGCGTTGTTGTTGTTTTTTTTAACATAAATTTTATTTTATTAATGTTGTGCTGTTTTTAAATACATTAGATTTTAATTTAATTGTTTGTATCATTATTGTGTGCATATTTTAAAGTAAGTTTTGTGTCAATTTAAGTGACTGAGCCTCTCAGACCACTTTTAATTGCCCCTCATGGGATAAAATTTATTGAATTGAACTGAATGATGTCTTGCATCAAGTGTGTGACAGCGTCACCATGCGTGTATGACTGTGGCCGTACACTATGGGTATCTTTTGCTCAGTTCGGCATAGATACACTCACTGTTGACTGTGCACACCAAGTGACAGAAGAATCAAGGTACTTTACATTGTCCATGTAACAAAAATGTGACTGTTTAAGACCAATAGGTGTTTAATGAAGTGGCTACCCAAAATGAAGTTCTACTGTGTCATTAACTAATTTCAATCTTATTCTTACCTTCCAAGTCAAAATCTTTGAGAAACCTCTCTAGCTTATGCTGTTTCTCCTCTTGCTGAAGATCTCCCCCGATTTCTCCTTCAGGGACCTTGGGCTTGGCCCGCTTGTTCACACGTGTTGCTCGCTTTCGGGGCATCACCTGTACCAAAACATTTATTGAGATTGTGAAATATTGTCACTGGGATGGAAAATTATGACACGTGCGAACATTACATATCGATAGATCGGACTATGCTGCAGATATCATCACAGAGGTGAATAGGGTCGAGTTGCACATAATTTTCAGTAGCCAGTGCCTGCCTGTCATTGTGTCAATAGTTCAAACTGCTTTGTTTTGAGCTATTTTTACCCCACGCAAAAATCTCGCTGCAATGTATAGGGACAGTTGGCTGGCAGTTACTGGCCTGGAAAAGTTAACCGCAACTGGGGGCAGACTTCCCTCATGCTCACAATGACGACTGTGTCAGTGTATGCCAAATGACAACGCAACTTAAACTAGTCTACAACAAGAACAACTTAGTCTAGCTATAGTACTACTACTCTCTCTCTCTTGGCTTGACTTCGCGAACGAAGATTTTATAGGAGTTGCCCACGACGTCTGCAGGCTTGTTCGTGGCTGCGGAGGCCAATCCGAGACAGGCAGGTTCGACCGCAGTGGCTGCAGGGGAAGGTATGGCCAGGGTTCTGAGCTGCGGCATCTCTGTTTTTTCTCCTGAGCCGCTTGTCCTTAAGGCTAGCTCTGTGAGAGTCCTCAAAGGAGACAGCTGCCTTGTAAATGGTGGAGCGCCTGGAATGGTGGAGTACTACTACTAGTGAACTACCAAATTATTCCCAAGTGTTGCTGTTTCAGTCACATGTCAGTTTACAAGAATTACGTGCACAAATGCGTTTTGTGTGATTTTAAAGAGACATGTAACTTACGACGGATTATTATTGTAAAGTTATCTCCGAAAACACTTTGAAAACAGCCGCTGCCGTCTTTGGAGCCAATGGAACCTACTTCCGGAGCATCGGTCCGTCTTTTTACCAAAATAAACCAAAATCACCGCCAAATAAAACCCAAATAATACCACATGAACCCAAATTAAATTGTCAATGTAGTGTATGCCGTCATGTGACGAAGTACCCAACGGTATGCCGTCATGCGACGATCCCCGGTCAGAGAAGGCGCACAATAAACGATCTATTTCGACCTGTGTGAGTGCAATCATTGCACTAGGTCAGAATATCTTCGGTCGAGCCATCTAGGCTGGATAATGCTAAACAGCAAAATTTCTGAATCCTGAGTCAGGCCTTTTCTGAAGTCTGGGCACGTACAGCCGCGTGCGGCGGAACAACAACAGTTGACATTGGCCCGAAGACATTTTGCCCGGACGTACACACTCACCAGGCACACACACACACAAGGCTCACGAGAATGTCACTCAGTCAATGTGCCGAAGAAAAAGACTGTCAACTTTCTCGGGAATGTGCACACCGGCAGAATATGAAATGAGAAATGCAATGAACTTCACATGAAAATGGTCTGTTGTCAGAAGAAAAAAATGCTGACAGCGGAGTAATTTGATCTGCACACCAACAGAACAGCTGTACCGCTGTTTATGCTTAGCCACTTCCATATAAGAAAACGCAAACCACCATTTATATGGATAGTCGATAGTCACGAGGAGCTTCGATTCTCAAATCTGTTTTTGGTCTTACCCTGTAGACGTGCATGGAGTAGTATAAGAAATCATACTCATTTAACTCTTCAATAGTCTGCACATTCATACATTGCCGAACTTGACTTTTTCCGGCCTAAAAGAACTGAGATTCATTTTACGGAATATCAGGATCTTTTGGTGTAAGTTCACGTGACCTCTTGCCTGAGACGTGAAAAGTCTTGGACAGTTTAACACTGAATCAGGTACAGTTCAACCACCAGACAATGTACACAGGGTACCGCAGTGTCTGAAAAAGAGGACTTGTAGTACTGACGTCAGAAACCACCGTTCACACACACACACACACACACACACACACACACACACACACACACACACACACACACACACACACACACAGAGTGACACACGCACATGACCGACAGACTGCACAACAGACACATACACAACATGACCGTATCATCTAGGTTCATTTTGGTATCGTTTCGGTTTATTTGGGTATAATTTGGATATAGTTTGGGTTCATTTGGTATCACTTAAATTCAGTTTGGTGAAAAGACGGGCCCCAGGAACAGCTAATTTGGTTGTCGCAAACTTATATAATACAAGATGCAAGGTAGTTTCTAATAAATAAGATAAAAATAAATTAGCACAGATAGAATGTTATGTTCAGATTTGAACAGAAATAAATATGTGCATTGTCTGTTATGTCGTAATATGCGCCATAAGGGAAGCAACGTTCCGCGCGCACATGACAAAGAGAGTCCCACATCACAGACTACATAGGACAAGGGTTTTGCCAAAGATCACTATAGTAATTAGGATACATATGCAGCAGCCTAGATTTTTAAAAAAATATTAAAAGCGTGTGTGTTTAACTCTTCAGTGCTCCTATGCAATAAGCCTCTGTATGTCATAGAAGACAGAAACATAGTCCTGGCAACAGCTTCCTCAGCCAGTTTTTCAACCTTACAAAACAGGACCAGGCATTAACCCTTTTCATTATAATACACTATTGCTTGAAATAAATTTGACTACGATAGGTCAAGGGTGGTGCCAGAATAGCTTGGCGCCTGAGATGCCAAGCTATTCTGGCACCACCCTTGGACTAAATGGTTGATCTACCTTGTAATCTGTAATGCAGCCTTCACTGATAAGACAATAAACTAATTTTTTTTTCAATCTGCCTCAGGATGTAATGAGTTAATGTTGTTAGAGCCGTGCACATTCGAAGAGCCATGCAGCTCTACTTCCCCCCCCCCCCCCCCCCCCCCCCCCCGACCCAGGTCAGCCCTGGAGGACTTGGGTGGGGTAACTACTTTTTAGTTCCCAGGGTCACCCTGGTCAGCCCCACAGGGTGTTTTTTTTTTTCTGTATTCTGGAGCATGTGTTTCTATCTAACCTTGGTCCATTCACCTATATTTGCCTTTTTTAAACTCTCCCTACTGTCTGCGCTGCCTGTAGCTCTTGATATTGGATGTGTGTTGCTAAATGGTCTTGGCTTTATTTAGGCCCCATGTCGTAGGTTTATTTAACGTATTGGACCAGCTGGCGACATACATTCAATATTCTGTTTTTTTTTTTTTTCACAAGCAGTGCAGGCACGTCCTGAGAAAGCCTTGTTGCTGTGTAATCAATGTAATCCCAAAAGTTTTTTTTTTTTTTTTTTGTCAACCGACAATTTTTGTTCAGGTCCTTGTCCTCACTAAGTTCAGTTTGGTGAAGATGGAATGTCTGCGCTCGAGGACCATACGCGCTCCACCCCACCCATCAGAAGTCTTCCTAGTTTTTTTTTCCAATATCATGCCAATAATGGTCTATTTTACTATGGTCGTATGGATCTCTTGTCCTTTGAATTGTGCCTAACACCGCTACCTTCCTACACACCTCTGCTTCAGTGTTGATCGACTGTGGCTCTTTTCCAGGAAATAATTTTACAGTTAGGTTTCTCACCATGTCTTATCTGCCCCTCTGTATTCCTTGTGTGATTTTTGCCTTGCCAATGGCGGGCACTTCTAAGTGTGATCAGGAACTTAACTAACAGGCTGATATACATACTTTTAATTATATTTACACAAATTGTATCCCATTATATGCCTGTGGCCTAATCATGCAATGAGGCTGACCACAAGCTTAGACCATGGGCATAAAATGCGATATTGCCTGTATTTATGCTAAACTCGCTGAGTCACTTCCGGCTGTTTCTGCACCCTAACTGCTGGTCATCGGTTTTGCACCCATTTGGTACAAGTAATGAGGGGATTTTTAGGACTCGATCTTATTTACTGAAAAGTTTCGTTATATGTCCATATATATAATACATGTTTCCCTCAAGACATTTTGGGTACAGAAACGACATGCTTGAGTGCCGATTCTGGCCTATGCCCTTTCCTTGGTGCAGGGTCATCTTTGACGAAAGATTGACCTTTGGCATTCATGTGAATTTTCTTAGAGCCTCTTGTCAAGGCCCTCGGCGTTCTCCGTGTCATTGGTTACACTTACGGGTGCAGACCATACTGTTTTGCTTCATTTGTACCAGGCTTTTGTTCAGTCCAAACTGGATTACAGCTCTATGGTATATGGCTTTACGTCCTAATCTGTTTTACAGTATCTTATTCTCAACACAAATTAACTATCAAGGTCTGTGGATATGTCTGGGGGCCTTCAGGACGTCCTAGTCTGTATGCTGAGGCTGGAGAGCCTTCTCCGAAGCTCTGCCACACCTGCCTAATGCTAGGCTATGTTTTGAAGCTGAAGGCCCATCAGACAGTCCTGCCTATGATTTGACAAGGAAGACTACCTCACCAGCCATACCAACAGAGTGCCAATGAGCTTTCAAGTTTGCTTGGCTATTGCCACATTTGTACGGATGGGACAGAGTCTGAGGATGGAAGAGTGGCTGCGGCCACACTGTCCTCTTGCCATCCTAGACACCCATTTCAGCACCATCTCCCAGATCATTCATCTGTATTCAGTGTAAAACTGCAGGCAGTTTTGCTGGCACTCGACCATGCTTATCAGGTCAGGGAACGGACCTCGATTCAGTTTGTTTCTCTCTCTGCCCACCAAACCTTTCAGGGTGCACATGCAGATCACCCATCACTGGTGCAGATCAGAGAATTGTGCTCCAACCTTATGAAGGAGTACTATGACATTTGTATTTGGGTCCCAGGGCACGTGGGCATTAAAGGCAACAAAATCACTAATTCTGCTGCCAATGATGCCTGCAGTGACACTGTCCGTGATGCAAAGACTGTCCAGCAATTTTACACCGGCCATTAATTCTTGCATATGTCATATGAATGGCAGACAGTAGGACAAAGAAGAAGCTAATACACTTCACAAAATTCTTCCTACAGTGTCGGGTCAGTTTAGCTTGTTGCAGCCACTGTCAGAAAACAGACCTTGCTCACCTTCACATTGGTGTTACCTGTGCCACACCCTCCTTTTATTGAAAAGGGAGTAACACCTCTGGGCTTTGCCTGCAACCAGCCATTGTCTTAATTTCATTCGCTGATCTGATTTATACAAGGGGAAAACACTATACAGCAGTCACTTTGAAGATGTGTTCTGGACGTTCCCCTGAAAAAAAAAATCTTTAATTATTTAAAGGAAGCAAATTTATTTACCAAGAGATTTAAAGATTTAAATCTTTGTGAAATATGTATATATCACTGTTCCCCATGACCTTTTAAAAGTATACAGACATACTTTAAGTGATTTGCTCGATTTTTAGCCAGAAATATTTTTGTATTATATACACATCTATTTACATCTTGTTTTAAGACCATCCTCTTCGTCTAGCTGAACAGACTTTAACCTTTCCCTATGTAAGATTGCTTTAGTTGCCTGCTTGGCACTAAACCAAGATATCTAACTAATCATACCTGGGTGCAAATAAGTTGGTTACAAATGCACTAGTGCACTGAAGCCACCAAACTAAATCAGCTGCACTGTGGTACACTGGATTTCAGTTTCATGATGCTTTCTATTTTTGGCTCACGTGCGAAGCAAAAGTGAGTCTGTGTTCTGGGCCAGTGGTTGTCTGTCTGTCACCCGTCCAACGTCGTCCATCCGCCGCCGTCTGTCATCCATCGTCCGTCGTCTGTGGTAAACACTTTAATGTTGGCATTTTCTCAGAGACTATTCAAGCCACAGCCTTCAAACTTGGCCCAAGGATACTTTATGGCAAGTTCTTTGTAAGCATACCAATTTGAGTGACCTATCACAAAGGTCAAGGTCACAGGGGATCAGGAAATATGAAAAATAGCTATATATATTGACATAATTTTTCTTTCTCAAATACTATTCACAACTTCAAACCCAAACTTGGTGCAAAGGTACCTGACCTTTCAAAGACCTTTCTATGCATACTAATTTGGTTGATCCCTCGGAAAGGTCACAAGAGCTCAGGAAATTGGTAAAAAATGGCCATATTTTGACAAAACAAAATTTTCTTCTCAATTACTATTCACAACTTCAGATCCAAACTTGGTACAAAGATACCTGGTGGTAAGACCTTTCTGTGCATACTAATTTGGTTGATCACTCAGAAAGGTCAAGGGTCACAAGAGCTCAGGAAATAGGTCCAGAATAGCCATATTTTGACAAATAATATTTTTTCTCAAATACTATTCACAACTTCAAACTTAAACTTGCTACAGAGATACCTGATGGTAAGACCTAATATGCATACTAATTTGGATGACCCTTTGGAAAGGTCAAGGGTCACAAGAGCTCAGGAAATAAGTAAAAAATACCATATTTTGACAAGAATTTTTTTTCTCATTTATCATTCACAACTTTAAACCCAAACGTGGTACAGAGATACCTGATGGTAAGACCCATCTAGGCATACCAATTTGGATTTCCCCTCAGAAAAGGTCACAGCCACAAGAGGTCGACAATTATGTATAAAATGCCAATTTTGGATAGAATTTTAGTTATTATCAACGTTTTTGCTAACTTTTCAATCAAATTTGGCACAAAGGTAGCTGATGATAAGACCTTCCTATATATACTAATTTAGTCAACTCGTCACAAAGGTCAGGGGTTTCACAGATGTGTGAAACTGATTAAATTTTAAGAAAACATGGATTTTGTTGGTGCAGAAGCCATCCCTTTACTTATTGTCATACATAATAATTAATAATAATAATTAGATTTATAAAGCGCAAACTCCCTGCAGTGCAAGCTCTAAGTGCTGTACGATGCAAACCAAAGTTAAAACCTAAACACAAATCAATAGACAGCAGCAACACAAAATACAAATATTACAATACAAATTCAAAATTAACAGCACATAAACACACCCAAAGCACAAACAACCATCACAACAAGGACTGGCACAGGGTCATCATGATGTTATTGGAAACAGAAAAGAGACTGGAATTTGGTAGGACAGAGTAGTGAGATTGGAAAAGATGTGTTTTTAGAAAGAAATTACTGTGAGGGCATCAGGAATGTGCTTCGGAAGCGAATCCAAATTAATGGGACCTGGAAACAAAAGGACCTTTGACCAAAGGACTTTGTATTTATTTTTGGTACTTTCAAAAGTTTTTCAGTGATAAAATGTATGGATCGGTCATACATGTGAGCCATAACACTAACAGCTTTGCCCATCTTGTTTTTCAGGTAGGAGCCCAAACCACAGGGTTGCAGTTCGATGGGCATATCGGAGTTTTGCTGCAGGAATTTGAAAGTGAAGTTTAGAAATGCTAGAGTGCAGTTTGTCATGCTGATCAGCTTTATTCTCTTGTCTTACTGATGCACAGATTGTAACATCATTCAGATACAGATGCTTGCACGCTCCATGCCTGATACATCCATGGATGAAAAGCAGCAGAAACTCCACTTGGCATTAGAAAAGAATCTCCAGAAAGTTTTCAAAATCACTAGGCCCCATTTGGGTTCTGTGGAATCTGTGCTGAATGAAACAGCTGGCATTGTTTCCTCACTTGCTAATATGCTGGAGCAGTATGAGGGCTGCCGTAACATTGATCAGAATCAGGTTCCCTTTAAATCTGACTTTCCAGATCTCAAATTGAAAGTGGTGCTCAAGTTGTCAACAGAAATCTCAGTGAAACAGGATGAGCTGCGGAAGAAACTGTGAGTGTATACTTGTACCGTCTGTTGGTGTACTCCTCAGATACACCCACTTGGGGAGAACACCTCAAGTACACTGCTATTGCTAAGCGTCTCATTTGTGTGAAAGTGTACTCATGGTGTACTCCCCGAGTGGGTCTATCTGGGGAGTACACCCACAAACAACATAGGTAATGTCATGTATGAATTATAAATTAACCCATTCAGCCCTGACGCACTACAGCAGGAGATTGGTCGACCATGATAATTCAAGGGTAGTGCCAGATTAGCTTGGTGCCAAGCTAATCTGGCACTACCCTTGAATTATCATGGTCGATCCATCTCCTGCAACAGGTGCATAGTATTTAGATGATGCCTCCAAAATTTGGGAAATATGTGCGAAGGGCTGAATGAGTTTATGAAAAATAACCTACTGAAAACACTACATGTAAAAATAAGTCTGAAGTAGATTACTTTGCTTATCATCTAGCACATGTAAAAAGTTGAGTTGCATTGTATTTTAGTGTCACTTTCCAGCAAAATTTTACCCAGCACGAAACCACCCAGGTTTGAATCCACCCAGGCAAGAATCTATCCATTCAATTCAAAAAACTTTATTTATCCCTTAAAGGGCACTTAGTTTTGCCATTATTTGTGCTGCCACTATTGCACTCAGATTTTCAGTTGGCTTTGATGTGAGCCTGTGTAGATTCATGTTGGATGAATTTATGGTGTGTAGATTTACATGTAAGTTTATGTCCAAGTATGACTGGAGTTATAGCAGTGCAAAGGTGTACTAGGTAGATTTCTTGGTGAGGTTTATTTCCTTTCATCACAAAAGATCATCAAATAGTGTCGGTAGTGATTGAATGTATTGTAACTGAGGGCATGAAATGGTCACCCTGAGATCCTGTTTTTTGTGTAAATAATGTGGGCATGCTGGTGTAGGCTCATTCCTGGGTGCCTTGAGCACTAATGCGTCTGTATTGAACTCTAGTGTATGGCCATTTGCTGTTAACAGCCACTTTTGGTTGGCAACAGGGGTGTCCGTGCTCATCATATGTTCTTCTGTATATCAAACAGTTAACCCTTATCATTCGGAATACACCAGTGTGTGAAATAAGTTGGACTAAAATAGCCTCTAGGGGCCAAGCTATTCTGGCACCACCCTTGAACTAAAGCCATTGGTCTATATCCTTATCTGTAAGTACTATAATGTAGCTTGCGTGTGGCAGTGTACAAATTTGAAGCTTTTAGCCTCAGTATGATATGGGTTAATTGCATTAAAGTCCCAAAGGTCAAAATATGGGATATGGGAGGTGCTGTCTGAAAACTGCTGCTAAGTCATTTAGGCCTGATGCACTTGCGCAGGAGATAGATCTACTATGATAATTCAAGGGTATTGCCAAGTTTAACCCTTATCATTCGGAATACACCAGAGTGTGAAATAAGTTTGACTAAAATAGTTCAAGGGTAGTGCCAGAATAGCCTGGCACCCCTAGGCGTCACTACCCTTGAACTAAAGCCATTGGTCTATATCCTTATCTGTAAGTACTATAATGTTGCTTGCATATGACGCTTTATCCTCAGTATGATAGGGTTAAAGGTATTGCCAGGCTTAGCTTGGCACCACTAAGCGCCAGACTAATCTAGCACTTACCTTGAATTATCATGCCCCCACCCGGGTCTGCCCTGGGGGACTTGGGTGGGGTTAGGTATTTTTTAGTTCCCAGGGTCACCCTGGTCAGCCCCACAGGGTGGGTTTTTCTCTCTATTCTGGGGCATGTGTTTCTGTCTACCCTTTGTCCATTCACCTGTATTTGCCTTTTTAAAACTCTCCCTACTGTCTGCACTGCCTGTAGCTCTTGATATTGGATGTGTGTTGCTAAATGGTCTTAGCTTTATTTATGCCCCATGTTGTAGGTTTATTTAATGTATTTGACCGGCTGGCGACATACATTCAATTTTCTGTTTATTTTTTTTTCACAAGCAGTGCAGGCACGTCCTGAGAAAGCCTTGTTGCTGTCGGGACGTTAAGCAATGTACAATCAATCAATTGAATTATCATGGTCAGTCCATCTTCTGCAACTCGTACAGTCGTTAGGTGACACCTTCACAATTTGGCAGTGATGGGGTAAAATGAGTTAAGGAGACAGATCAACGATGATAGTTCACTGTTAAGTGACAAGTACTTTGGCTGAACTGTTGCAGGCGATCAAGAATAGCACGTCGCCTAGCTATTCTGGCACCACATGTCGATCACATGCCACTTTTCAGGACTAAACAGCATACCGGAATTATATGATGCTGTGCTCTCCAGTAAGTGGATTGTGTAATTTCTTTCACTTTGTGCATTTCAGTTACACCCTCAAGGAGATGGAAGAGAAACTGAGCAAGTATCACAAGACTTCATTGGGTATGCATTGCACAACTGCAGGGTAATTTAACACTTTTGAGACATGTCGCATCCGGATTCGCGGCTAAGGCCGCGAATCCGGATGCGACATGTCTCGAAAGAGTTAACTCGTTCAGTGCCAGCTGACGCAGACTTCGTTTCTGCAATTCAAGACCAAAACACCCAAAATGTCCCAGGAAGATGGGTTCAAAGTGGTGTCACCAAGAGGCATAGATCCTCATGAGCACCCGCAACTGGGGGCTCATGAGTATCTATATCTCTTGCAGTTGGGTGGTGTTCAAATTACCTCGACATGGGTGGTGTTCACATTTTCTCAGCACTGAACGGGTTACTCCTTTAGCTGTTGATATCACTTTTGCCCAAGGGATTCCCGCAGAATCACCTGGACAAAATGCACTGCTGACAGCCAAAGGATTAAATGAGTGTCAGATTACCGTAATTACTTTTCCTTTCCGAGTACAATCACAAAAAATTAAGAGGGGTGTGATATTTGCCAGTAGTCAACATCAACTATTATTTTTCTGCTTACCTTGCCTACCACTGAATGACATCTGAAAACTCTACACAGACACTTTTTAAAATTGTTTTTGAAGCCCAGTCCAGTTGCCACAGTAGTAACCCTTTGGCTGTCGGTAGCATGTTTGGTCATCTCAACCAGAGTGCTACCGACAGCCAAACGGTTGGTGAATAAGATGTGATAGATACAGTCAGATCACCAGGGATTAATGAAGTATTTTGACTTGACTTGCATCTGTCTGCAGGTATTATTTCACGAGGTATTGGCTTGACCACGATAATGACAGGCACGCCAACTTCACTACCTCTGGCGGACATGGTGGACTGGCTTGAGGTTCTGTCCACTAAGCTGTATGAACAGTATCCTTTTGTGACACTTTTCACTGCAAATAGCCTACTGCTTTATTGTTCTTACAATACATGATCACATCATCAACATTTAGAAGTGTACATCCCAGATCAAACATCTTTGACTACCAGCAAGTTACTAATCTTTCAAAAGCACGATTATCCCTCATGTTACCTTGTTTTTCTCATCTCAAGATGCCAAGTGATTCTGGCACTATCATACAACTGTCACATTCGATCTGTATCTTGTAGTGTTTCAGGGCTGAATGGAATAAATAATTTAACCCATATCATACTGAGGCTAAAAGCTTCAAATTTGTACACTGCCATATGCAAGCTACATTATAGTACTTACAGATAAGGATATAGACCAATGGCTTTAGTTCAAGGGTGGTGCCAGAATAGCTTGGCGCCTAGAGGCACCAAGCTATTTGGCACTACCCTTGAACTATTTTAAACTTATTTCACACACATATTCCGAATGATACGGGTTTTTAAAAAAATGATACGGGTTTAAAAAAAAATTCTGAGCTGTTGATCAGTTATTACTGTAAACTCCACCTGCTGGATGAGATGATGGTAGATGACAGCATTAGCTCAGGGACTTTGTTACAGAGGTGGACAGATCAGGACAGTGCTCTTGTCAACACTATTAAAGGTAAAGGGGATACAGTACAGTGTCATGTACATGAAGTACAGATCCGTCCTGTTGCCCTCTCAGCCTTGGGATCTACAACGGTTTGAATGGTGCTAGCAAGATGCATAGATTTTTCTGAGCCCCTGCAGCCTGCAGGGGCTCATGTGAATCTCTGCGTCTTGTTTTGCCCAATCAAACCATTAACACTTTCGAGACGTGTTGCATCCAGATTCGCGGCTTTATGCCGCGAATCCATTGCGGCATGTCTTGACAGTGTTAATGGTTTGATTGAAAGAGCTAATATACAGGGACAGCTGAGAGCAGTGCATATTGATGCTCCCATTCAAACCGTTATTGATGGCACAAGGGCAGCTGACAATAGTGTGTCTTGTTAGATCCACTCAAACTATCATGGATGGTACAGGGTCAATTAACAATAGTGTGTCATGTTGAAAGCAGATCAAGCACTACCCTGTAGTGCTAAGCTAGTGCTGGAAGTGAGGATTGTTAACTAATAACCCCTTGACTGCTACTGACCATACTGCTTTGTGGGAAAGCTATGTCTTTTCCACCTAACTGTATCGTTGGTAGCAGTCAAGGCATTAACCCTTTCGCTGCTAAGAAAAAGTAAACATGATCCATATGCAAGAGACATTGATCCTCATGAGCCCCCGCAACTGTGGGGGCTCATGGGGATCTTTGCCTCTTGCTGGGACCAATTTGTACCCATGTTTCTTGCAAAGTGTTGGCAGTTGGTTGTTGAATGAACCTAGATTTCAGAAACAAAGCTGTATGTACAGCATACATACAGTGGCAGGGAAGGGGTTAAAACCTCTCCGATACCTGTAGGTTATTGGAATCTCTTACTGTTGTAGTAATCTTCATTTTTTTTTCTTTCTTCAGATTGTTTGACATATGTAGGACCCTTCCTGGAGGAAAAAGGATGACTGTGGCTGACTTACAGATGGATGGAAAAATAATGTTGTCTTGCTTATCCGAACCCCTGCTCTGCTACAGTAAAAAAGATGTCTTCAGTGGTATCATGAGCATCAGTCAAAGGGTTAACCCATTTAGGCCTGATTCCCTACAGCAGGTGATGGATCGACCATGATAATTCAAGTTTAGTGCCAGATTAGCTTAGTGCCTGATGGCACCAAGCTAATCTGGCACTTCTATGGAATAATGGTTGATCCATCTCCTGGAAATGGTACGTAGTTGTTAATTGACACTTAAAATTTGTGAAATGCTGCGTTTTAGTTAAATGGGTTAACACATTCGAGACGTGTTGCATCCGGACTCGCAGCTTTATGCCGCGAATCCGGTTGCGGCACATCTCAAAAGAGTTAATGATGTAAGCATGAATAAGACATGCAGTTTCCAGCAGTTCACCACCAAGTTATGAATTTAACACTCTTCCTGAGTGACTGACCTTGCCTTCACATAGGCTGTGCATACAGCCCCTAGAAATAAGTGAGTGAAGTGTATGAATAGTGACCGTGTCAACGAAGGCAAGACACACGCTTTTGGTTTGAAACCATCGAAGCTGAAGTGTGTGTACAGGAAAAAAGACATTCCAACATGGGAAGTAAAGCCAGTGCAGAGTCAAAAACAAGCAGACATCATGAGTTCTGTCTTGAAATTTAGATATGTGCCTATCTGTGGACATAGTACAATATTTGGATTTGTCTACTGTGGGTCAGAAAACATGGTATCAGTAATTGTGTGTTGCCATCATATGAAAGAGATGGCAGAAGTATGACAGAGAAGTCTAGCATTATTTTCAGGTTTCTAATGTGAAGCACAGGCACTGGACTAGTAGTTACTCATCTGTGAAGTGATAGGCCTTAAAAAATGGCTTAAATGCAGGTCCTTGGAAACCAGCACTTTCAAATTTGACTTTTTTTTTTTTTTTTTGTCAAATGAAAAATTGGTCTCCCCAAAGTACGCTGACACTTTGAATTAGCATCTCTGATCTTCGGTGTGCAAGCTACACAGATGCTAATGGACAGACTCTGAAAACTGACAGTGACAGATCATGTCACGATTGAAAGTTGTGACAGATTGAACAATAGAAGGACAATAATAAATTAAGAGTTTTCTCTAACTAGGATAGTATAGTCCAAGGATCTCAGCCGCATTAATAATATTTGGTCAGAGTTGAAAAACAAGAAGAAAATTAGCTTAATGTGCATCATCTGCTTTGCAGATATTGAGTCGGTCTTATCAATATTTGTAATCAAGTGCTTGTGGTGCCATTTGGGACACCTTTTGACTAAATTCCCTGATAGCTTCTAAATGTACTGATAATAAATGACCACATTGCCAAATACCAGCCTGTTATGCGCAAAATTAACCCATTTAACCCTGAGTCCCTACAGCAGGAGATTGATTGACCATCAAAATTCAAGGGTAGTGCCAGATTAGATTGGCACCTTCAGGCACCAAGCTAATCTGGCACTACCCTTGAATTGTGGTCAGTCCACCGCCTGCAGCTGGTACATATTCAAGTAACACTTCCAAAATTTTGGAAATGCTCCCGTGGGGCTAAAAGGGTTAATGGTAGGAGAGCATTTCAAACATTGGTTACCAACAAACTTCACAATCACGACATTTGAAAAACTTGACTCACTCGCTACTGGGGGATGTAGTACAGATCCGCAACATGGAGACGTTTGCTAGAGTGGTTGTTGGTGGGATGGATGGTAGGTAGAACACAACTTGTAACATGCATGTGTGTATGTAAGTGTGGGTATGCGCTGAATGTGTCTTTATGTAACTCACTGTGCCCGAGGTACGAAATACCCACATTTTGGAGTTATCCTCTGAGGACTGCATTACAATTCAGGAGACAGATAAACCATGATAGTTCAAGGGTGGTGGCAGAATAACTTGGCGCCTATGGGCGCCAAGCTATTCTGCCACTACCCTTGAACTATCATGGACGAGCCATATCTTGCTGTGGGCCCCACCCGGGTCTGCCCTGGGGGACTTGGGTGGGGTTAGGTATTTTTTAGTTCCCAGGGTCACCCTGGTCAGCCCCACAGGGTGGGTTTATCTCTCTATTCTGGG
Source organism: Semisulcospira habei (assembly GCA_036245525.1). Lineage (NCBI taxonomy): Eukaryota > Metazoa > Mollusca > Gastropoda > Semisulcospiridae > Semisulcospira > Semisulcospira habei. The sequence continues at coordinate 162,573,150 of BTPG01000002.1, forward strand.
GCATGTGTTTCTGTCTACCCTTTGTTCATTCACCTGTATTTGCCATTTTAAAACTCTCCCTACTGTCTGCACTGCCTGTAGCTCTTGATATTGGATGTGTGTTGCTAAATGGTCTTAGCTTTATTTAGGCCCATGTGTTAGGTTTATTTAATGTATTTGACCGGCTGGCGACATACATTCAATGTTCTGTTTATTTTTTTTTTTTTTTCACAAGCAGTGCAGGCACGTCCTGAGAAAGCCTTGTTGCTGTCGGGACGTTAAGCAATGTACAATCAATCAATCAATCATATCTTGCTGTGGGCAAAATGAGTTAAGTGTGGGTATGCATTGAATCCGTGCGTAAGTGTGGGAATGTGTGTAGATATGTGGGAATGTGTTTTGTTATTTAGAGTCTGCTTGATTGTGATGTATGTTTTATGTGTTGATGTTAATATGGACGATCGTCAGTTATGCCGCAAAAAATTCCTAATGTTTTTGCATATGGCAATAAAGTTTATCTTATGAGTAAAATGCTTGCAAGTAGATATGTGAATAAGCAGGTAGGAAGAAAACAGATTTGTAGAATGTGTAGTGTACCAGGGCTTTGTTGTTTTTGGTGTTAGGACTGAGATTAAAAGAAAGTATGTACTGGTATGTATTTTTCATACTTTGTTTCTTGTTTTGCAAAAAAAATGAATTTTTCTCTAAAATGTATTTTTTCGAAATATACTTACCGATGCCATTACTACAATGGAACAACCTATAGCTTGCATAATTTTAGCACAAAAACTTACGATGTGTACCTTTAAGGCCAGGGGAGGCCACCAGGGGTGCCGTGACCTGGTACCCAGGTAGCCTCCCTTCCCACCCCATACGGGTAACTGCCAGAGCAGCCAAGCCAAACCAGTTCTTTTCGTTTAGCTGAAGAGCGGGGCAGGTGGGAGGGCCATCCGAGTAATGGCATCGGTAAGTATTTTTCGAAAAAATACATTTTAGAGAAAAATTCATTTGTTTCCTCAAAAACATTACGGATGCCATTACTACAATGGAGAATAGCGAAAAGGAGGAGGGTGCCGCATAACCCAGTAACCGACCGAGCTAGCAAGACCCGTCCTCCTTGGTGCAAGCTCCTGGTAATTTTAGCTAAAGGAATACCTACGGCACCGAGGGTGCCGGGAGGGAGTGTTGCGCCGCCGCAATGTCCCCCACCAGAGCCAGGTTGTCTTGCTGGCCAGCCAGGTTACGGAGGTAAAACCGGGTGAAGGTCGACTCAGTCCGCCAGCCTACGGCAGCCACAATGACTCGGACAGCACAGTTGTGGTCGAATGCGGCGCTAGCAGCCATGGCTCTGACCTCGTGGGCCCGGATGTGTAGTCGCTTGGCAGCGTCGGGGCAGAGGTCTTGGTAGGCGGAGCATATCACCCATCTTAGCCAGTGAGAGATCGTCTGGGCTGAGATGTCTTGTCTACCTGGGGACAGAGGGAGAAAGAGGCGGGTGCGTCCCCGGCGGAGCGGCTTGGTTCGGCGTAGGTACACGCGTAAGGCTCTCAGCGGGTCCTGTTGTCTGACTTCCCTGTCGGGGGCGATTGGCTTCAGAGGTCGTACAGTGATCACCTGGGGGGCCGTCAATGGGGACTGATTCTTGGCCAAGAAGGCCGGGTCCGTTAGTAGCTGCACGGAACGATCCGACCTGAACTGCAGGCAGGTGGGGCGTGCAGAGAGCGCGTGCAGCTCACTCACTCTGGAGGCTGTGGCTAAGGCGAGAAGAAAGCAGGTCTTTCGCGTAACGTCGGCCAGGCTTGCCAGGGGAAGCGGCTCGAAACGCTTAGAGTTCAGCCAGGTTAGTACCCAGGGTAGGTCCCAGCATGGGATCAGGGAGCGGAGGGCAGGTCGCTGTATGCCGAAGTGGGCCATAAGGTCAGCGAGGTCCTTACACTTGCCAAGGTCCGCTCGGCCCAGGTGCCGGTAAGTGTCGGCGATCATAGCAAGGTAGCCCCTGAAGGTGATCGATGCCAAGTGCTGTTCGGCGAAGAACCAGAGGAAGAACTCGGCCAGTTGGGGGGAAGTCAGATCGGTAGGGGAGAGGCGACGGAGGTCGCACCAGGCTCCTAGCACTCTCCACTTTCCCTCGTAGACACGCAGGGTCGAGGGTCTGTGGCCTGAAGCGATAGCTGCTACTGCCTCACTCGAGAAACCTCTAGCGGTGAGGGCTTGCCGCACAATCTCCAAGCGTGAAGCAGGAGTCGCTCGGGGCACGGATGGTAGAGCGCCTGGCGTGGCTGCTTGAGCATTGTGCGAGGAGTGGGAAGCTGCAGTGGGGGGTCCGTGGCGAAGTTCAGGAGGTCGGTGGTCCAAGACTTGGTCCAGCAGAATGGCGCCACTAACAAAAGGATCGCGTTGCACCCCTTCAGCTTGAGGCCGTCCCAGGGGATGGAGAGCGCATCGACCGCCCAGGCAAGGGGGTCTGGGACGGGCGAGACAAAGAGGGGTAGCTGGCGGTTCCACCTTGTCGCGAAGAGATCGATAAGGGGGGTCTCCCACATGGCGCAGATCATCCGGAAGATGTCCGGGCGAAGCGTCCACTCGGTGTGGAGGAGCTGACCGCGCCGGGAGAGTGAGTCCACGAGGACATTCAGGTGGACGGGAATGTGTCTCGCTCGGAGAGAGATGCGGCGATCCTCGCACCAATGGAAGAGCTGGTAAAGAAGAATGCAGAGGGAAGGGGAGCGGGTCCCGTCCTGCTTCTGTATGTAGGACACGATCGTGGAGTTGTCAGAAAGGACGAGCAGCTCCTGGCGTCCGAGAGTCGGTTCCCAAGCGAGGAGAGCTTGCCACACCGCCTGTAGCTCCAACCAGTTGATATGCTCGACTGCGAGGTCTGGTGGGCAGCTGCCGGAAGCCATGGCAAACGTCGGCAGCAGGTGTGCACCCCAGCCGGAGCGGCTGGCGTCGACGCAAAGGGACAACTGGGGGGGAGGCGTAAGGAGAGGGACTCCGGCCGCGAGCCAGACAGGGTCTGCCCAGCGGAGGAGGTGTGGAACGAGTGAGGGAGGAACCAGAACGGGAGCCTCGATGTCGCCGGTCGAGGGACACCAGTGAAGGAGAAGATGAAGTTGAAGCGGGCGCGAGTAGAGCCGACCCAGGGGAAGGAGATCCGCAGCCATGCTCATCAGGCCTAAGAGCTGCAACCAGACTCTGGCGGAGACCATCTCCTCCTGTGAAACTAAACAAGCCAGGTTCGGCAACTTTTGGATCCGCGGTTCCGGGAGTCGCACCAGATTGAGGTCCGTAAGGAACTCCATGCCAAGGTGGACGAAGCGGCGGGATGGGGCGAGATCCGACTTGCCTAAGTTGACTATGAAGCCAAGGCTGTCGAGGAGGGCCCACAAGGCGTCTCGGTCCTTCTCCAGGGCAGGTGCCGACTGGTTGCGCAGGAGCAGATCGTCGAGGTAGTTCGAGGAGGGACTCGACAAAGTCTGCCCGGCCTTGGCGATGACGCCGTCCATGAGACAGGTTAACACCCAGGGGCTGAGGTTGAGGCCGAAGGGGAGGGCGCAGAACTGGTAAACGCCGCCGTCAAATGCTTAGCGCAGATAGCGTCTGGAAGCCAGATGCACGGGAACGTGTAGGTAAGCGTCCGCTAGATCCAGGCTGACAGCGAAGTCCATGGGTTGAACCGCGGCGCGAAGGGCTCTGGTGGTCTGCATGCGGAAGGACAGCGCTGCGATGAAAGCGTTCAGGGCTGAAAGATCGATGATCGGACGCCACCTGTTGCCGGGCTTGGGGACGAGGAAGAGGCGACTGTAGAAGGCGGGCGAGTCATGACGCGACACCACCTCTGTGGCGTTCTTCCGCAGCAGGGCGGAGATCTCTTCTCGGAGCGCAGCAGCCTTGAGGCGATCCGAAGGGGCGGACGTCCAAACGGGGCTGCGCCACAGGGGCGGCGGGGTCCGAAAGGAGAGCAGGAGGCCCTCGGAGACGGTGGACCGGATCCACGGGTCGTCCGGGAACAGCGACCGCCACAAGTCGCTGCAGGTGGCAAGCCTCCCTCCGACTGGAGACCCGGGAGCGGTCGGCGGGGCCGCAGGAGGGCGGGAGTCGCCGGGCCTGGCCCCGCGCCAGGCGACGGGCGGGCTTGGGCCAGGCGGGGTTGGGGGACGCGCGGAGGAAGGCGCCGACGCCGGGAGGGCGGAAACTGGGCGGGTGTGGCGGTCTGCAGGGCGCAACCCAGGGCCTTGCGGGTGACTTGAAAGCGGGAGGAGGTGGTGCAGGCAGGCCAAAGTTCCTTATTCGCGTCCTTCGCTGATTGCCAGGTAGGACCGAAGAGGAGGGGATCGCCGAGCAAAGCCTGTCGCAGCTGTCTCTGTAGGTCCTGCGGGAGGTCGGGGCAGACGGCAAGCACGGCATCCCGGGGTCGCAGTTCGCGGCAGCGGCCATAGCGTTGACAGAAGCGTGGTACGCCGCTCGGTTGGTGGTGGTGGCTAGTGCGAGGAGGTCCCCTAACAGCGGCAAGATCGAGAAGTGCCAGTTCCGCTCCAGAAGGTTGACGACCGCTTGCTTGGCCAAGTCGAGGAATCCAGCACAGGCGAGGGTGTTGCGGATGAGGATCGCCGTCCGCTCCAGGCCGGGAGGGATGCAACGGCGGGAGGCGCGAAGTCCACCAGCTCGCTGCTGAGCGGCAGGATCCACCACGGGTAGGGAAGTAGCAAAGGTCTGTGAGTGTTCGGCATACCAGCTGTGCTGAAAGGCGATGTCCAAGTCAGCCGGCCAGCAGGCGTCGGAGAAGAAGGAGGCCGCGTCGGAGCCTGAACCCTGCTGCAGGAGACCGGAAAAGGCGTCACGAAGTCCTTGAAACCCCAGGGGTTGTGGCAGGGACTTAAACCTCTTGGAGGGGCGATCAGCATCCACGAAGGCCGAGAGCTTCCTCTTGGTGGGTGGCGACGGGGGACAGGCGTCCAGGGGAAGACACTAGGCAATCAGATGCACGGCCTCGTCGAGCGAGGCAAGGGTCTCCGCCCTGGTCATCCTCAACGTAGGCGACGAGGGAGCCGACGGCGAGAGAGCGCGCGAGGAGGTCGAATGGTTGAAGAGAGCCGAGGCGGAATCCTCCGGGGCGATGCTGAGGGAGTCCACATCGACGGGCGGCGCAGGAGGCCGACGCACCAGGGGCTGGGGAGGCAGGCGCCACCGCAAGGAGGAGTGAGACCGGGGCGAGCGGCTGCGATGGTGCAAGCGGGAGTGGCGAGACTGACGAGTGTAGCGTCCACGCGAAGGAGAGTGGCGAGCGTGTGGTCGACGGCGCAAAGGGGAGGGGGAGCGGGGAAGGCGGGGGGAGGGACGCCGGGGATGGGGGGGGGGGAAGACAAAGGCCGGGAACGAGGAGCAGCACGGACAACCGAAGAGGACACCCACCGGGGAGAGTGCCGACTGGAAGAAGGAACCTCCGAGGCCTGAGGGGAAGACCGATGAGGGGGGCGAGACGTCCGCGAAGCTGAAGCGGCAGACGAAGCCGGGCGCGAAGAGCGAGCAGAGACCGAAGAGTGCTTGCGGCGGGAGGCGAGGACCGAAGACGAAGGGCTGCAGGTTCGAGGGCGGGAAGCCGAGGTCCGAGGGGGCGTACGCGGGCAAGGGCTGTGTCGCGAACGGGCCTCCAAGGAGCGAGTGGCTGAGTCCAGGCGGTCGCGAACCCGGGGCCGCACGTCGGGGGTCGTACGCTGACGCCGAGGGTCCGGCGTCGGGGAGAAGCGGCGGCCACTTCTGTCGGTGGTCTTGTGAGGCTTGGGTTCCGCAAGGCGGGGCGAGCTAGCTCGCTGCGGACCTGGCTCGAGCGAGCTGGTGCGCAACGTCGAGAGTTGGGGCTTGTTTGTTTTCCGCAGAGCGGGGCGAGCGGACTCGCTGCAGACCCGACTCGAGAGGGTGGGTGCGCAAGGGGGGAGCCTTTGTATGCCGTCCCCCAACAGCAGCGTAGGTGCGTCTTGTTGGATCCGGGGCCGATGCATGCTCATGGCTGCGGGCGGGTGGCGGTCCTCTGTCATGCCGATAAAAACTCCACAGCTGGGCCCATTGGTCCTCCACCCGAGAGCGCAGACATCACAGGTGTGGCCTGAAGCACAACCAGCGCAGGGGAGGCAGACCGCATTCTTGTCACTCGGCCACTGGAAGTCGCCACATCGTTTGCAGGTGCAGACTTGACAACTGCAACATAGAGCGAAACTACAAGGCGACTGGTCGTAGCAGAAGGCCACGAGACGAAAACCGCGCACCACTCCTCACCGTTCCCCACGATCCTGCGCCGAGTAATATCGAACAAGCAACGATATAGCAAAGACGCGGGCGCTGGCAAACACCGAGACCTTACCTGGACATCTCGCAGGGGGCAGGGGAAGGTAGCACCTGAAGCCAAAGAAGAAGAAGCGGCGCCCACGCGGCTGAAGACCAGACGAACAGGGAAGGAGGCCGAGTCCTCGACGAAGGTCCCGGCAGTCCAACCGGCGAACGGACCTGGGAGGCCAAAGCATGAGCACACCGGACGCCAGGCGAAGGCTCCGAGAGGCACCACACAAGCCGCAAAATCTCTAAGTGCCGGAAACCGGTGCAGAACAGAGCCCCCACGTGGGGCGAAGGCCGGCTCCATGGCCCGGAGAGACCGGGAACCAAGTGTTTTTATGGCAAAACAATCACAGGAGCACGAGTGACACTTCCTTCCTAGAAAGGCGCACAAGGGCAGAGAAAGTTCCAAGGCAAGGCGAAAGCACAGGCCGGGAACGAAGTCCACTTTTGAAAAATTCCACTAGTAGCTTGACCATACACAGCCGTAGGTAGCACTGCAGAGGGCTATAGAACACGTCTACATGCTGCAAGCTAAAGGAAAGAACTGGTTTGGCTTGGCTGCTCTGGCCGTATGGGGTGGGAAGGGAGGCTACCCGGGTACCAGGTCACGGCACCCCTGGTGGCCTCCCCTGGCCCTAAAGGTACACATCGTAAGTTTTTGGGCTAAAATTATGCAAGCTATAGGTTGTTCCATTGTAGGAATGAAGGTTCAACACCTGTACAAAAGTAGTAACAACAATGAATAAACAAATGTATGCACTCCGTATTGTTTAATAACGAAACAGCAAAACAATAACTTTCTCTTTGTGAATAACGTAATGTGAACTATTCACCTGATACAAGTAAATACTCATATAGTATCCCAGCAGATGGAGGAGTGGCCAAAGAAGGTTGATGATTACATACTTTGTACCTGTACTAGACGGTATGAGACTGGACTTTTAGGTTCTACCTATTTGTCCTCAGGCCGAGGTTGGCCGCAGTGGGCCCATGTGAAGCCCACTGTGACCAATGTCAGCCAAAGGGTCTTTTGCTTACTGAGTAAGCTGCAAAGTCTAAAATTTTAGACCAGCACACATCTGTGGTAATTCAAGCTATGCACTGGAGACAGATATTTCATAGACATTCATTGTCACCTGTCCAAAGTTGTAAATGAATCTGATCTCGGCCATCGAGACGCGTATGTTCTTGTGAGCCCCTGTAGATGCAGAGAGTCATGATAATTTATGCCTCTTGTGGAAGGCCGAATTGACCTTGCACACACAGTTGCCCTCTCCTGCAACAGATGTCTTGATTAGTTATTTCATACACAGCAATATATGCACTGATTTTCAGTTTGAGCGGAGCAAAACAAGAATTACTGACCTAAAGACCAATGATTGATTGATTGTACATTGCTTAACGTCCCGACAGCAACAAGGCTTTCTCAGGACGTGCCTGCACTGCTTGTGAAAAAAAAAAAAAAAAAAAAAAAAAAATTGAATGTATGTCGCCAGCCGGTCAAATACATTAAATAAACCTAACACATGGGGCCTAAATAAAGCTAAGACCATTTAGCAACACACATCCAATATCAAGAGCTACAGGCAGTGCAGACAGTAGGGAGAGTTTTAAAAAGGCAAATACAGGTGAATGGACAAAGGGTAGACAGAAACACATGCCCCAGAATAGAGAGAAAAACCCACCCTGTGGGGCTGACCAGGGTGACCCTGGGAACTAAAAAATACCTAACCCCACCCAAGTCCCCCAGGGCAGACCCGGGTGGGGTGACCTAAAGACCAAGAAAAAGTAGGCAGTAAGATCTTTATGTACATAGTGGTAACCCTTAAGTTGCCGGTAACGCTTTCTGTTGAGGTAATTCCTGCAGGAATCGCCTTGACAGAAGGCACTACAGACAGACAAAGGGTTATTGAATAAACAGCTGTCGATATGACCAGTGTCATTTCATGACAGGAAGCACAGATATGGACAAACCTGACAAGCAGTTTTCCTGACTGGATTATACAAGATAATCTGCAATTATTGTTTACTGTAATGAATGCAATAAAAAAAAAAGCATTACAATGAAATGCTAATTGAACATCACAAGACAGAAATGAAAGACTTTGATTTAACATGAGTACATTTAACAAGTACATGTCAAAAGGTTCCTTTTTATAAACACAACAAACATGAGTTGCAATAAATCATACAAAAGTGGATTTTGCATAGTGGGTGAATATTGTTGACATTTCACTTAAAGTAAAAGATGTACACTTCTCCTTCTCAACTAAAATGTAGTAATGTAAACAAAAATAACCCTTTTCTAAAAGTCGCTGCCACTCTACAGTTCGTGATTAAGTGTACTTGTTTTAAATTATACATGTGCTCTACAATAAAGACTTTATGGTAATACGTACATGTTCTAAAATACTTGCGTAAATCCACCACTATCGTTGGTTCAGATGTAATTCAGTCAACAACAGCCTCACTGTCTTGAGAATTTTTCAAAGGAGACTAAGAAAATGAGGATGGCTTCTGTCCAGTTATTATATAAATACTACTAAGAGTAACAGGAACCTAAAATGCACAGGGTTTCAGCAAGAAGTGCATATTTCAAAGTAAAGCAAATCTTGTTTTGAGTGACCACCTTTATGAGAGATCACATCATTAAAGACCATTATTTTGATGGCTGTAGCCACCCAGATGATGGCCCTTAAATGGCAGGTGGCATGCTGCCTTTCAATACTTATATTGAAAAAGCACCTGTCTTAAAAACCAATTTTTCCTTGCAAACAATTAAATGGTTGCTCAGAACAGGTCCTCCTGTAACAGTAAGATGAACCTCAAATGTAAGGCTTTGGCTGAGAAGCACTTTTTGGCTCACGTGCAAAGCAAAAGTGAGTATGTTCTGGGCCAGTGGTCGTCAGTGCCGTCATCCGTGACTTTAAACTTGGCATTTTCTCAAAGACTATTCAAGCCACAGTCTTCAAATTTGGTCCAAAGTTAATTTGTGGCAAGACCTTTCTAAACATATCAATCTGAGTGACCTCACTCAAAGGTCAAGGTCACAGGATCAGGAAATAGGTAAAAAATAGCCATATTTTGACAAAATTGATTTTTCTCAAATACTATTCACAACTTCAAACCCACACTTGGTACAAAGATACCTGTGTCAAGGCCTTTTTATACATACTAATTTGATTGACCCCTTCAAGAGTCGCAAGAGATCAGGAAATAAAAAATTGCAATATTTTGACAAAAGATGTTTTTTTCTCAATACTATTCACAACTTTAAACCCAAACTTAGTACAGAGACACCTGAGGGTAAGACCTTCCTATGAATACTAATTTGGATGACCCCTCGGGCAGGTCACGGGTCACAAGAGCCTGGAAAATTGGTCACAAATAGCCATTTTTTGACAAATATTGTTTTTTTCTCAAATACTATTTACAACTTTCATCCCAAACCTGGTAACCTGATGGTAAGACCTTATGCATGCTAATTTAGACAACTCTTTGGAAAGGTCAAGAGTCACATGAGATCAGCAAATGATGTTTATTGTTTGATAGAATTTTTTTTTTTTTTTACAGGATTTTTGCAAACTTTTGAACCAAATGTAACAGAAAGGTAGCTGATGATAAGACCTTTCTATGCATACTAATTTCGTTTACCACTCACAAAGGTCAAGGGAGGTTGACAAAAGTGAAAAATGTGTAATTTTTTTGTAAGAAAACATGGATTTCGCAAGTACAAAAACCGACACTTTCGTTATGTTAGAACATGCTTATTGCAGTGGCCTGTCGGAAAGGCCAAAGTCACAAGGTTAGATTAAGTATGTTGATCGGTCATGCACATGAGCCTTAAGGGCTTTGCCATTCTTATTAAAAGTATCAAGTTGTAGTAGCAATCTTTCCTACTTCATTCTCCAGTTTTTAAGAAACTAAAGTGATCTACTTGCTTCAGTTAGCTAGCAGAACAGCGCATACCCATAATGCCACCTGTTGCAATTGATGAAAATGTGCTCTTCTGTGAGGCCTGTGCTGAAATGAATCTTATATTCAACTGTATTCAACAAATCAATAATGGACGGAAACTTTGGCAAATGGAAGCTTATCAACTGGCATTCTGAGAAGTATACCTGGATAAATGCAAACGCTCTACACTTCAGCATTCATGTTACATGTACATGAAGCGAGCATCCTTGATTAACACCCTTGAGCATGCAGCCACCGGTATTGTTTTCAGTACCACACACACACATGTGCTGTTTACAATAATGGTGGCTGCAAACACAGTGGGATTAACTCATTCTACCCACGACACACCACAGCAAGATATGGCTCAACCATGATAGTTCAAGGGTGGTGTCAGAATAGCTTGGCGCCTATAGGCGCCAAGCTATTCTGCAACCACCCGTGAAATATTATGGTCGCTCTGTCTCCTGAATTGTAATGCAGTCCTCGGAGGATAACTCCAAAATGTGGGACTTTTGTATCTCGGGCACAATGAATTAAAATGAAAAGTATACATGGACCCAAAACAATCAAATTCACAAATACACTCGCACTCCTGAATACCGAAAGCAAGAAAACTTACTGAAGTAGTACTATAAAAACAACCATAATAAGAAGGCAGACTGTCAAGTTTACAACTGTAGTACATGTACACAGATAGCGTATATACAAATTCGTTGTATGTGTGAAGTGAGGCGAATATATGCTAGATGCTCTTAAATTGTTCCATCACCCTACACTTTCAACAATTGTTAATAACGGGTGATCAAGACGGTCTCGCAGTTCTACTCGGTTTTTATTTGTATGATTCTAAATCACTCGTGCTTCGGAAGAATAATCTCTGAAAAAGTGGTAGAAAATTAAAAGCCATTACACTCATCCTAACCCATTTAACCCCAACACCCTACAGCAGGTGACTGATTGACCATGATAATTCAAGGGTAGTGCCAGATTAACTTGGCACCGGAAGGCGCCAAGCTAATCTGGTACTACCCTTGAATTATCATGGTAAATCCACCTCCTCCAACTGGTACACAGTCGTTCAGTAACACTTCCAACATGTGGGAAAAGCACCTATGGTGCTAAAAGGGTTAAATTTAAGTCTGGAAGTTGTTTCAGTACGTATCAGAAAAGTGAACTGTGGTCTCCTGTTGTCAGACAAACTGTCGTTGAATAATGCTAGTCTCTCTTTCCTCCATCAGAAGTGAGGGACTTGCGCACTGTTTTCCCCAAGGTCTAGATTCCGAAATTCTGGAGTCCCATGAAAAGACAATTACAGTTTAAGAGACAGGTTTACCGTGATAGTTTGAGGATGGTGCTAGAACAAAGACCCCTGACTGCTAATTTAAAGTTCAAAGGTGGAAATGGAGCAGATTGGTGTCCGATGTCAGGCCAATTTCACGAACAGTGCACTGCATATTGACAGCTGACTGATTGTTGTATTTGTTGTTGTGCAAGAGACAAACTTTTAAGATCTCATGCCAGCCACAAATCCTAATCCACGTTCTGCTTCTGTCGGTGATTCATGCCCTCCTTGTAGGCGGATAAGAGCCGCTGGAGCGTTTCACCCATGCGACTGGCCTTCTCCTCATCGTCATACTTACGGCGCCACTGCTGCATTAGGCGCAGCTCCCAGTGGGCCTGCGTGGCTTCTGGTGTGGACAGGCTGGCTACCAGCATTTCCTTCTTCCTCTGGTGTTGTTTATCCTGCAGCACACACAACAGGTCAACCTTACTATAACTCGCAATACAATGGAATCCATTACAGTTGCCACAAAGTATCATTTGGCCAATCCAGACCAAAAAGGTGACTGCCAAGCGTATAAAATGCAGAAAAAAAACAACAACAGAAAGATACATGCTTAGAAAAGACAGTTACAACACAACTGTTTTGTGCTGTAACTGTCTTTCTAAATGTGTTTCTTTTCCGTAAGGTTTTTCATTTGGTCACGTTTTAAGTCTGTGGCTTGGATATTCTCCATAAAAATGCCAGTGCTAAAGTTGATGACAGAGGGTCAAACATCCACTGGCTCACTACATAGGCTGACTTGATACTGCACGTGAACTGATAATAAACAACACCCTCGTGGCTAAAGTGAATAAAAAAACTGAACATTTCTACCGACCTCTGCACACAAAAATGTTACATCACAATATGTTGATACTTTCTGGTTATATCTTCTGTATGCTAACTAATAGCTGCGTAAACAATGCTTACCTATTTAAACAATGCTTTTCAATAACTGCTTAATCAACAAACTGCTGAAAATAAACAAACGCAAAGCTTGCAGTGAATCCTGGGGTTCAGTTATAATGTACCCTAACTCTCCTTCCCCCACACCCTCCTCGCCTTCTGGCGCCAAGCTCATTTGGCACTACCCTTGAATTACCATGATCAACCCATCTACAACTGGTACATAGTCGTTAGACAACCCCTCCAACAGTTTGGATATGCAGCCGTGAGGTTAAGAGGGTTAAGTTGGGTCCTTCTTGGTGGAGTACCTGGTGTGCGAGGTCATTGGGGTCATCTCGCACAATAAGGAATGGCCCAGATGTTGCTTCCCGTCGTAATTGCTGTGTGCGATTTTCCCGGGGCGATATAAGCGGAGGTCGGGGAGTTTTGGCTGTACTACCTGGCTTACTTGTCTTGCTGCTCTTCTTCTCCATCTCTTCCAGCCTGTTACACATACATCTCATAAATTAAACTGAAAGACGGACATCATTATATTAACTCATTCAGCCTGAAGGCCGTATTTCCCAAATTTTGCAGGTGTCATCTAAAGACTATGCACCAGTTGCAGGAGACGGATCGACCTTGATAATTCAAGGGCAGTGCCAGATTAGCTTGGTGCCGACAGGCACCAAGCTAATCTGGCACTGCCCTTGAATTATCATGGTCGACCCATCTCCGGCTGTAGTGTGTCAGGACTGAATGGGTTAACCCCATGCGTGTCAGTAGCGGTTTTAGTCACGATGATTGCTTCAGAAATCATCGCGACTAAAACCACTACCGACAGGCAAAGGGTTAACATAATTTTCTACACTATAAGCCATAGATAAATATTGTGGAGGGGGAGGGGAGTAGTGTATGTGTGTTATACTCACATGGCCGTTCTTTGTTTCCTTCTTTTGCAAATCTCAGGCCAGCTGGGAAACATGGGATTTCCTTTCACTGGTGGTCTTCTGTTGAGCTTTCTGAGTGGGGTGACATCCTTGAATCGTACAAATATGCCGTGTCCATTGGTGCAGTAGAAATACCGTTTGCCATTGAGCATGCCGTCGTGACCCATGTGTACTGAAATACAAAAAAAGAAGAAGAAGAGAAGAAAAAAAAAAGAAATTAAGGAAAAAGTGTGTAACATGCCATAACACACTTTACAAGAAAGAAACATGCTTCAGCATAAGGAGGACAACTCTGCCATGCCCTTGCCACCCATAACATGTTTTCACTTGTGTCAAATTTCCTATTGCACTTGTTACTCTATTAAAAATTGACATGCAGATGACTGTATATTGCACTGTGGAAATCAAGCCCTCACTGCTGAGAGAAAAGGTCAACATAATCTAAATGCAAGAGGAGCCCCCGCTCATGATCTCTTCTTTTTGCTGTCCTATGCTTGTCTATATGTTCCTTGGATGGCCAGAGCTTTTTGGCATTGAGCTAACAAAGATTTCAAAAACACAACCTCCAACCACTGTCATAGAAGAGGTTACAAAAGACGCCAGAGCACCAATCAAAATCCAATTCAGATAGCCACAAACAAACTTGCGTGAGAATTTTCCTTACAGACTTCATGTCCTCTATCAACCCTTTTAGCCCCAAGGTCCCATTTCTCAAATTTGGGAGGTGTTGCCTAATGACTATGTATACCAGTTGCAGGAGATGGATTGACCATGCTAATTCAAGGGTAGTGCCAGATTAGCTTGGTGCCTGAAGGCGCCAAGCTAATCTGGCACTATCCTTGAATTAGCATGGTCAAACCATCTCCTGCTGCAGGGATCCGGGGCTAAAAAGGTTAAGACTTTTCCTTTTGTGATCAAACTGCAGACTTTTTTTTCCATTTGATCCATACTTTTACATAAAGTTGGTAGAGTAAAATCAACAAATAATTATTACATGGTATTTATATGGCGCATTTCTCATATTTATAATATAACTCAATGCGCAGAATGTAGCCGCGAACTGAAACCAACAAGCACGCTCACGTGAATCATGCGCATTCACTCACACACTGTACGTAAACACAGAACATTCACGTGGGCAAGCTCAAGCGAGCTACTGAAGTGACGGCATTTGGAAATCGTTTTTTTGTATTTGAAATTTTATTAAGTTGGCTGAAACTGACACCAAAGTGGAGGGGGAGGAAGAACCGGAGTACCCGGAGAAAGAACCCCCGACGGTCCGCCCGAATTAACAGTGACACTTACTAGAGGAGAAAAGTCCTACGCCGGAACCTGGAATCGAACCTCGCACCTTTAGCATTGGTGGCAGGCGCCTTAACCACTGCGCCACGGACTGCCCCATAAGAGGGAATCTACTATAATTTACTTATATGCATGCACAACAATGTCCTGCTTTTTCAAGTACTAATCATCAAACAAACACAAGCTATGAACATCAACAATCTGTAACAAATTTATAGAAAATAATTACCACTTTCATCAAGTTTGATTCCAACCCTCAGAGTGGGAGCAATAACATTGTCATCCACAAACCCTACAAACTTGACACTTCCTGAAGAAAAAAAAGTATACATACATGTAGTTTAATCACAAGCTGTCATACCTATCAAAACCTTCCATTGATAATTCAATTACACAGGAAAAATAAATTCAAATGAATACTCTAAGTTTTTCAGCTTGATGCATATGAAAACAATAGACTTTTTCATTAATGAGAAGTAATAAATGAGCTAATAAATAAGACATAAAAACATGCATAAATTTGACACAATCACTGAATTAAAAGAGAAGACAAATATAATATATTGCATGTTTGTCCTTCCTTTTAGTTCAATGCTTGTGTCAAATTCATGAATTCTTTTGAACTATCTTCGTGGATCCCTCTCTTGTTGCAGTCTTTTAGGGTTAAACAACTGTCAGCTGTTAGTACCTGGTTTTCCGTCCACTGTCACTCGGTCACCCACAGAAATAATCTCCTTTGTCAGTGTGGCAGTATCAGCTGAGCGACCTTCATTGGAGCGGAACAGACACTCTGAGCTTGACTTGAACGTGTCCTTCCAATACCGCTTGCAAGGGCCACATGTACACAGGAATGGCTCAGCCTGCTGCAGCTGTAGAGAAGAAAAACACCACCATGCAGACGTGAAGAAGACGGGCTGCCAGTAAGCAGCAAGGGTCAGCTGCATAAGTGAACTTTGTCCTGCATCAATAACTAAGCAAAGTGCTCCGCTACAGAAGAACAACTTGTTTAGTGGCTAGCCCTGGACTAAGCTCACTCATGCAACAGGCCCTTAGGCCAAAATCAGCTGCTGCTAGACTGTGCATGGCTGTGGGGCCAGCAGCTGCTGATTCCACTATATGCGAGTTGACAGTGGCAGATGTCTGCCCAAGAACCTTTTGCTCACTAGTCTGGGAAGGGTGAGTGGGGAAGTCAATGTTTCGGAAGCAGATGAAGTGGACAGGTAAACGAAAAACCAGTTTACAAAGGTTTGGTGTTGGTATTCCAAGATACAATATACCCAGAATATATGATTTCTGAAAAAGTAACATGACTGTTCCATTTTTAAATGACTCCACAGCCCCTGCTATAAGCCAAAGAGCTAATCCTGACCCTGTGACAATTACTATTCACCATCATAGTATCAGTAGCAGTTTGAGTCAGGATGATTCCTATAGGAATCATTTTTAAACAAGAAAGGCAAAGCCCTTATGGCTCACATGTATGACCGATCCACACATGTGACAATAAATAAAAGGATGGTTTCTGCACCAACAAAATCCATGTTTTCTCAATATTTAATCAGTTTTCACACATCTGTCAAACCCCCATGATCCTTGACCTTTGTGATGAGTCGACTAAATTAAGTATACATATGTGACGAGCTGTGTTTTGTATATGTGTTAATATTATATTTTATTACGTCACCCCTCTGGTCAATGGTCAATACATTGTAGCATGATTTTGCGCGGCCGGTTGTCACCGAGCTGCCGAGTGTGGGTTCTGGCAGAGGTGACCTACTTAGCCCCAGTCTTAGTGATTTTCCTTTTGGCCATCCCATCTAAATTTAGCTGGAAGTGACCAATCATTTAATTAGACCAGTGGTAGACATCGACCTTGACCCAGTAGCGCCCCCTCGTGGTAGCGTCTCCACGCTAAGAACGCATTTGCTGTAGCACCACGACGGAAGCAAGACCGGCCTATTGAGCGTCAAATTACTTTCACGAGTTTTGTCTAACTGGACCTCTGTGTACTGCCTCCTTGGTGGAGAAATAAAAACATCTTCACAAGGTGCAACATGGCCTCCCTGTCTCTTTTGTTGTAATCCGCCCCACCACATCTTTTGGCGTCGCCGACAGGATCCGAACCTGTGCGGGAAGATCCCAATGCCAGCATCTGCCAAGGATGAAGAAGAGGATGACTGGTTCATCATTTATACCCCTGAAGATTTGGCAGCCCATGCCCAGCCACCCCCAGAACCAGCTGCTAGGGCCGACCCCGCCCCTGCGCTCCCTCCCATTGCACCAGTCGTCCCTGCGCAACCTCTCACACCCCCACAAGTCCCTGCCCTTCGGCGCTCCTCCCGCTCTACAGCAGGCAGAAACACGAATCCGCAGAAACTACCTAGAAGTGTAGTAATGTAGGGATTAGAATGTACCTAAATGTGTTTTGAATTCATGGACGCAAAGGACAGGACCTTACATGCCTATTTGATTAAATCTGTTTTGTGTGGTTAGTGGTGACTTCTTTTTTTTTTAATAGCGCCAAGGTGTAGGGTATGACTGAGAACTTGGAACTGCTGTGGCGACCGAGTTTTGGTACATGTTTATCATTGACTAGTAGGGTGTTGGTACATGTTTATTGTGTACGATGTCAGCTGTCACTAGGAAACCTCAGCCAGGTATTTTCCTTGAGACTCTAGTGACTGGGCTGGCAGATTGCAGTTTGTTTAGTGTTGTTTTTTAAACCTGTGATTGCTTGTGTGCAACCTTTTCATGAGGCATGAGTAAGTCTTAAAGGTTTTGATGTTGTCCAAGATTTTTTTGTTTAGTACTTGTGTAACTAAGGGTTGAGACGATTTATGTCTTCCTTGGTTACAAAGGGGTTGTGAAGCAGGTGCTGAAGTTTTGCTGGAATTTTTATACTTGATGTATTTACAGTAAGACTATGTATGGGTTGTAGTCACGTATCCCTCAGTTGTGTTGTGATTTTGTGCTGCTGTGACTTGATACTTTGGTATGTACAGTAGCAGTGTTGTGAGGCCACTCCTCTCCTCTTATCTATTTTGGTGCTAGACGTAAAAGAATTTTCTTGTTTAGTACCATGATTTGCACTGTGCGTGTTACCGCGAGGACGCGGCTACTAGAAAGAGTTCGGGGGGATGTGACGAGCTGTGTTTTGTATATGTGTTAACATTATATTTTATAACGTCACCCCTCTGGTCAATGGTCAATACATTGTAGCATGATTTTGCGCGGCCGGTTGTCACCAAGCTGCCGAGTGTGGGTTCTGGCAGAGGTGACCTACTTAGCCCCAGTCTTAGTGATTTTCCTTTTGGCCGTCCCATCTAAATTTAGCTGGAAGTGACCAATCATTTAATTAGACCAGTGGTAGACATCGACCTTGACCCAGTAGCGCCCCCTCGTGGTAGCGTCTCCACGCTAAGAACGCATTTGCTGTAGCACCACGACGGAAGCAAGACCGGCCTATTGAGCGTCAAATTACTTTCACGAGTTTTGTCTAACTGGACCTCTGTGTACTGCCTCCTTGGTGGAGAAATAAAAACATCTTCACAAGGTGCAACATGGCCTCCCTGTCTCTTTTGTTGTAATCCGCCCCACCACACATAGGAAGGTATTATCATCAGCTACTTATGTGCCAAATTTGATTGAAAAGTTTGCAAAAATGTTGATAATAACTACAATTCTATCAAAAATTGGCATTTAATACACATGTGCTGACCTCTTCTGAGCCTTGACCTTTTCCAACGGGTCATCCAAATTAGTATGCATCAATAGATCTTACCATCAGGTATCTCTGTACCAAGTTTGGGTTTGAAGTTGTGAATAGTAATTGAGAAAAAACATTTCTTGTCAAAATATGGCTATTTTTTACCTATTTCCTGAGCTCTTGTGACCTTGACCTTTCCAAGGGGTCATCCAAATTAGTATGCATAGATAGGTCTTACCATCAGGTATCTCTGTAGCACATTTGGGTGTGAAGTTGTGAATAGTATTTGAGAAGAACAAAATCTTTTGTCAAAATATGGCTACTTTTTTTTAAAACCTATTTCCTGAGTTCTTGTGACCCTTGACCATTCTGAGAGATCAACCAAATTAGTATGTATAGAAAGGTCTTACCATCAGGCATCTTGGTACCAATTTTGGGTTTGAAGTTGTGAACAGTATTTGAGAAAAAATATATGATGTCAAAATATAGCTATTTTTGACATATTTCCTGATCCCCTGTGACATTGACCTTTGTGTGAGGTCACTGAAATTGGTATTTTTTTAGAAAGGTCTTGCCACAAAGTATCCTTGGGCTAAGTTTGAAGACTGTAGCTTGAATAGTCTCCGAGAAAATGCCAACGTTAAAGTTTACCACCGATGAACAACGGCGGACGGACAACCACTGGCCCAGAACATACTCACTTTTGCTTCATACGTGAGCAAAAAATGCTACCGGCAGCCGAAGGGTAAAAAAATGGCATCTTAAAGACACCATTTCCTGCATCCAGATATAATGTTTAAGTTAAAAATGTTCTTAACCCTTATCATCCAGAAACGCTATTGCTTCAAATTAATCTGACTCTGACAGTTCAAGGGTGGTGCCAGAATAGCTTGGCGCCTCAGGTGCCAAGCTAGTCTGGCACCACCCTTGAACTAAAATGGTTGATCTATCTCTTAATCTGTAATGTAGCCCTGCAAAGAACAATAGGCAAATTTTATAAAATCAGCCTCCTGATGTAATTGGTTAATATGTCTTACAATAATGATAGATAAATGCACTGACTTAGATTTTGAAGTTTGAATGTCGTAAAATGAGAGACTAATCTGCTCTTTTTTCCTTTGTATTCAGGAGAGTTTTTCTGTTACTTAAAAGGGTCAGTGTAAAACCCATGTTACATATGCCTACCCACATGGATTAATCATAAAAAGAAAGGTAGAATAGGCTTCGTTGAGGCAAGACAACACTGATAATTAATTGTATCAGCAAATGTTAGAAATCGAAGCCTGCCATGCAGCACATCGCTTTAACTTTAGCTCACTTGTGTTTATTTATTTACTTAATTAAATGAAAATAGTGCTATAAAACAGAGTTTGAAAAAAAGAACAACAGTTACTTTGCATAACAGTAGTGTGGACTTGTGGTACATAGTACTGGTATGTGATGTTTTGATCTTACTTACTTACTTATGCCTGTCACCCCTACCCGGGTATAGGCCGTCGACGAGAGACCTCCAGCAACTCCTGTCCTGTGCTTTTCCTTCGATTTTACTCCAGGTGGTTCCCAGTCTCTTGATGTCTGCTTGGAGGTCTCGACGCCAGGAGTTTCTCGGCCTACCTCTTTTCCTCTTTCCCTGGGGGTTCCATGACAATGCCTGCCTAGTGATACTGGAAGCTGGCTTTCTCAGACTGTGACCGATCCATCCCCATCTTCTTCGCCCAATTTCCTTCTCTGCTGTTATCTGCTCTGTTCTCTCCCAGAGTCTGACGTTGCTGATCTTCTCTGGCCAGTGGATTTTCAAAATTCTTCTAAGGCAACTGTTCATGAAGGTCTGTACTCTGTTGACTGTGGTTTTTGTCAATCTCCATGTCTCTGCTCCATATAGGAGAACTGCTTTTACATTGGAGTTGAAAATCCGGACTTTGGTGTGTTGTGACAGCTCTCTGGAACTCCACACTTTTTTCAACTGGAGAAAGGCTGCTCTGGCTTTACCGATTCGTGTTCTGACATCTGCATCAGTGCCGCCTTTTTTGTCTATGATGCTCCCGAGATAGGTGAAGTATTCCACCTCCTCCAACGGGGTGCCAGCAAGCAAGACTGGTTCTTCCCTGGTTGCGTTCAGCCTCATTGTCTTTGTTTTCTGTTTGTGTGATGTTTTGATCTGATGCAAGAGAAATAGGGCTCGAGAAGCTGACATCATGCTAGTCCTGGTGGCCATCTTCAGAGGATACACAACTCATGCGCTCATTGGTAAATCGCTGTCAGGAAGGTCCTGATGAGCTATAGGCAATAACAGCAAGTATTGCCATCGCTGTAGGAAGCCGCTAACCAGAATCTGCTTTTGTTTGTTTCCAAAGAGGAAGGAACATGAAGAAAAACGTCTTGAAACACTACTTCGCTACTATTTGAAGTCTATCGTGTCCTCTCAAGATGGCGGCTTGGTAGCCGACGTTTGTAAGCAACGCGGGGAACTTCCCGAGCCCTATAAAAGATTTTTTTTAAATATATGTTTTAATGTGAGATCTTTGTGAGTGTTTCATTCCATTATCACATATTTTTTATGTATTTTATGTTCTGTGGATGGACCAGTGTTTTTATATATATATATATATATTATAATATATATATATATATATATATATATATATATATATATATATATATATATATATATATATATATATATATATATATATATGTACTTTCTGCTTTTATGAATGTATAGGCGTCTTCGAAATATGCATATGAATATTAATAATATGTTATAATTATTATTATTATCATGTTTATTGTTATCATTAACTTCTTTAGAAGTGCATCGGACTGCGAGAGAAGAACAGTGCAAAATGCAGGAACAAAATTAACTCTCACCTGGAATGTAAGATTTGCCATTGAAGATCAGTAAGGTATCAAACGTAAATAAGATTCTTAAATTTCACTTAGTATTGGCGTTATTTTGGAGAAGTTTTCTTTCACCGACCCTTAGGTGACCCGAATGTGCATCATCGCTTCCATGACACCCACTTTCACTTCCTCTCCCACAATTCACTGTTTTCACTTAGTTCGGAAACTCGGAACTGCCTATGGAAGTGACTCACAAATCTTGGAACTAATTCATACACACACACACACACACACACACACACACACACACACACACACACACACACACACACACACACACACACACACACACACACACGCACGCACGCACGCACGCACGCGCGCGCGCGCACGCACGCACGCACGCACACACACACACACACACACACACACACACACACACACACACACACACACACACACACACACACACACACGACTTGCGGTGCCATCACCCTCACATTGTAAAAATAGCAACCAAACCAACAACACCACACCGTCCAGCCTGGTGCCGGAAATGTATACAGTGAAAAAATGCACTTGGTGAGGTAGACACAAATTGATAAGTTGTTCCCCTGCATAAAAGGTGCCTCTGTTGCTGGGATCCCGTTTTACTACCAACTCCTCCCCCTTGCTGCACTTCTATGATCTAAATTATGCATGTAGTTCATGTTTATCTGTTTACTTTTCGATTGAAATTTTAATATTCTTTCATGATTCATGATCATTGTTAATTTCATGTAAATTTAACATATGCATGCGTGTGTGCCAGTGTGTGTGTGTGTTTGTGTGTGTGTGTGTATGTCTGTGTGTGTGTGTGTGTGTATGTGTGTGTGTGTGTGTGTGTGTGTGTGTGTGTGTGTGAGTGAGAGAGAGACAATGACAATGACAATGATTCTTTATTTTACAACAGTGAAAGTTTTGGTGAAACCATTTTTCGAACTTGCCGCTGCTAATCTACTTTACATATAATGCACAAATCACAAAATACTATCATTAAATTGGGAAAAACTAAATATATAACTAACAAAAAAATTGAAATATAAAGTTTTAAAAACGAAATCATTGAAGAAGTGGAAATAAACAAAGAAAATCTCACACATACA
This sequence comes from Semisulcospira habei, assembly GCA_036245525.1. Lineage (NCBI taxonomy): Eukaryota > Metazoa > Mollusca > Gastropoda > Semisulcospiridae > Semisulcospira > Semisulcospira habei. The sequence continues at coordinate 162,595,572 of BTPG01000002.1, forward strand.
CACAATTGTAAAGGTATAAATCTCCATACATACATTCATAAACACAAGCACGAGCACAAAACACACACACACACGCGCACACACACACACACACACACACACACACACACACACACACACACAATACGTGCAGCATTAGCAGAGAGAGAGAGAGAGAGAGAGAGAGAGAGAGAGAGAGAGAGAGAGAGAGAGAGAGAGAGAGAGAGAGAGAGAGAGAGAGAGAGAGAGAGAGAGAGAGAGAGAGAGACAGAGAGAGACAGAGACAGAGACAGACAGAGAGAGAGAGAGAGAGAGAGAGAGAGAGAGAGAGAGAGAGAGAGAGAGAGAGAGAGAGAGAGAGAGAGATATACGTTGTTGCATGTTTGTTAACTTCATTCGTACGTTATTTCATTTATTTGTATGTCTTACAGTTCAGTTTATAGTTATAATAAGGACATGATTGAATAAATGACTATGTACATCTCTCTCTCTCTCTCTCTCTCTCTCTCTCTCTCTCTCTCTCTCTCTCTCTCTCTCTCTCTCTCGTTAAGGGGGTCTAGAAATCCTGGAGCCTGCAACCACTCCTTTGTCAAGTTGTGAAATGGCACCTCCTGTAGGTCTGAATCTACTAACAGTTCCACAATTATTATCGCTTGTTTCCGGTCGACGAACTTATGCTTACAACACTACAAAAACTTAATTTTGTTAGAACGTATTTATCCAGAAGGAATAAATATAAAAAATAGTAAAAGTAAATCTTCATAAAAAGAAGAAAATTGTCGATTGTTTTCTGCAAAATGTGTCTTTCAATTATATTTATAGGGAACTTGAGCGGTTGCGTCCATACCATAATGAACCCGGAGAGGAAGTGAAAGTCATCAACACATGTCGAATCTATTTCGTTCATCAAAACGAAAACTCCGTTCCAAGAGAAGATCAAGGTAATAAACTGTCTGCTCTCGTCTGTGATAAACATTGACCTGTCATACTTATACTGTCTGTGAATGTGTGCGTTGTCTACCTGTAGTCTGAGGAGGGTGTAGTTCGTAATTTCATCCTTTTGCTATGTCCCCACTCTTGTTCGTCAGTTATGTGGGTCAGCGTCAGCCCCGAGTCACTGTCATTGTCAAAGGTTATTTCATTATGCACTCAAACCTGTATAAGCGACCACCAAGACACTTTGGAGAGGTAGTCACCTTGGACAGATATTCACCACAGTCATGGGACCAGAAGTGGTTCACTGGTTGTCTTGGAGAGGTGGACGGCTGATTACAGGTGGAGTAGATTCGCCAGTAACCGTACCTGTTTCCATTTCCGTACCATTTGCTTTTCATCGTTTAAAAAACAAAATCTATCCGTTTATCAGGCTTTTTCAACATCCTCCAAGTTTGTGTACCGATTTAATTTGGCACTGAGTGAGCGTACTAAATAAAGTGGTCAATCAGAAATATCTATGCATGAAAACTGCAGGAAAAAACAAAGTTGCAAAGGGCTGTTTGTATATACATCTTTTTGTACGAAACTAAAACAAAGGCTGTCTATACTGAGTACAGAAATAAAACAGGATACAGAAATTAACATTTCAGTTCACACCTCCACAGGATCCACCTATTTAAGACCATTAACATCCTGAAGCCACCTCCAAATGGTATTGCAAGATAGCAGAGTTTAAAACAAAAAAATCTCTAGAGTTGGCATCTGGCTGGTAGAAATATTGCTACCTGATTGTCCTCAAGGGATACAGATACTAGCGAATCTTCCCTTGTTCCTAGGCGGATTTGACTGTGTATGATCATTGGTTTATATATCTATGTATCATTTCTGCATTAATTTTGATTGTGTATTTTTTTCCTAGACATGATAATAATTGTATGTAATAATTTCTAGATTTTATACAGCACAACTAAGGTCTTGAATTGAAATTCTAACGGTTAAAATGTCTCATCAGCTGTGTCACTGTCAGTGTCAAAGTTGGACATTATATTATTGACATTCATATATATATATTTTACAATTTTAAGTCACTCTGTTCTGTATTATGACTTACTGGCTACACTGGAGCAATGATAGTGTTGTGACTGAGCTCATCACACAGTAACGTACCTACTGGCATAATTACGCACATTTACATGTGTTGCGGACATGGAGAATATTTTTTATTTTATCAGGCTCCCCATAGAAATTAGAATCAGTTATTTCTTTTTCAGAAAAAAATTAAAGAGAATGTATGCTGAGTGAATGTATAAATTTCCAAATGAAAAAAATCCTTTAACTTTAAAATAAATATGTCTGTCCAGTCAGTACAATGGATAAACATTCAGTGTATTGTCTGTAATAGTGCACTAGCATTTTGGTTGCCCTCCTAGTGTTACAAATTTATGTTTGTGATCCAGCATGAAATCCAGGGAACTGGTACAGCTTGAGCTTAAGGGTACTTCTACTAGAGATGAACATGGGTAAGAAAGGGTGTACCATTTTAAACATCGAACCTCAATTTTTCCTTTCCCCATTCCATTGCACATTGACTGCCCCAAACCTTCTCCATGTGTGAAACACAATTGTTATATCATTTAGCCCTGACACACTTCAGAAAGTTATGGATCAACCATGATAGTTCGAAGGTGGTGCCAGAACAGCTTGGTGCCTTTAGCTGTCCTGGCACCACCCTTGAACTATCATGGTTGATTTGTCTCCTGATCTGTAATGTAAACATAGGAGGACAACACCCACTGGTCCTGAGGGCTCGATCAGTGTGTTAATTCGGTCAAGATGTATATGAGTCATTATTTGGTACTAGTTACAACGCACAGGTGTCATGAAAAAAGACGTAACGCAATTTGTATTTTATTATGAAAACCTTGAACGTGAATGTAAGCTATTAAAAAGAGATCAAACAATCTACAGAAGCATATATTACATCAACAGAGTTGGATAAAGTGATGAAATCAGGGGAAAGAGACTGAAATCGCTTAAAAAAAGGTGTCCAAAAAGAGGCAATTAGTTACCTTGTTCTGGAAGGCGTGCTGTGCGCACTGAATGGAGCTTCAGTGTATTGCTTTTTGTGCGTTTCCAGTAAATAAAACATCAATGAAACATATGCTAAAAGCTGATAAATCTGTCTGCTTTATACCTCCGTGAATTTTGTGTCTGAATTCCGGGTTTCTAGCGTTTCAACCGGTGTCACGTTTCTGATGTCAACAAAAAGATCGTCTGCAAGCGTTGGTAAATGTCGTTAGTACAGATCAAAAGTGCACACCAAAAACTTCTGAAACGGGCCTATTTGCAGTCAGTCCGTCCATTTCTTTGATTCCCCCACCCGGGTCTGCCCTGGGGGACTTGGGTGGGGTTAACTACTTTTTAGTTCCCAGGGTCACCCTGGTCAGCCCCACAGGGTGGGTTTTCCCTTCTATTCTGGGGCATGTGTTTCTGTCTACCCTTGGTCCATTCACCTGTCTTTGCCTATTTAAAACTCTCCCAACTGTCTGCACTGCCTGTAGCTCTTGATATTGGATGTGTGTTGCTAAATGGTCTTAGCTTTATTTAGGCCTCATGGCGTAGGTTTATTTGACGTATTGGACCGGCTGGCGACATACATTCAATATTCTGTTTATTTCTTTTTTCAGAAGCAGTGCAGGCACGTCCTGAGAAAGCCTTGTTGCTGTCGAGACGTTAAGCAATGTACTATGAGTCAATCAACCATTTCTTTGCTGATCAGATCAGTTTTTGTCCACCATGTCACACATGAAATGCTAGAAACCTGCAAACTTAAACATTGGTTATCTACAAACGGAAACAATCTCCAGTCATTTTTCACTTCAAATGCGGGAAATCGAGCCTCAAGCACAGCAACTGATGTGGAAAAATAAACAGAGGCACTGAGAGGCCGTTTTCACTTGCAAATCTCCCCTGGGTGAACCCAAGTTCAACCTGGGTTGGTGCGTTTACAGCTGGATCCAAACTGGATTTTTTAACAACTCCCCCAAAAGGGACTTTGTTGTAGCATTTCAAAGAATTTTGGGCCGGAGGGAAGTGGTGGGGGGGGGGGGGAGGGGTCGGTCCGGAACCATATGGAACAACAACCCCCCCTCCCCCATATCCGCCACTGCAAAGAGCTTTGATTTCATGTTTAGATATCTCAAGATCGTCCCTTTGTACCGAAAGGAATAGTACATAATACTAATTGTATGTATTGAAAACAGTATATATAACGACTGGTCACCACTCAACTGCAAGGTGTTTCCTGAAGGGATGCCATCTTAAGATGCTTTGCCAAGGTCACCCGAGCCGGTCATCCCCAGTTCCAAATGCAAGTGTAAACGCACCAAACCGGGTTGAACTCTACTCATGTTGAAACCCAGTTTCAAGAGTAAACGGCCTCTGACTGAAAATTTCTGATCAGTCATGATGCGCTATAAGTAGAACCCTAAATAACCACTGTCGCACATTTTTCTCAATATTTTTCAAAACTGAGTTAGGTTGCACTATCTTTCATCATTGTATTATAACCCTAAAAACAACACTGAGGTGCACTTTCATCAATATTTTTCAAAAATGACGAGTTACTTACTTACGCCTGTCACCCCTCCCAGGGTATAGGCCGTCGACGAGAGACCTCCAGCGACACCTGTCCTGTGCTTCTCCTTCGATTTTACTCCAGGTGGTTCCCAGTCTCTTGATGTCTGCTTGGAGGTCTCAATGCCAGGTGTTTCTCGGCCTGCCTCTTTTCCTCTTTCCCTGGGGGTTCCATGACAATGCCTGCCTAGTGATGCTTTTTGCTGATGATGCTGCCCTCGTTGCACACACAGAGAGAGCCCTGCAGCGCATCACGTCTTGCTTCGCTGATGCTGCCCAGCTCTTTGGACTCGAGGTCAGTCTGAAAAAGACAGAGGTCCTCCATCAGCCGGCACCCAAGACAGTGTATCGCCCTCCTCACATCACCATTGGCGAGTCTGAACTAAAGTCAGTGCACCAGTTTACCTACCTTGGCTGCATTATCACGTCGGACGCCAAGCTGGACAAGGAGCTTGACAGCAGGCTGGCAAAAGCGAACAGCGCTTTCGGGCGACTTTTCAAGCGGGTGTGGCACAATCAACAGCTGAAAACAGGCACCAAGATCAGCGTGTACAGAGCTGTGGTCCTCACCACCCTGCTGTATGGTTCAGAGTCCTGGGCCCTCTACCGCAGCCAACTACGACTCCTCGAACGTTTCCACCAGCGCTGCCTGCGTACCATCCTGGGCATTCACTGGAGTGACTATGTCACCAACGTCGAGGTCCTTGAACAGGCTGAAACTGTGAGCATCGAGGCTTTGCTGCTGCGGACACAGCTCCGCTGGGTGGGGCATGTCTCCAGGATGGAGGATCATCGCCTACCAAAGATCACACTGTTCGGCGAGCTTGCTACTGGACACCGTGACAGAGGGGCACCAAAGAAGAGATACAAAGACTGTCTCAAGAAGTCACTTAGTGCCTGCCAAATCGACCACCACCAGTGGTCTTCGCTTGCTGCGGACCGTGACACCTGGCGCTCCACCATTTACAAGGCAGCTGTCTCCTTTGAGGACTCTCACAGAGCTAGCCTTAAGGACAAGCGGCTCAGGAGAAAAAACAGAGATGCCGCAGCTCAGAACCCTGGCCATACCTTCCCCTGCAGCCACTGCGGTCGAACCTGCCTGTCTCGGATTGGCCTCCGCAGCCACGAACAAGCCTGCAGATGTCGTGGTCAACTCCTATAAAATCTTCGTTCGCGAAGTCAAGCCAGAGAGAGATACTGGAAGCTAGCTTTCTCAGACTGTGACCAATCCATCTCCATCTTCTTTGCCCAATTTCATTCTCTGCTGTTATCTGCTCTGTTCTCTCCCAGAGTTTGACGTTGTTGATCTTCTCTGGCCATTGGATTTTCAAAATTCTTCTGAGGCAACTGTTTATGAAGATCTGTACTCTGTTGACTGTGGTTTTTGTCAATCTCCAAGTCTGCTCCATATAGGAGAACTGCTTTTACGTTGGTGTTGAAAATCCGGACTTTGGCGTGTTGTGACAGCTCTCTGGAACTCCACACTTTTTTCAACTGGAGACAGGCTGCTCTGGCTTTACCGATTCGTGCTCTGACATCTGCATCAGTGCCGCCTTTTTTGTCTATGATGCTCCGGAGATGTATACGTGAAGGACTCCACCTTCTCCAATGGCGTGCCAGCAAGCAAGACTGGTTCTTCCCTGGTTGCGTTCAGCCTCATTGTCTTTGTTTTCTGTTTGTGGATGGTGAGGCCCACTTGGGACGAGATGTCAGCAAGCCTCGTGGTCTTGTCCTGCATTTGTTGATGAGTGTGGGACAGTAAAGCCAAGTCGTCTGCAAAATCGAGGTCGTCAAGCTGTGCGCACAGTGTCCACAGTATTCCACTTCGTCTGTGCTCTGTGGTCCTCTTCATGACCCAGTCTATGGCCAGTAGGAAGAGGAACGGAGACAGCAAACACCCCTGCCTGACACCGGTTCTGACCTGGAGCTCCCTGGTGAACTGTCCCCTTTCCTGGTACTGACAGCAAGGTGATTCCTCTGTAGTTGGAACACTTGCTGAGGTCGCCTTTCTTGGGAAGCTTGATTAGGTACCCCTCCTTCCAGTCAGCCGGCATCACCTCCTCTTCCCAGATCTTTCCAAACAGTGGGTACAGCAGCTATACTGTTGTCTCTAGGTCTGCTTTCAGAGACTCCGCTGAGATGCCATCTGGCCCTGCTGCTTTGCCGTTCTTCAAAAATGCCACTGCTCTTCTGATCTCTTCCCGGCTGGGTCTGTCACAGCTGATGGGTAGGTCGGTCTCTGCTGGCTGGATGTGTGGGGGGTAGGGTGGGCTGGGTCTGTTCAGTAACTCTTCAAAATACTCAGCCCATCTGTCAAGTTGGTCTGCTCTGTCTGCAATAGGCTTGCCTTCTTTGTCTTTTACTGGTCTTTCTGTATGGCCATATTTGCCCGACAATCTTCTGGTAATGTCGTAGAGCTGTTTCATGTTGCCGCTGCCTGCTGCCTTTTCTGCCTCTGCTGCCAGGCTGTCTGTGTAGGCCCTCTTGTTTGCCCTGATACTCCTCTTTACCTCGCGTTTGGCTTCCGAGTATTCCTCCTGTGCCCTTGCTTTGGCTGCTCTCGTGCGACTGTTGTTGACAACTGCTTTCTTCTGCTTCCTCACTTCTATCTTCTTCAAGGTCTGTGCCGACAGCCAGTCCTTGTGATGGTGTTTCCTGAACCCTACAGTGTCTTTGCAGGTTGAGTTCAGCGCCTCTCTAACTGCCTTCCACTGCTGCTCTGTGGTGACTGCCTCCTCTTCATTTACTAGCTCCTGTATCGCTTGAAACCGGTTGGACAGCACCAGTTTGAACTCTTCTCTCACTCCAGTCTCTCTCAGGAGGTCTACATTATAGCGCTGTCTTCTTGTTGTCTCTGTGCGGCTTTTCTTTAACTTGAGCTTTATTCTTAAGGTAAGCAGATGGTGGTCTGAGGCGACATCTGCTCCCCTCCTCACTCGAACATCTTGGAGGGATCTTCTAAATTTCTTGCTAATGCAGATATGGTCTATTTAGTTCTCTGTAGTATGGTCAGGTGAGACCCAAGTTGCTTTGTGTATTCTTCTGTGTGGGAAGATGCTGCCTCCAATGACAAGTCTGTTTAGAGCACAAAAGTCTACAAACCTCTCCCCGTTCTCACTCATCTCCCCTAGTCCATGTCTCCCCATCACCTCTTCATATCCGGTGTTGTCCTCCCCTATTTTGGCATTAAAATCGCCCATGACGATGGTGATGTTTCACTCCGCACATTTGTCCACAGCACTCTGGAGTCGGTCGTAGAACTCTTGTTTGTCTTCCTCGTCACTGTCATTAGTGGGCGCATAACACTGGATGACGTTCAGCTTGATCTTTTTCTTGGTTTTAAAGGCTGCTGTGATAATTCTTGGCCCAAGAGGTTCCCAGCCCATCAGCACTCTCTGTGCCACTGGTGACAGCTTGAATGCTACACCTTCTGTATGGAGGGCATTCTCCTCTTCATGACCTGAATAAGAATCATCTCCCCACTTAACAGCCTTTTCTGGCCAGACTGCGTCCATCTGGCTTCACTGATACCTAGCAGGAAAAGGTTGTACTTTTGCATTTCCGCTGCTATCTGGGAGGCCTTGCCGCTCTGATACATGGTCTTGACATTCCATGTGCCCATGGTTGTGTCCCTGGATAGAGAGAGGCGGCTCGGTCCTGTGGCTTCTGAAGACTTCCAGCTTTCACCACAGGACGTCATAAATCTTCTGGTAGAAGAACCTTCCTCCTCCAGGAAGAAATTGCTGTTTGTCTTTTCGTCGGCGTTTCTTTTTTTTTAGCTAATTCCTTATTTGCAGGTTGGGGAAGCTACCCCCACGCCCAACCCCCTTACTAGGAGGACCAGGGGTTTTCTGTCGGGGTCACCTTCCCTTAGACCATGTTGGTTCACGGCACCTTATTTCATTCGGTGCACCCCTCTTGTGAGGGACCCCCTATCCATCACCCAAGGGACGCACCTCAAACACCATATGGTCCCAGCGTGAGGAAAATGACGAGTTAGATTATACTATCTTTCATCATCGCCTTGTCACACGGTGTCACATGAAATGTGGTAACTCGCTTCACAAACACCTTGCATTTCCCAATTGACAAGGTAGCAATTGATAACATGCATGAAAAAATGTTGATGGTATTGCAAGCAATGTGTTAAATAAGAAAACATGAAAACGTGGAAATAGCAGATCTTGAAGGAACTTTTAAGTTGTATGGTTTCTAACGTTTCAGTGTCACACAATTATGATTAGTATATGAACACAACAAATGATAGCAAAAACTTCATTTTTAAGTTTTAGGGCTAAAAAGCAGTTCATCTAATTATTTCATATCAAAATAAGTTGCTTTCATTCTCATTCATTGCTTTTATCTGCACATCAGTGTCACGATGAAATATTAGAAACCTCTTCAAATGGCTGAAGACTAATTTCAATATTATGCCGAAGCAACTTGACCTCAAGCTTTTTTCATAATTAATTCTGAAACTGGATTGATACACAATGCTGCAAATTAAATTTCATGAACTTTGCTCAAGTGTCAATTTTGTACCACAATTTCTCCTTTTTGTGACCAGTACCAAATAATGACTCACATACAACATACAAATTATACTCAGTAAAAAGCTGAGTAAATAAAATAAAATGACAGCCGGTATAGCTGCTAGCAAGTGACGGATTCTCATGAACCTCTGCAGCTGCAGCCGCTCGTGAGAATCTTTGCCTCTTGCAGATGGAAACGGCTGGCTGTTCTCCTCGACTTTCCCAAATGAGTTAACAGGGTGTATATATTGAGACTCTGAGGCTTAGAACGTGTGTTAACCATAGTAATGTAAAGTGCGCCCTTCCATTTTGCCTGTTCACTCTTTTCCTTACAGTGTTCACTGTGTGCCTCGTAAAGTTCCCCAAGCTGGCAGTATCGTTGCACACTGTACTTAACAGAATACTACTGGAATTCAAAGCTCAGAATGCTTAGTTTGTCAATGTCATAATCAATTTTTATGATCATTTCTCCAAATTTGCACAGTATTTCACTTCTAAGTTTGACAGTGTTTTTTGTAACCCTTGTCTGTCAGTAGTGCATTTTGTTGTGGTGATTCCTGTGGAAATTGTCATGACAAAAGGTGCTACTGACAGCCAAAGGGTTAATACTTGTACAGTATTGGCATTGTTTGCAGTTAAATGTGAATATCTTCTTTTCGATCACATTCAAAGTGTTAATTTCAGATCAAAGAAATAAACTCAGATTTAGATCAATTTATGTGCAAACAAGACAATGTACCCACATCCACTACCATGCACAGAAAACCTTATGATGAATGATTCTGTATTATTTCTTTCGCTGTCAGTAGTGGTTTTGGTTGCAATGATTCCTGCTGGAATCATTGCGACAAGGCCGCTACCGTCAGCAAAAGCGTTATATATGCCCATTCAAACTACTATACATTTACAGTCCTCTGTGCTGCCTGTGTGTCTGATCGTCATTGTAAAAGCCGTGTTCTTTGATTGTTTTGCAACATCCATTAATTTCCTGTGAATCTGTTGTGGAACTCTGCCTGTAGGTAAAGGTCACGGCACACAGGCTGTTGCCTGGCTGTTCCAGGAGATAAACACACCGAGCAGGTGACGGTGGCAAAAATGATGTTTCATTGTTCATGTAGCATAGGCATCTGTTGATTCTGTTGCTGTTCTGATGTGCATGCCTTTAGTTACGTTTGCTTTTTGTTTTGTTGACTTCAGTGTACAATATACTTACTATTCTTAACTTAGAAAACTATTGAAGCCTTCCCCTCTTAATGTAGGGTTCAAGATGTCTTCCTTATTTGGCAGAAGAACGTTTTACTCATAGGTTTTTATCTGTATGTACATAGTGGTTTCATTGGTAAGACATCCATACATGTGACCATCATCAGGCTTTCTGTTAATGGAAAATTCTTCGTATTTGATGGACAAATTTTGACAGGAATGGACAAAATGGAAGGCCTTCCATCCCCGGGATGAACAAATCTTGAGAAAAAAATAACTTACCCATGGTGTGTTTATAATATGTGATGGACTGTAGAGTGCCTGTGGACAGATTTGTTTGTCATGCTGCCCGTTCCAATGATGTACAATTTTAAATCCAAGGGAAAGCCTGTTTAACCCATATCATACTGAGGCTAAAAGTAAAAGCTTCAAATTTGTACACTGCATTATGCAAGCTACATTATAGTACTTACAGATAAGGATATAGACCAATGGCTTTAGTTCAAGGGTGGTGCCAGAATAGCTTGGCGCCTAGAGACACCAAGCTATTCTGGCACTACCCTTGAACTATTTTAGTCAAACTTATTTCACACACTGGTGTATCCCGAATGATAAGGGTTAACACTGATTAGAATGTTGGAAGACATATAACATGGAGATGAGTTTGTTGCGTACAGTGTAGCTTAATTGTTATCATACAAAATAGAAAAAGGTTTGCTTATAAGAGTACCATTATACACACTATGAATAGTACCACTGCACACACGATAAACAGTACCGGCGGCTATATATGCACAAGGGTGCCGTGGGTAGCACTTTATGTCACGATATTCCAGTTAATGAACTTGTGGAGATGAGCTTGTGAAAGGTTTGCTTTTAATGTATGTTTGTTTTCCTGCACATGAATTGTTACATGTATCGTGTTATTCAGTTGTGTCTTTTTCATTCCTTGCATAAGAACACTTGATTCCCTTTCACTGTGGAACCACCGCTGCCGTCAGCAGTACCATCTTACACACTGTAAATAGTACCACCGCACACACTGTAAACAGTACTGGTGACTATATGCACAAGGGTGCTGTCGGTAGCACTTTATGTGGCAATATTCCTGTGAACCTTTTTCATCCTGATACACTATTGCTTGAAATAAATTTGACTATGATTGTTCAAGGGTGGATCGAGCCAGAATAGCTTGGCACCTCAGGTGCCAAGCTATTCTGGCACCACCCTTGAACTACAATTGTTGATCTGTCTTGTAATCTGTATTGTAGCCTTCATAGGACAAAGCAGTTTTTAAAAAAATCAACCTCAGGATGTAATAGGTTAATGAACTTGTGCTGTGCAAATGAGTTTGTGAAACCCGCTTGCAGACTACAGGCCAGTCCTTACCCCAGTCCTGCAACCACTTGTGATTACAATTAATGTTATATATCGTCAATTGTTTCAGCAAAGTACAGAGTAATTAATGATTTATTTATTGTTTGACATTTAGCAGAACCAGGAATAGGTATTATTGTTACATATATTTCACGACAGTACTAAACCAGGAATAGGTATTATTGTTACATATATTTCACGACAGTACTACACTTACAAGTTACACATAAGAGCAAGTTACACGTAAGAGCAGGTTACACATAAGAGGAGGCTGGTTGATGTTGAAAGCTCAAGGGTAGTGCTTGAATAGCTTAGCACCTATCCTGATGCCAAGCTCATCATTAAACTTTTGTGTGCAGCCACCCGAACAAACTGGTTGGTTCCCTCGATTCGCTGCCAACGGCAGCAAATCGAGGGAAGCAACCAGTGTGCCACCAATACTTTAAACAGTACCCGTGGCTGCAAATCAGGCATGTCCTTGAGCTGTCGTGGTAGAACCATTTTCCCCAGTTTGCATGCAGCGTGAAAAGTGAGGAGAAATAATTACGCCTGCCAACGCTAACTAATGCAACATGTGTGCACACAATGTGTTGCCAGTGATAAAAATCTATAATAATCAAGCAAAAATCTGCCTTGGTCTTGTGTGCAGGGAATTTTTCAACATCTGGCCAGAGATATGTAGGGGAGTCCCTACACATCTCTGATCTGGCCCATGGATATGCTAGGTTGCAACTTACTGATGTAGTTTCAGCTGTGTGGTTAGTTTGTGGTTGGTGTGTTAGTAGAAGAGGTTTGTGGTTGGTGTGTTAGAAGAGGATGGTAAATGTCCCTAGTGGTTTGATACCAGAGTTTTAGTTTTATGAACTCAGTGAAATGGAGCTGCTGTTTACAGTTTGTAAGTTCTTGCAGTTATTCTGTAATGTTCAGTTTACAACATGCGAACACAGTATGCGAATGAGCCATAAATACAACCGTGATACATAGTTTGAAAATTTAACCGATCATCTAGGCACCATAGTGCTTGTCTTTGTTTTGGCAACTGGCCTGTTTTATTGATGCCAATACAATGCAGCTCTTTTGGCCCATAATCCTTTTGCACGTTGTGTACCACAATTTTGCTCACATGGTGTGTATCATTTTTATGAAGTCAGAGTCAGATTACATTGTGCAAGCTTTTTGTGTGGTACTTAGTTTTCCTCAAGTGAGATGTGCATCGCTTGTTTCTGTAATGATTGTGTAAGCGTGGTTTTACTTAGTCTTTGCGTGTGATGTGCGGGCTTTGAATTTTTCTGTTTAAGTCCAGCGTAAAGTTTAAACCCCATTGTGCATGTAGCCACCGTAACTTTAACCATTTAGTCCGCACATACAGCAGCAGGAGATGGATCAACCATGATAATTCAAGGTTAGTGTCAGATTAGCTTGGTGCCATCAGGCGCCAAGCTAATCTGGCACTACCCTTGGATTATCATGGTCGATCCATCTCCTGATGTAGTGCGTCAGGGCTGAATGGGTTAGCAGTACATGTGGCGGCACACACAAGGGGATTAATCGGTGTTGTTCAGTTACTTGTATACTGGTAGTTAATTTCCGTATTTATTGTCTTCTGTTGAATGTTTATTTATTGTCTCATATTTATTGTATTTATTGATCATATTGAATGTTTGACTCAAGCAGAAAGTTATGCAATCCCTTATAGTACTTTTCTGTACACAGATTGGCATGTAAAGTCACATTTTCATTTTTAAATCTCTTGAAATCTCTCAAGGGTTAGAGGGTTTATAAAAGTCTACATATTTTTGGCTTACATGTGAAGCAAAAGTGAGTCTATGTTCTGGGCCAGTGGTCGTCCATCTGTCGTATGTCGTGCATCCACCGTCGTCCGTCTGCCGTGGTAAACTTTAACATTGGCATTTTCTCGGAGACTATTCAAGCCACAGTCTTCAAACTTAGCCCAATGATACTTTGTGGCTAGACCTTTCTAAATATACCAATTTGAGTGACCTCTGTAAAGGTCACAGGGGATCAGGAAATAGGTCAGAAATTGCCATTTTTTTTTTTTTTTTTTTTTTTAAATCAAATACCATTCACAACTTCAAACTCTTAACTTGGTACAAAGATACCTGATGGTAAGACCTTCCTATGCAAATTAATGTGATTGATCCCTTGGAAACTTTCCAAAAGGTAAAGGGTCACAAGAGATCAAGGAATAGATGAAAAATAGCCATATTTTGACATGTTTTTTTCTCAAATACTATTCACAACTTCAAACCCAAACTTGGTACAAAGATACCTGATGTAAGACCTATCTATGCATACTAATTTGGATGACCCCTCAGAAAGGTCAAGGGTCACAAGAAGTTGGCAAAAGTGTGTAAAATGACAATTTTTGATAGAATTGTAGTTTTATCAACATTTGGTAAATATTTCAATCAAATTTGCCTCACAGGTAGCTAATGATAGGACCTTCATATGCATACTAATTTAGTTGAGCCATCACAAAGGTCAAGGGTCATGGGATGACCCAAAAATAGGTTTAAAAAAGCCATATTTTGACCAAAAAATGTTTTTTTCTAAAATACTATTCACAACTTCAAACCCAAACCTGATGGTAAGACCTATCTATGCATACTAATTTGGATGACCCCTTGGTAAGGTCAAGGTCTCAAGAGGTTGGTAAATGTGTGAAGAATGCCAATTTTTTTGTTGGTTAGAATTGTAGTTTTTATCAAAGTTTTTGCAAAGTTTTTGCAAACTTTTCATTCAAGTTTGGCGTGACGTTTGCTGATGGCAAGACATTTTTATGCATACTAATTTAGTCGACAAATGTCAAGAGTCATGGGGGTTTGACATCTGTGTGAAAAATGCTTAAATTTTGAGACAACATGGATTTCACTGGTGGTCACCAGTGATTTAGAAAGGTCACACATGTGCATAGGTCATACACGTGAGCCATACGGGTTTTGCCTTTCTTGTTTCTTTCATGTTACAGGCAGGTTTTAATCTAGTTATTATATACCTGCCCCTGCTGTACATAAACAAAAATCTTGAGTATTGCCAAGTTTGATAATAAGAAGAAGGAGGGTGAGTGGGAGAGGTGGCAGGGGGGATGCTTTACAAACCCTGTCTCTTTATAATTATTCTTAAAGTTTTCATTATTTTTCATGAATTTTAAGTCCTGTTCGGAGGACCAAATGTTCAAAGACCATTGTAGCCATTAAGACTGCTGTCCAAGTGAAATCTGGGAGCCCAGATTTTTCTCTGGTAGTGCGAACAGTGTCAATTTTAAGGGTGCACCTAAATTTGCATTCACCATTTGGGCTATAAACAGCATAACTTTGCCTCGCCTGACAAGAAATCTCCCAGCTTTTGGCAATGGACAAGTGGATTTTGCCCTTCGTGTTATATATTGACGGTAGTTTAACCAGTGTTTGTAAAACTGAGCCTGAATTCACAATCCAAGGACAAATATTGATTATGTTTGCACATGACACCAGTATTATTGATAAACAATCCAGACCAAAAAGGTGACTGCCAAGCGTGTAATATGCAAAGAAGTACCCAACGGAGAAAGAAACACGCTTAGAAAAGACGGGTACAACACAATTTATTAATATTTCGGGTAAATACCCTTTGTCAAAATAGACAAACAAACAGAGAGATTAGCTGCTACTTATCTTCATTGGCAGAAGGAATGTTGCATTCCGTCTGCCAATGAAGATAAGTAGCGGCTAATCTCTCTGTTTGTCTATTTTGACAAAGGGTATTTACCCGAAATATTAATAAATTGTGTTGTACCCGTCTTTTCTAAGCGTGTTTCTTTTTCAGTATTATTGATGACACCACCACATTGTACACCCTGATCCATTATAAAATACCATATCATTGAACACTGGTAGTCACAGACATTAACTCTTTGGCCCTTGGTAGCACTTTTTCAGTTTTTTTCGTACTTCCTGCAGGATTCATCATGATAAAATGTGCTACTAACAGCCAAAGCGTTAACACCTTCACTGTCAAGGAAAATGTGAACACAATCCAACTGCAAGAGACATAGATGCTCATGAGCACCATGACTGTGGGGGATCTATGCCTCTTGTTGAGACCAATTTGTATCCATGTTGTTGGCTTTGGGTTGTTGAATGCACAAAGATTTCAGTTAGTTATTGGGGTTTAACGCCGAGCAGGCGACTAAGGCCATCTCACGGCGGTCAAAGATTTCAGAAACAGAAATATATACAGTGTACATACAGTTCCAGGGAAGGGGGTTAATATCTTTTGATTTTGGGCTTACACATTTTGGCAGCCGTTGTCTAGCTTTTTAAAAAAAAAATCTATTTTGTTACCGGGTATCTTTAACCCCCTTGTACATGCAGCTACTTGTACTGTTTACAGTACCAGTGGCTGCATTCACAAAAGGGTTAACCCTTTTGGCCCTGGATCCCTACAGCAGGAGATGGCTTGTCCATGATAATTCAAGGGTAGTGCCTGACCCGACACAACACCTTGTCCAAGACTATCCTCCAAGGCACTCTCGAAGGAAGTCGTCGGCGAGGTCGTCAGAGAAAGAGTTGGGTTGCAAACATAAAAGAATGGACCGAACTCGAGATGCCAGACTTGCTTGCCACCGCCCAAAATAGAACTCAGTGGAGAGCACTGTCTGTTGCTGCTGCCTTTCAGTCCCCCCAACGCCCAGTTCGGGCAAGGGACTGATGATGATGATGATGATGCCTGAAGGTGCCAAGCTAATCTGGCACTACCATTGAATTATCATGGTCAAAGCCATCTCCAGCAACTGGTACATAGTCATTAGGCAACACCTCTAAAATTTGAGAAATGGGACCTTGGGGCTAAAAGGGTTAAGTAGACAAACTCTGAGCTGCTGGTTCAATATGCTCAGCCCTGACGCCACATGTGACCAGGACACTAAGCAGAGTTGATTTTTTTCCCCTGGCTTGTGTTATGCTGTTCTACAGCTGTGATCAGATAAGATTTCTTTCAAGCAGATATTCTGGGTGGGTGGTATCTTCACTTGCCGACCTGCCATGCTGCATGTTGTGATTTAACTCTGAAACTGCCAGAACTAAGTGATTACAGAATGGAAGTCCTTTAGTTCTGCGAGTTTCAGAGTCAACATTACATTATTTTATGTAACATGTCTTACGACATTATTAGCTTACATATCTCTATGCTCATGGCAGTATTTGGTGTTCAACGACCACAGTCATATTTGTTTAGCTCTGATTATGTGTGCCTCAGAGGGGAGAGTGGGAGTAAGGGTGATATTTTATTTGTAACCCCTTTTAGCCCCAAGGTCCCATTTTTCAAATTTTGGAGGTGTTGCCTATCTACTATGTACCAATTGCAGGAGAGGGATTGACCCTGATAATTCAAGGGTAGTGCCAGACTGAAGGCGCCAAGCTAATTTGGCACTACCCTTGAATGATCATGGTCAAGCTGTCTTCTGCTGTAGGGATCTGGGGCTAAAAGGGTTAATCTAGAGGCAGGGGCTCATGAGATTCTATGCTTCTTGTTAACCCTAGTTCACTATCTGAAACGTGTATACTTGTGGCATTTGTTCCCCTTGAACTTTACTGAACCTACTGTGGCTTTATCACCTCTGTGGATTCTGTTGTGCATTTTTCAACAGTCGTAGTGTGCTGATGTGATGCCTTGTTCTTCCACTTGCACCAGACATTCACTTTTCACGGTGAATCATAATATCATAAATATGTATGTCAGTTGTAAGCAGGATTAGGTTCCTTTTGTTATGGGTATACACCTACTCTTACTTATGATATAAGAACATTTTGTTTGAAGTTATAGTGAAGTGTGTGTGTGTGTGCGAAATCAATCGATCAATCAATCAAGTATATATGTGTGTGTATGAATCAATGAAATTTGTGTTTACGTAATCTGAGAGAGAGATAGAAAGGGAGACATACATAAGTTTACTAGAATGATTTTTTTCTGTATAAAGTAGGAGACAAAAGTGAAATATGAGTAAATATAGCGTTCACGATCTCTGACAAGTTGGCACTATTGTTGTCGAGACGTGTAGATGTTTATCTGGAAGGAAACAAAACCAGATACTGGTCACTCCCTGTCATGGACATGTAAACGTTTACTTTACTTTGTTCCCTCGCAAGGTCTGATCTACAGAATGTTGTGTCAGTGTGATAGGTGCAAGAACTAAGCCTGTGATCTGCTTTTTCTTCAGTTCATAAGCAGTAAACATTAACGATTTCTGTTAATCTGTCAGCCAGCAATGGACATAGATTCTCATGAGCCCCTGCAACAGCAGGAACTCATGAGAATCTATGTCCGTCATAACTATATAACTTAGTGATAAATACTTGTCATTGTGTTTGTGATTGTTGCAGACCGCTGGTGGAAGCTTCGGACGATTCGGATTATGAGGAAGCGTGTCTGGAATCTATACCCCTGATGTGTGGCGACAGTTTTGAGATGGATGAGTCGGACCGTCTGGTCAAAGAGCGACGGCGGCAACGATCCAACTACCGCTCCCTCGGCTATTTCCTGTCTGAGGGCTGGCTCAACCTATGTGCCAGGTCAGTGCGAAGACAATGCATACGATGTGCTTTCATCATTAGTCAATGCTTGATAAACATGCATGATTTTATTCAATCTGAAGAAACCTGGAAACAAGTCTCTGTCAGCAAGAGGCATAGATTCTCATGAGCTCCTGTGACTGCAGGGGCTCATGAGAAGTCATGTCTCTTGTAGATGGATCAGGCTGGATGAGCGACATGCTCCAGGTATGTTTCATGCTAGTTTCTCTCATCTGATTCTGATTTAGAAATATCGGCCTCTTGTAATTGCAAGGTGTGTGCGTGTTTAGGGAACTTCCCTGAAAATGAAGTGTGTGTGTGTGGGGGGTAATGTGTGTTCCTCTCCACCCCCATTTGCTTTCCATGTTCAGCTGCACTGTACATGGTTAACTTGTACCAATACAGGTGTGGTTGTTGGAATGTTAAGAATGGCAACGTCTTGTTAGCTTTGATGCCAGTGTTTCCTCTGTCCTGACAGAGTGTGTGTTAAATGCACACAGGAATCAGCCAGTCCTCACACAAGAAGTAACCAAGGGTGCAGACTGCTTGTTGGTCTGCTGCAAAACTTTGGCCAGACGATCTCTCTCGACCATTTATTTTTACTGTGGTTTGAACACCTCCCCCCCCCCCCCCCCCTCCTGCTTTCAAAGCTTTTTCTAGTTGTTAAAGTGATTTGAAGCAATAAAAGTAATCCAGAAATTAGAAGTAAGTAAATAATGCATGAATTAGATGCAGTCAGTTGATTTAAAGACAGTCTAACATTCAATCGCATGTTTGTCTGCCCTTTTAATAAATTGATTGAGTTAACTCTTTTCATCCTGACAAGAAATAAATTTGACTATAGTAGTTCAAGGGTCTTGCCAGAATAGCTTGGCGCCTGAGGCGCCAAGCTATTTTGGCACCACCCTTGAACTAAGATACATATCTCCTTATCTGTAATGTAACCTTCTTAGGACAATAAGCAAATTTTAAAGAAAATCAGCCTCGGTGTGTAATGGGTTAACCCTTTTAGCCCCACGAGTGCATTTCCCAAATTTTGGAAGTGTTACTTAACGGCTGTGTACCAGTTGCAGGAGGTGGATTGACCATGATAATTCAAGGATAGTGCCAGATTAGCTTGGCACCTGAAGGTGCCAAGCTAATCTGGCACTATCCTTGAATTATGGTCAATGGATCTCCTTCTGTAGGGACTCGGGGCTAAATGGGCTTACTGTACTTCTGATGTACAAAATTGCTGTTATTGCTCCAGTGTCCCTACTAGCCCGCTTGTTGATCAGTCACCATTTGTGCCACATTCTGCACTGCCCTCCAACAGCTGTTTCAACATACCTCATGCTCTGCATTCAGTCCCAAGGTCCAAAGTCTATACACTGCATATTGTTCTCAAAAGTCTTTACAGTTCAGACACAACTCAAATAAGATAGTTCAAAGGTTGTGTCATAATAGCTTGGTGCCTAGAGGCCAAAAGCGCACATATACCTGTTTCTTTTATCATTTAGTTTGTTTAACCCTTTGGCTGTTGATAGCAGTTTTTGTCACGATGATTTCCGCAGGAATCATCTTGACAAAAACCACTACCGACAGCCAAAGGGTTAAACTGAGTTTGCACACCTTTGTGATGTTAAAATCTTTTTGTTTTACATTTTACATGTAATGATTATCCCATGAATTCTCCAAACACTTTGACTTTAATTGATTGCTGGTCATGAAACAGGATTCTAGTTCATATGTCATCAGGGACACTAAGCAGCACAGTAACAGCTGTATATATATCCCATTCTGTATGCTATCATCATCATCATCAGTCCCTTGCCCGAACTGGGCGTTGGGGGGACTGAAAGGCAGCAGCAACAGACAGTGCTCTCCACTGAGTTCTATTTTGGGCGGTGGCAAGCAAGTCTGGCATCTCGAGTTCGGTCCATTCTTTTATGTTTGCGACCCAACTCTTTCTCTGACGACCTCGCCGACGACTTCCTTCGAGAGTGCCTTGGAGGATAGTCTTGGACAAGGTGTTGTGTCGGGTCACGTGGCCAAACCAAGCAAGCTTGCGCCGTTTCACGGTTGCCAGAAGGGGTTCATGTGGGCCCACCAGGGAAGTGACGATGCTCCGTACATATTCGTTGGTCTTGTGCTCGCGGTACGAGATGCGGAGCAACTTCCTCAGGCACTTGTTCTCAAAGGCCTGGATTTTCTTTTCTGAGTCTGCAAGCAGTGTCCAAGTCTCACAGCCGTAGAGCAGAATAGACACTACGAGGGACTTGTAAAGCCTGTACTTGATGGTGAAGCTGATGGAGTTACTTCGCCATATCCTGTCCAGCCTGGCCATTGCGGATGTTGCTGTACCTATCCTGATACGGATCTCTGCTATGCAACTACCGTCTTTGGACAGGGTGGCTCCCAAGTACTTGAAGCTATTGACCTCTTCTAGCTTCTGGCCGTTCATGTGAATGTTGCTGCTGCTGTCGCTTGTGGTGTTGATCATCACTTTGCTTTTATCCGTACTGATCTCCATGCCATAAGACCCTGCGCTAGTTGAAAGTTTGTCTGTCAGGTTTTGGAGCTCACTATTGCTGTCTGCCATGAGGTCAATGTCGTCTGCGAATCGAAGATTGCACAGGGATCTGCCACCAATAGAGATTGAAGTATGGTGGTCGTGGAGGGTTTCCTGCATGATCTTCTCCAGGAATATGTTGAAAAGGACAGGAGAGAGCAGGCATCCTTGACGGACACCGATCGTCTGTATGCTATGCCAGTGAACAAAAGATCCCTGGGCTTAGGTTGACTCATTTGACCTGTGCACAGCGGTGTTGAGCCAACTCTGGCTGACATGAAGCCAAGGACCTTTTGCTTACTGTGTATCCTGCTTTATTTCCACATTTCCTGTGAAGCAAGCTGTTACTACACAGTGTTTCAACCTGTTGAGGGGCTATTAGATATGTGTTTGTGGGTGGGTGGATGGATGTGTGAATGTCATTTGTTGGGGCTGTGTATTAATAAATAACAAAATTACAAGTATGAGTAATACACTTGTTTTCATAGACTGCCTTGAAGATATTATTACCTGTTGCAACATAGAACTTGTTTTGAGCAACCCCCCCCCCCCAAAAAAAAAAAAAAAAAAAAAAGAAAAAAAAAGAAAAAAAAAAAGGTCTTGAAAGACTACTCATCTCTTAACCCTTATCATTCAGAATACACCAGTGTGTGAAATAAGTTTGACTAAAATAGTTCAAGGTTAGTGCCAGAATAGCTTGGTGCCTCAAGGCACTGTATCTGTAAGTACTTATAATGTAAGTACTATAATGTGGCTTGCATATGGCAGTGTACACATTTGAAGCTTTTTTAGCCTCAGTATGATATGGGTTAAGAGAAGTCTTCAAGAGCAAAAAGTGTCACCTGTCACTAACCCCTTCACTGCTGAGAAAAAAGTGGCAAGATCCTCATGGGCTGCCGTGAGCGTGGGGTCTCATGAGGATCTATGCCTCTTGCTGAGACCAATTTGTATCTGTGTTTCTTGGACGGTGTTGGCTTTTGGTCATTGAATGAACAAAGATTTCAGAATTAAAAGTTTACATACAGTGGCAGGGAAGGGGTTAAACTTAAAGTCCATCATTTAGGTGGCTACAGCCACCTGACTGGTCATTTTTGAGGGGTGATCCTTCTGGAGGGTTGTCACTCAAAACAGGTTCTGCTGCATAAGCATGAGTTCAGTAGAGCATTGTACAAGTACACATTTCTGCAATAAATCACCCACGCCACACAGGGAAGCCTTTTCTTAGGATATCATGTACACTTTTACTTGTTACACACCTGATTTGACACATTTGTAGAGTGGTGCGATAGAAACTATCATGCATGTTGGCAAAACAAGAGAGCTGATCATAGATTTCAGGAAAAACAAACATCATCCCGATCCTGTTGTCATCAAGGGAACAGAAGTTGAGCGTTTAGAGTCCTACAAGTATTTAGGTGTTCTTTTTGACAACGCGCTCAACTGGAAACAAAACACAGAGGCTATTGTGAAAAAATCGCATACCCATCTTTACTGTTTGAGAAAACTCAGATTATTTAATGTAAGCACTCAGCTTTTACAGATGTTTTACTGCTCCAGTATTGTTAGCGTTCTAACTTTTTGACCGACGTGCTATGGTAGATATTTATATAAAAGAGATCAAGATCGTCTTAACAAAAGTAATCAGGAAAGCGGGCTGGGTGATTGGTAGAGCGCAAGATACTTTGGACACACTGTACAACAGACGGATTACAAACAAACTGGCTGACATTCTTGATGACAAAACACATCCACTTAGATATGAATTTGACAGCAGACATATCGAATGAAGTGGCAGACTTCGAGTACCCAAAAATAGTACATCACGTTATGCCAGCTCTTTTGTCCCAAAGGCTGTTACCCTTTTCAACAGTAATATCAGTAGATAGTGTCTCAACATTCTTTAGTTGTTTGGTACTAGTCCATTCAGTAGTTCACTGCAACATTGCTGACACTAGAAGCTCAGGGGGCATAAACCATAAGTGTTTCTGAAGCCAAGAGTGTTACAAAGGTAACAGTACGTTTGTTACAGTTCATCTCTTTAACTGAGAGTTAAAGGTTATTAATTAATTGAATGAGTGAATGATGCTGCCATGTGTTGTATGGGCAGACAGTGAATTTCCCCATGAGGGATTAATAAAGTAGTATTGTATTTTATTGCATTGTATTTGTTTGAAGAAAAGTAACAGTGTTATGATACTGGTTCATCTAAACATTGTTTAACTCATTCAGCCCCGACACACCACAGCAAGACATGGTTCAAGCATGATAGTTCAAGAGTGGTGCCAGAATAGCTTGGCGTCCATAGGTGCCAAGCTATTCTGGCACCACCCTTGAACTGTCATGCGCGATCTGTCTCTAGAATTGTAATACAGTCCTTAAGAGGACAACTTCAAAAATTTTGGGATTTCGGTCCTGGGGCAGAATGCGTTAATTCTCATATTTGATAGAGCATAACAGCTTTTGTTAGCTATAGTCATAATTACTGCTTTTGAATACACTGTACTCTTTTTATACATTACAAATCTGTAACATTAACTCTTTCACTGCCAGAACACACAACAGGCACTGCCTGGCTCTATGAGACATACATTTTTGCATGAGACCTCACGACTGGCGGGGACTCATGAGGAAATATGTCTCTTGTTTAACCCATTTAGCCCAGGCGCCCAACAGGAGGAGACGTATCGACTATGATAATTCAAGGGTAGTGCCAGAGGAGCTTGGCGCCTGATGGTGCCAAGCTCCTCTGGCACTACCCTTGAATTATCATGGTCGATCCATCTCCTGCCACTGGTAGACCGTTGTTTGGTGACACCTCCATAATTTGGGAAAAGCAGCCATGTGGTTAATCCGTTCATATGTGATGTGTGTGTGCCGCGGGGGTTCGCCTGTGATGAATCTGTAATGGTTTCATAGGCATCATTCTGTAACCACTAGCAGCGATGGAAGTTCAATGTATGCATTGCGTTTTGACATCACCCTACCTCTTTGTTGAAATCATGAAATAAACGATGGATCATTCTTATAGACACCTTACGGATATAACAAACAAAAGTGCCTGGAGAGCAAAACTTTTTAAATGTTACCTTTATCAGAAGTTTTGTTATAAACAAAGTAAATTACGTGGAAAAATTGTGTTCAGGACCTCTGTAAAATCGTTGCTTTATAAACTTTTGTTATATAGGACTTTATTGTAAGTGAAGTTTGTGCCATATGTGTATTGTTGAAGTCACAAAATAGTCTACGGCGCACTCTCATGCCATACATATCTGTACTTTTAGCTGCTGGAGCCGCCTGTTTTCCAAATGCCGGCGGAAGAAAGAGCTGAAGCCGCGGACAGTGTACATTGGTTTGGGCCGCGGACCGCCAGAGAAATATCCTCGCAACGTCATCCGCAACCAGAAATACAGCATCATCACCTTTATTCCCAAGGTGGGCTTGTCCTCAGGCATTGTCTTAACATTACTGTTTAGGAGAGGGATCAAAAGCATGCTAGTTCAAGGGTGGTGCCAGAATAGCTTGGTGCCTTGAGGCACCAAGCTATTTTGACACCACCCTTGAACAGTAATTTTTTTTTATCCATTTCCTTGTTGTAGCATCATGAGCTGAACAGGTTACAATATTAAAATAAGTCTGAACTGAATTTGTTTGTGTTCCATATTTTTGTGGAGATCAATTTATGGATGGGATTATTTGACTGGTTTGTATCATTATTTCTTTATACTTGAGTAACATTTTTCATGTATTCTGCATGCATACATTAACCCATTCAGCCCTGACACACTACAGCAGGGGATGGGTCGACTATGATAATTCAAGGGTAGTGCCAGATTAGCTTGGCGCCGATAGGCGCCAAGCTAATATGGCACTGCCCTTGAATCATCATGGTCATTCCATCTCCTGAAACTGGTGCATAGTCATTAGATGACGGCTCCAAAATTTGGGAAATAGGGCCGTCGGGCTGAATGGGTTTAACCCTTTGGCTGTCAGTAGCAGTTTTTGCTGTGATTCCTGGAGTTGTGAAAAACAGTGCTACCGACAAAGGGTTAAATGCACTCGACATTTTACTGATCACTGATCAGCCTGCCTGACGTCGGTTTTACTTGTATACCAATTGTGTCCTTTTCAGGTTCTGTTTGAACAGTTCCGGATATTTTTGAATCTCTATTTCCTCATCGTGGCCCTGTCCCAGCTCATCCCTGAAGTCCGCATCGGTTACCTCTATACTTACTGGGCACCACTGGTATGTTGGCGTTTACATATCTCTTATGCCTTTATTTGTTTTTACTGTGATTCAGATGTGATCCTTTAATGAGTTTATGGCTTGAGATGGATCGACCATAATAATTCAAGGGTAGTGCTATATTAGCTTGGCACCTGACAGCGACATCTCCTGCAGCTGGTACAGACAGGTAATCATTAGATGACATCTCTAAAACTTGGGAAACGTGGCTGTGGCATTAAGTGGGTTAAACTCATACAATATAATGCAGGCATTAAGATTATGCTTGAATGCAAGGCATAAACACAATGAGGAGGGAGGGCACTGATGTTTAAGCTGAGCTGTGTAGCACTAGTCTCACGTGAAATCTTGACTGCTACTGCTATTTTGGCACCACCCTTGCACTGCCCTGGTTTATCTCTTGCTGCACTGCGTTTTCAGGGTTTCGTGTTGTTTGTAACCATGTGTCGCGAGGCGGTGGATGACTGGCGACGGTTCCGAAGGGACAAGGAAGCCAACTCTCAGATGTACCGCAAACTTACACGAGACGGGTTCGTCAAAGTCCCAAGTTCAGACATTCATGTTGGAGATCTCATCGTTGTGGACAAGGTAAGGAATAATAGAAGTGGCCCCTAAATCACCAGCAGATGAAAAAATCCACAAAGTATATGGTCAGTGGAATCAGCCATTCAGCTCCATCTGCAAGAAGCATATATTTTCATGAACCCCTGCAGATGCAGGTTACATGAGAATTTATGCATCTTGCTAGAAAGAAGTTGCCCTATTCACATTTTTTATTTCTTTCTGGCCTGTTACATGAACAGGCATAAAAAGCAAACTCAGAATTGTGTTAACTCATTGTGCCCAAGGTACGAAATACCCACATTTTGGAGTTATCCTCAGAGGACTACATTACAATTCAGGAGACAGATCGACCATGATAGTTCAGGGGTGGTGGTAGAATAGCTTGGCGTCTACAAGCGCCAAGCTATTCTGCCATCACCCTTGAACTATCATGGTCAAGCCATATCTTGCTGTGGCGTGTCGCGGGCAGAACGAGTTAAGATATCAAAAAGAAGCTTTGGAATTTTTTTGTGTGCATATAATTATGTTGTCTTCTTGAAAGTAAATAAGCATTGTGACCTTGGACTCGCAGAAATACCAGATCTGGGATGCCTTCAATCTATATCTGGCAATTACATGCTGACGTAAGTAAAAATGGTAACTGTTTATGTGCTGTCGTTGTTTCAGAATCAGCGTGTGCCGGCAGACTTGGTGTTTTTGCGGACCACAGAACAGGATGGAGCATGTTTCATCCGAACGGACCAGATGGACGGGGAGACGGACTGGAAACTGCGTCTGGCAGTGCAGACCACTCAGCGCCTGCCCAGCAACGTTGTGAGTCCAGTTATCCAAGCTCCCTTTGTGTATGCAGCCATCAGTATTGCTTATAGTACCACACACACACACTGTTTATAGTACCGATGGCTGCATGCACAAGGGATTCAGTTGTGTCAGATCATGTTGCATGCAGTGAAGTTGAATGATCACGTTCACCTTAACATTGAATGTTGGTAGCGGTTTTAGTCACGATTCCTGCAGGAATTATCGCAGCTAAAACCACTACTGACACCCAAAGGGTTAACACATATTCAACAGGTGCTGCATTCACATACACATCTTTATGCCATGTATCTGGATGTGTCACGTCTCGGATGAAGAGACAGATTAGCGGTGAGACTTCAAGGTGATACTGTAGATAATACTTTCCAGGTGCCAAGCTAATATGGCACTAGCCTTGAACCATCATGCCTGATCCATCTTCCACAGCTTGTACACAGTCTTTATAGACAACCCCCAAAGTTGAAAAAGTCATTGGTTGGTGTGTTGCATGTGCAGCAGAACTGTTATGAGCGACAACCCTTTTCATCCTGATACGTCCATTGCTTGAAAGAAATTTGACTATGATAGTTCAAGGGTGGTGCCAGAATAGTTTGGCACCTGAGGCGCCAAGCTATTCTGGCACCACCCTTGAACTAAAACGGTCAGTCTGTCTCCTAAAGCGGTCTGTCTAAAACGGTCAGTCTGTCTGTAATACAGCCTTCATAGGACAATAAGCATTTGTTTTCTCAAAATACATTCCCGATGACATTACTACTAGGAAGATATGCCTAGCTTATCTAATTTTAGCCTAAGAACCTGTTGTGTTCCCACACAACCAGGTAGGCAACTCAAGGGACTGTCACCAGAGACCCTGAGTCCCTGCCTATCCGGTCACGTGCCACGTGGAGTCACGCCAGTCGTTTTGCTTAGCTTACCGTGAATGGTTGTGTTCTAGCCTACTGGACCTTTGGCTGTGTACCATGCGACCGGTTCTTAAAGGTCGGTTTTGGATGACATGTGTTCCCTTGGATTACGTGTGTCCCCTTGGATTACGTGGGTTCCTTGGATTACGTGGTTACGGGTGTGGTTCCTTGGATTTACGGTGTGCCTTTGGGACTTACTTTCCCGCCGGCGCGTCCTCAGGGCTGTGTGGCAGGTCCCTCCCCTCCCCCCCCCCCCCCCCCCCCCCCCCATCCCCACACCCATGGCAAGGTAAGGCCTCGGTCCATGCCCTCGACCGGCCCTTGGGCCAGGCAGTGGCTTCGACCGGGGGTGCTTTTGTGTTGCTCGTATGACAACTCGCGTCAAACGCTCGAACTCGTTTGCCGGGGCCTCAGGGAGCCCACGCCTGGTCGCCTTTCACGTCTGATATGTGTTGCAGCTGCCAAGTTTGCACCTGCCTGCAGTGCGGCGGCTTCCAATGGCCGAGCGATAACCTCTGCCTCCCCTGTTCTGGCTGCGCCTCTGGCCACTCTTGCGATGTCTGCACCGCCTGGCCGGAGGAACTTTGGTCGCAGCTCTGGAGTTTGTACTGGCGTGAGTGCCCGACGTCAGCACGTGACCGCCCGTCCTCCATGGTGCCCCCCTCCTTGCTAGGAGAAGTGACCAGATGCACCCGCTCCGACCTTGGGGAAAGGACAACACGTCGGGCCCGTGATTACATTTCACGTCTCAGGACTGCGTCTTCCACTGTGCCCACTCGGAAGAGGCCCACTCACTCCTACGGGGAGTCTAGTCGGCAGAGCGCCCGCCTTATCGAGGCCGGCATGCAGTGACCATTGTCGCCTCGACCGTTGACCACTGGCAGTCCTGACGTGTCCCACACGGATAGGCCCGCTCACTCCAAAGGTGAGTCTAGCCGGCAGAGCGCCCGCCTCATTGAGGCCGGCCTGCAGCAACCTTCGTCGCCTCGTCCTAGACCTATTGGCAGACCTGACAAACCGCTCAACGCCAGGAGCCCCGTGCACCCCCGCGCTTCGGATGGCGCCTCCAGGAAGGACTGTGATGCGCAACGCGACAGCAGACGCAGCCCTTGGCCCTCCTCGTCCTCTTCGCACTCGGCCACTTCTCGCGCCTCGAGGCTGCACACACCCTCCCGCACATCCCGGCACGCCTTGCCTCCCCGGCCCCGGCGTCCGTCAACTTCTACCTCTGGGTGTCTTAGGAGCTCGACCGATCGGACCCGTGTACCATGTTCCCATCATCGCAGTCACCCCCCCCCCCCCCCCCCCCCCCCCCCCGGGACAGGCGCCTGGCACACTCTAGCGCCCTCTCGCCCTGTCGCCCCACCTTCGGCAGCAGAGCTCCCGGGTGAGTCGGCCCCTACCTTCCCCCCACCCCAGACGTCGTGACGATTCTGGCAAGACCCACGCCTCCTCTTGCCCCCCCCACCCCCACCCCCACCAGGCGACTCGCTCTCCTGATGATGACGAGGCCCTGAGCTTGCTGCCAGAGGACTCCATCTCAGCCCTCCTAGGTGCGTACAGTTGTTCTCCCTCGCCCCACTCGCATTCTCAGGACGACCCCGTGTCTCCCGCAACCCTCTCGGCCCCGCAGGCGTAGACTCTCTGTTCCCTGGATGAAGCGGCTCATCTTTTTGTGGTCTGTCTTCCCTCGGAGGCCTGCCCGCCATCCACCCCGCTCAAGAGAAAAGCCTCCGCCTTTGTCGATGCCGGCCATCAGGTAAAGAGGTTCAAGTCGCTCTCCCAGCCCCCAGGCTTTCGGGACCTCGTGGACGCCTTCTCCACTCAGCTCCAGCAGTGCTCTTCCCACGAGTCCGACTTCTTCTCTGACCATAGGTGGCCTGCCGGCCTCGACGTCGCCTTCCGCCAGGACTGGTATGCAGGGCATTCTCAGGCTTTCTCCTGTCCCCTACCTATGGTGGATCCACCGGCGCTAGTACAGGCAGGCGGCTCCGGACAGCTGAAGCGTGACCTTCCCCGCGGCTTGGACAAGACTGCGTCGCTGGTCCGCAACACATTGGCATGCTCAGGTTTCGAGGATGCCTGGCACCCGTCCATCTTGCCTCTCTTGGGTTACCTCCTCGCCCTGGCAGTAGCAGCTAACTGGACAGCGTATCACTCCTCCATCAACGACATGGCCACCGCCTCCAACTGTGACCTGATGCGTTGGGATGCCGTGCTACAAGTTTGCCGCGGCCTGCCCCCCAACGTGAAGATGCAGCTCCGTCGCGCTCCCTCCTCTTCGGTCCCTCCTGGCAGGTGGTGACGTAAACAAGGACCGCTGGACCAGCAGCTCGGCACCCCCTCCCCACCCCCGCTTTCCGGCAGCCCACAAGGCTGTGGGTTGCGCCGTGCGGATCGCCAGACCCTCCGCTCTCCCCCCCCCCCCCTGCTCGCGCCCTGTCCGAACCCTGGCCCCTGCCTGGACCAGGCCTGCCCACAGCCTGGGGCATGAGAGGGCCCCCTGAATCCCCCCAGTTCCAGTCCCCGCCGATTGCCTCGGGGTCCTCAGTCAGCGGGAGGCTCGCCCTCCCCAGCGAAGTGTGGCGTTCACTGCTGCCGGACGACCCCTGGGTCCTCACCACCATCTCCAAGGGTCTCCTGATCACCTTTCGCTCTCCGCCGCCGCTGCGACGCTCTCCCCTGTGGACCGGGATACCGCTGAATCAGATCAAAGCCGACGCCCTTCAATGCGAGGTCGCCGCTCTACTGCAGAAGGCCGCCACGGAGGTAGTCACGCAGCACGACTACCCAGCCTTCTACAGCCGCCTCTTTGTGGTCCCAAGCCGGGCGGCAAGTGGCGCCCCGTCATCGATCTCTCAGCACTGAACAGGTACATCACAGCCCCAGTGTTCCGCTTGGAGACAGCCAGGCTCTCAGGGCCGCTGTGCAGCCCATGGACTTCGCCATCAGTCTGGATCTGTCCAACGCGTATCTACACGTCCCCATGCACCCCGCCTCTCGGCGTTACCTGCGCTTCACCTTCAACGGAGTGGTCTACCAGTTTCAGGCCCTGCCGTTCGGTCTCAACTTCAGCCAGTGGGTGTTCATGCGCATCATGGATGCTGTCATCGCCAAGGCCTGAGGAACCAGTCGGAGGCCACCCTAGAGACGGACAGAGATGCACTGCTCCTGTTATTGACTCGGCTTGGCTTCCTGGTCCCGGTTTGTGCACCTAGGCATGGAGTTTGCGACTGACCTCAACCGATTGAGACTGCCAGAGCCCCGGATCCAGCAGCTGGCCACCCTGGCCCACCAGCTGGCCCAAGAAGATGCAGTACCTGCCAGAGTATGGTTCCAGCTCCTCGCCTCACCCCCCCCCCCCCCCCCCCCCCCCAGCTGTCGTTCTTTGCGTGGATGCAACTCTCGCCGGATGGGGCGTGCACCTACTACCAATGTTCCTCGCGGCTTCCGGCCGCTGGCCTCCGGACCTCGCAGACAGACACATCATCTGGTTGGAGCTGAACGCAGTTTGGCAAACCCTCATCGCGTGGGAGACTCGCCTTTGACATCAGGAGCTCCTCGTCCTCTCTGACAGCTCCACGGTGATCTCCTACATCCAGAAGCAGGGTGGTACTCGTTCCCCCTCCCTCTGCTTCCTCCTGTACCAGGTCCTCTGGTGGTGTGAAGACCGCGGCATCTCCCTCCGAGTGCGACACATTCCGGGACACCTGAACGTCCTAGCCGTCTCCCTCTCACGGCACGGCCAGCTCCTCCACACAGAGTGGATGACCCACTGACCGGATATCTTTCGGATGATCTGCGCTCAGTGGGAAACTCCCATGATCGACCTTTTTGCCATGAGGTGGAATCGTCAACTTTCCCTCTTTGTCTCCCCTATCCCGGACCCCCTCGCCTGGGCAGTCGACGCACTCTCCATCTCTTAGGATGGCCTCAACGCTTACACGTATCCCCCGACAGTGCTAGTCCCCAAAGTCCTGCTCAAGCTCGGGGGATGCAACGCGGTCATGTTACTGGTGGCCTCGTTCTCCTGGACCAGATCATGGACCACCGACCTGCTGAGTCGCCACGGGACCCCCCCCTACTGCTGCCCACCCCATGCACGATGCTCAAGCAACCACGCCAGCTGCTGTTCCACCCATGCCCGGAGTGGCTTCTCCTTCATGCCTGGAGATTGTGTGGCAAGCTCTCACCGCTAGAGGCTTCTCGAGTGCAGCGGTGGAGGCTGTCGCTATAGCCCGCAGACCCTCGACCAGGTGCGTCTACGAGGGAAAGTGGAGAGTCCTCCAGTGCCATGGTGCGCCGACCAGCACCTCTCCCCCACCGATCTGACTACCCCTCAGCTTGCTGAGTTTTTCCTCTGGTTCTTTGGCGAGCAGGCCTTAGCACCCATCACCATCAGGGGTTACCTGTCCATGATTGCTGACACTTATCGCCATCTCGGCCACCCAGACCCCGGCTCCTGCAAAGACCTCACCGACCTTATGGTCCACTTCGGCCTCCAGCGGCCTGTTCCCGGCTCACTGATCCCACACTGGGACCTACCCTGGGTGCTTACGTGGCTGAATTCAGACCGATTCGAACTGCTCCCCCTGGCCCGGTTCGCGGACGTGACCTGGAAGACCTGCTTCCTGCTGGCCCTTGCCATGGCTGCCTGAGTCAGCGAGCTGCACGCGCTCTCCGCGCGCCCTGCCTGACTGCAGTTCAGGACGGATAGCTCCGTGCAACTCCTCACCGACCCTAACTTCCTCACCAAGACTAGGTCTCCCTTGACTGCGCCCCAGGTGATCACCATTTGGCCGCTGAAAGGTTTGAACTTCCCTGGGAGACCAGGCAGCAAGATCCGGTGCGTGCCCTGCACGTCTATCTAAGCCGATCCAAGCCCGTCCGGAGGGGACGGTCCCACCTCTTTCTGCCATTGTCCCCAGGCAGAACTGAAATATCGGCCCAGATGATATCTTCCTGGCTACGCTGGGTCATCCGGTCCGCCTACCAGGACCTCTCCCCGGAGGGAGCTAAGAGGCTAAGGATCCAAGTGCACGAGGTTAGAGCCATGGCCACGAACATCACCTTCGACCACAACTATGCCATCCGTGACATCGTGGCGGCTGTGGGCTGGTGGGCAGAATCGACCTTCACCCGCTTCTACCTCCAGGATCTGGCAGGCCAGCGAGACAACCTGGCCCTGGTGGGGGACATCGCTGAGGCGCAACACTCCCTCCCGGCGCCTGAGGCGCTTTAGGTAATGCTTAGTTGAAATTGTCGGGAGTTTGCGCCGGGGAGGACGGGTCTAAGCCCTTACACAAGGGGTAATATTGTGGGCGGCACCCTCCTCTTCTTCGCTATTCTTCCTAGTAGTAATGTCATCGGGAATATATTTTGAGAAAACAAATGAATTTTTCTCTAAAATGTATTTTTTCGAAAAATACTTACCGATGACATTACTCAGAGGACCCTCCTACCTGCCTCGCTTGCCGCCAGTAAGCTAAGCGTTTCCGACTGGCGTGACACCATGTGGCACGTGACCAGATGGGCAGGGACGGGAGACTACT
Organism: Semisulcospira habei; assembly: GCA_036245525.1. Classification (NCBI taxonomy): domain Eukaryota; kingdom Metazoa; phylum Mollusca; class Gastropoda; family Semisulcospiridae; genus Semisulcospira; species Semisulcospira habei. The sequence goes on from BTPG01000002.1 coordinate 162,628,435, forward strand.
CAGGGTCCCTGGTTACAGTCCCTTGAGTTGCCTCCCTGGTTGCGTGGGAACACAACCGGTTCTTAGGCTGAAATTAAGTAAGCTAGGCATATCTTCCTAGTAGTAATGTCATCGGTAAGTATTTATCGAAAAAATACATATGTAATGAGTTGGTTAATGAGAAATCATTTTGTTGGCTGAAGCCACAGTCTGTAATGACATTTACACTTTTTGCCCCTAAAGACTTCTCTTGAGAGAGCATCTGTTTTCTTGCAGAAGAAATGCAAAAAAAGCAAGTTAAACGTTTATGGCTTAACATCTTTTGTCCACCATGAAGGTGATTTCAAAGACTGGGCACCGAAAAGAGGTCTGTAAAAATTTTGACCCCAGCTGGGTTTGAACGGACGAGTCGAACGCTCTACCAACTGAGCTACCAAACTCCCCTGCAGAAGAAAGGCGGTTGCTCAGAACATGTTGTACCATATCAATAATTCAGTTGCACATAATCTTTTTCGGATCTGATTTTTATCTGCAAGTGGCACACATTATCTTTAGTTAATGAAGCAGACTGTGCATGTCTCATCAACATCTGTACCTTTTGAAGTGAAGTTTGATGATTCATCCATTTTGTGGCGCTATTTGCAGGATATTTTGGACATCAATGCCAGTGTGTATGCAGAGAAACCTCAGAAGGACATTCACAGTTTTGTCGGCACATTTACACGAGTAAGTTTCATTTTTGTTCTACGTTCCTGTTTTGACTCTGCATAATGTCATTTGTAGACACAGCTGTGAGATGGCCTTGATCGCCTCCTCGACGTTAAACTGTAACTGACTCAGTTGTAGACTGATGGGGCATAATACAGGGATATACCAGATTTTGCTGTACTTTTGTGTTTAGACTGACGGTGCAACTGTGGAGGACTCTCTGTCGGTGGAGAACACGTTATGGGCCAACACAGTCGTGGCATCCGGCACGGCGCTCGGTGTTGTCATCTACACAGGCTGTGAAACACGCAGTGTCATGAACACGTCGCAACCCAGCAGCAAGGTTAGTTGTTGCTACAGCCCATTATGAACATCTCATGTGATTTTGATAGGAAACACTAGTGTTCCAGATTTACTCACAGCTGTGGGTCTGTTATGCACATCTTTCACTCCTGAGGCACAGTTCTGAAACATGCATTATGCTGACGCACAGATAGTTTTATCCTTTTGGCTGTCAGCAGCGCTTTTTGTTGAGGTGATTCCTTCAGGAATCACCTCAACAAAAGGCGCTGCCGACAGCCAAAGGGTTTAGTCGGTGACAGTGACCTGCAGTTAAAATTTCCATGTGGAACACATTTGTCCAGTGTGAATACAGTCTCAAGGTTGAATGGTATGCCATGTTCCTTCTGATGGGAAACCACTGTAGAACAACAAAACAGCAAATAAAGAGGCATTTGCTATGAATGATTAACTGAATTCATTCAGTGTATTTATTTATCCCACAAAGCCCTGACGTGCTAAAGCAGGAAGTGGATCGACTTGATAAAGGGTGGTGTCAGAATAGCTTGGCGCCTGTAGGCGTCAAGCTATTCTGACACCGCCCTTGAACTATCACGGTCGAGCTGTCTCCAGAACTGTCAAACGTAGACCTCAAAGGATACCTAAATTATTGAGAATTTCATCCTCAGGATGTAATGGGTTATGAGCGGAGCTGTGATTTGGATATTACGGCTTGGAGACGTAAGTTGCAAAATAACATGCCGGTACACTTTCAGCGCAGTGCTTGCAGTGCATGTGTGTCTCCGTCACAGCTTGATTGTGTGCTGATCTGTTGTGTTGAACCTTATGGCCTTGATCTGTAAGGTCCGAGATCACGGACCAGCGTTCTTGAGTGTGATGTCACAATGTGTCTTGTGTCTTACAGCTGGGGCTGGTGGACCTGGAGATCAACACGCTGACCAAGCTGTTGTTTTTTGCCGTCATGCTCCTCTCGCTTCTCATGATGATACTCAAGGTAGGTTGCCTATTGCTTTCCTTCCTCCCCCCCCCCCCCCCCCTAAATAGTCCTCTCTTCTCTGTTTCTCTGTTGTGAAGATTTTCTTCAGGTTTAACCCCTTCACTGCCAGTTAATACAGATTTTGTTTCAGTAGTTCATGGACACGAAGTGGTGTCAGCAAGAGACATAGATCCTCATGAGCCCCCGCAGTAGCGGGGGCTCATGAGGATCCATGTCTCTTGCTGTTAGATTGTGCCCACTTTTTCTTAGCAGTGAAGTTTGTTTCTTTTTTTCTTGGGAATTTCTTCGCATTCATGAAGCCATCAGCAAAAACATTGCTTATGTAGTCATTTTGTTAAAAGCATTGAGTTTGAGACTGTAGATGTGTTTGTGTTGCAGGGTTTTGGTGGACCATGGTACCGATACCTGTTCCGATTTATTCTGCTCTTCTCCTACATCATCCCCATCAGGTGAGACTTGTCAATGTACAACATACATTTTGTGAAATGCTTAGTCTGTGATGACGTGTGTGCTAGCCTGTGTTTGGACCATGTGGCTTGTAGCTGTATTCCGCCATGAGATGGTCATAGTCGCCTGCTCGGCATTGCCCAAATAACTAACTTGTAGCTGTAGTGTCATGGACCATTTCATGTAGCTATGATTGCTATTGCTGTATCATGCCTGTTGTTCAATTTGCCTGTGAACCTGGGCATGTGTAAAGCAGGGTACTTGTGGGTGATCCGTCACCACCCAGAGCTATCACGGCATATGATGACTGATTTCAGTTTGCGTGTGAACCTGGATATGGGCAAGGCGTGGTACTCGTGGGTGATACAGCGAGACAAAGACATGCCGGGCACCACTGTCCGCAGCACCACCATTCCTGAGGAGCTGGGTCGCATCACCTACCTCCTGTCTGACAAGACTGGCACGCTCACGCAGAACGAGATGGTAAGGACATAAATTACACAGAGTTTTGTAATCTATCTCCAGCTTTCAAAAATGTTTTTGTAATTGTATGTGTGTATTGTGTTTTGTTTTGATGTTGCTTTAACCCTTATCATTCGGAATACACCAGTTTGTGAAATAATTTTTGACTAAAATAGTTCAAGGGTAGTGCCAAAATAGCTTGGCGCCTCTAGGCGCCAAGCTATTCTGGCACCACCCTTGAACTAAAGCCATTGGTCTATATCCTTATCTGTAAGTACTATAATGTAGCTTGCATATGACAGGGTACAAATTTGAAGCTTTTAGCCTCAGTATGATATGGGTTAACACATTTGACCCCACAGCCGCATTTCCCAATTTTGGAGGTGTCACCTAACGACTGTGTACAGTTCCAGGAGATGAATCGACTATGATAATTAAAGGTTAGTGTCATATTAGCTTAGCGCCTGATGATGTCAAACTAATCAGACACTTATAAGTTGTGTTTTATAAGTTGTGTTGTGTTTCAGATCTTTAAGAAGCTCCATCTTGGGACAGTGGCGTATTCTACTGACACAGCAGATGAGGTAAGTTGTTTGATACATCTGTGTTGTTTAACTTTTTTGTCTTCTGTCAAGGAGTATTTTGTTGTACACTGTTTTCAATGTAGAAATTACCTAGTGGTTTTCATTTCAACTGAAAGCTTTGTCAGAAGAGACTTGTACACGAGCCTGTCTAATTTTCTGACACTCCTTTCTCCGCAGGTAATGTCGCACCTGAAAACAGCCTACACTCAACAGCAGTCCTCCTCTGCGACCGCTGCCACCCCAACACGTGCCTCCGGTCCTGTCCGTCGTACAGGCGTCACACGTGTGTTTGAGGCGGTGCGCGCGATCGCTCTGTGCCACAATGTTACTCCCGTGTATGAGGAAGGTCAGAATGGGGACGTGGCCCAGGCCCCCGAGGCAGACCAACACATACAACAGACAGTGACTTACCAAGCCTCCAGTCCGGATGAGGTGGGTGTTTGTAGTATCACTCTTTTATAGATGTCTGCTAAAGTTGTGAAGTCAACATTAGGTGTGAATAAGTGAAGTAGCATCAGTACAAATGCATTAATTTCTCATGAAGTAAACATGTGGGCTGTGATACATTTGTATCTTTTAACTCTTTGGTTGTTGGTAGCACTTTTTGTCACAATGATTTCTGCAGGAATCATTGCAACAAAGAATGCTACTGACAGCCAAAGTTCTGAGTGCTGGTATGTGGTTCTGAGTGCTGGTATGTGGTTCTGAGTGCTAGTATGAGTGCTGTTATGTGATTCTGGACCTTACAGCAGTAGGGCCTTAATGTCCAGTATCACAGACCAGTACTTATCTTCCCCCTCTTTGTGTAGGTGGCGCTGGTTGCGTGGACAGAGAGCGTTGGGCTGACCCTGATGAGACGTGACCTGTCCAGTATGCAGCTGCGCACGCCTGTTGACACTGTGGCCAACTACTCCATACTGCAGCTCTTCCCTTTCACCTCTGAGGCCAAGCGCATGGGCATCATCCTGAGGGTCAGTTCACTAGACTCTGGCATCACATGTCGACAGTGGCACACTATTATTTTGTTTCTTCAAAATCCATGCCAATGGCATTACTGCATGATACCCTTTAGCTTACCTATACCCTTTAGCTTACCGAATTCAGCCTCAAAGCCGTTCGTGTGTACCCACATGACACGGACCGTAACTCTAGCACTTGGGTAGTCTCCCCTCCCTCCATCCGGGTGTGCGCGCCATGTGTTCCCGCCAGTCTTACGCTTAGCTCGCCGTGAGCACGTTTCTCCGGCTCAGCCTCCAACCGTTGGCTTTGGGATTTATGAGGAATACCCCCCTTCGTGTCACATTCTACTACTAGTTTACAAGGATGACGAGGTAAGGCCTTGGGTTGTGCCTATGCGGCCGGTGGAGAGAATACGGTGGCGCTGGCACAACTCGAGGAATTTTCGATTCGAATACGACCGAGCTTCGAGCCTTCGATTAAGTAGTGGGTTAGTGCACTCATGGTTGGGCTTTGTGTTACAGTATGCAGTTACGCACATGTTGGAGTTGCAAGGGCTTCCAGTGGCTGTTGGACACGCACTGCCGGTGTCTGACCTGCTCTGGCTGTTCCTCTTCCCGTCCCTGCAATGTGTGGGCCCCTTGGAAGGAACGCAAGTGGTCCCAGCTGTGGAAGTTCTATGGGCACAGATGGCCTGCGGTCGGAGTGAGACCCTCCGGCGACCGTTCCTACGCCAAGCCCCACAGCTTCGCTCTTACGAGCCACTACAGAGAAGGTAGGCCCTCCTTCTCAAGATAAGTCGCAGAACCCTATCCCACTTGCAGGCCCTCAGAGTTCGAGGGCTGGGACGTTGGCCTGCGCAGTCTCGCATGGTCCCCAGGTATCAGCGACCAAGACTTTTACAACCCCTTCGCTCGGCCCCTTGGGTGGGGCGACCAGGACCACTCAGAAGAGGGCCGGCCTTGAGGCCGCGTGAATGGGACAGCCTTCGCCTCACAGCTCTCGGCGCTCCGAGGATAGCTCAGGCCGCCACACTCGCAGGGACAGCTACAGCCCGTTGCCAGCACGTTGGTCGCCACGCTCCCGGCGAACCGGATCCCCCGCACGTTCATGGACAAGTTCCTGCGCTGGAGGGCGTCACCTGGCCCAGACATGTTCTACTCGATCGTGGAGCAGATCGCATGGACACCGACGACTGAACTCTCCGTGGCGACGCACGAGGTCCCCGGCACGACTTGTGCCCGCCAGGGAACAAAGTTCGACTCGACGCTCCCCCATGGACCCCCGAGCAAGACAGGACCATGCTACCGCTGGTGACAGTTACGCAGGGCGACACTGAGGTCTTCCTCCCACGCGGCCTTCCTCGCCCCCTGGTTCTCCACTCCGGTGCGTGGCTACTTCTTGGGACAAGCCCTACAGAACCCCGCCGCACTGGACCCCTACGGGGCATGTCGTCGTCCGTCGGGATTCGCCGGACCCTGCGGCTTACGACTCGGACACCCTCAGTCTGCAACCAGAGGACTCAGCGGCGGTCCTTTTGGTTCCGGAGACCTTCTCCGACCCCCTGCAGGCCCCCCCCCCCCTCCCGCTTCCGATTTGGTAGGAGAGATTTGATTTCAGAGATCTCCCGGGCCTTGGACGAAGTGGCCCGCATCATCGCCCCCATTCTCCCGTTGGACGTGTGTCTGCCTTCACCACCGCTCAAGAGGAAGGCTGCGGCTTCAGTGGACGTTCCGTTCCAGGCGAAGCAATTCAAGTCTCTTCCCTAGCCTCAAGGTTTTTGGGATCTGTCCGACTCCTTTGAACAGGAGATGGGTGTCCCGCAGGGCAGCATTCTATCTCCTGTTTTATTTAGCATTAAAATAATAACATTGTAAAGGCCGTCAAGGATGATTCTGAATGCTCTTTGCTTTGTGTGCACGAGGTCGAGGACTTGTGTCCCTTGAGAGGCGCTTGCAACTGTGTGTTGATCGCATCCAGGGGTGGGTGTCTCTCAGCGGATTCAGGTTCTCGCCCTCCAAGATTGTCTGTGTGCATTTTACTAACCAGACAAATATTTTTCCAGAACCTAGCCTGAGCATTGCTGGAGTGCCAATTCAGGTGGCCGAGGAGGCAAAGTTTTGGGGGATCATCTTTGACAAAAGACTGACCTTCTGCAAACATATTAATTACCTTAGAACCTCTTGTCAAAAGGCCCTTGATGTTCTTCGTGTCGTTCGTACTGACTGGGGTGCAGACCGCATTGTCTTACTTCGACTGTACCGGGCCCTTGTTCGGTCCAAACTGGATTACGGCTCTGTGGTATATGGCTCGGCTTCCAAGTCTGTTCTACAGCATCTGAACACAATTCACCATCAAGGTCTGCGAATATGTCTGGGAGCCTTCAGGACATCTCCAGTTCCTAGTGTATATGTTGAGGCAGGGGAGCCTTTTCTCAGGCTCTGCCGCAACCGCCTCATGCTCAGCTACGTTCTGAAGCTGAAGGCCCATCCAGACAATCCTGCCTATGATTGTGTTTTTAACCTGTCGTTTGCAGAGATTTACGATGCCCATCCGGGAGCTGTCCATCCACTTTCCTTCCATGTCCGACCTCATCTGCAGGCAGCCGGACAAAGTTTCGGAATCTCTGCAACACTTCACTCCACCCTGGCTACTACCGGTTCCTGACATCTTGCTGGACTTGACCGCCCACAAGAAGGATTGTACTCCACCAGCCATATACCAACAGAGCCTCAATGAACTCCTTTCAAGTTTTCCTGGCTATTGTCGTCTTTATACGGATGGGTCCAAGTCTGAGGATGGGAGAGTGGCTGCGGCTGCAGTGTCTTCTCGCCATCCTAGACGCCCATTTAAGCTCCGCCTCCCTGACCATTCCTCTGTATTTAGTGCAGAACTGCAGGCAATTCTGCTGGCACTCAAACATGCCTATCAGTCTCGGGAATGGAACTTCCTGATTCTGTCTGACTCTCTTTCTGCCCTGCAAGCCCTTCAGGGCGCGGGAGCAGACCACCCACTGCTGGTGCAGATTAGAGAGCTTTACGCAGACTTGATAAAGGAATATTATGACATCATTTTTATTTGGGTCCCGGGTCATCAGCCCTGAAAGTCTAAAATTTTGCCCACCAGCCTTTGGCTAGTGACTTGCAAGTTTTACTAGCCAAACTGAAAATGTTACTAGCCAAAACGGAAAATTTTACTACTGAAAATAGCCCCCCAACTCAACAATATAATGTACCACAAGTGTTTGACGCCCAATGTTAGAGAGTGTTTTCTGCCCAGAGGCATTGAAAACAAATATTTGAACAGACAATCATAACCAAGTTAATGTTTATGTCCTGACTTCAGGCTTTTGATAGTATCAAGTGGAGAAATAACTGACAAAATCCCCATGTGAACTGTGATGGGATTTTTTATTTATTTATATTTTGTAAGTAGAGCTGGGCTTCTGTTTGCACAACAGGTTAAAGGGTCTGTAGATCCCCAGGTATAAATTTTAGAGGGTATACAGACCCCCAGACTAGCATTATAGAGGGTCCGCAGATTTATTTAAGAAAAACTGCATCATCTGTATGTTCCTTAAAATAAATTATCCACACCCGGGTCTGCCCTGGGGGACTTGGGTGGGATTAACTACATTTTAGTTCCCAGGCGTGAGGGTCACCCTGGTCAGCCCCACAGACAGGGTGTGTTTTTTCTGGGGCATGTGTTTCTGTCTACCCTTGGTCCATTCACCTGTATTTCTCTTTTTAAAACTCTCCCAACTGTCTGCACTGCCTGTAGCTCTTGATATTGGATGTGTGTTGCTAAATGGTATTAGCTTTATTTAGGCCCCATGGCGGCGTAGGTTTATTTAACGTATTGGACCGGCTGGCGACATAAAGTACATTCAATATTCTGTTTCTTTTTTTTCACAAGCAGTGCAGGCACGTCCTGAGAAAGCCTTGTTGCTGTCGGGACGATAAACAATGTACAATCAATCAATCATTAAAATAAATTATCTCATTTCGCTCTCTCCTCTTTAAATGTGTTGTGTGTGTGTGTGTGTCCTTTCCATGATCTGATTCTTTAACTGGTGAGCTATCGCGCAAAAGCCTGTCTCCCTAGCTCTCTCACACACAGAAAAAAAGATCTCTATTTATTTATTTGTATGATCGTTTGATAATGTATTGTAACAGAGAATATAGCGTTTTCTGCTGAACGCGGCAGATTGACAACCAAAGTGTGACTTGTCTAAACTGTGTGTGTGTGTGTGTGTGTTTGTGTGTGTGTGCTTGTGTGTGTATGTGTGTGTGTGTGTGTGTGTGTGCTGTGTGTGTGTGTAAACTGATGTACTTCAAAGTTAGTTTCAACCCGTTTAACCACTCAGAACTGAGACGTGTTTCTCCAATGTTTGCCTAATAACTGTGTACCAGAAGATCAGTGGATCGACCACGATTAAAAAAAAAAACTGACAAACTTATTTCTGTTCAAATTTCTGGACTTGCTTTTTGAGTTTGCCTCAGTGCACATTGCGCATGCCATTCGAGTGCCGTCGAGCTTTAGCCATGGAAATACACTCAGCACAGCCACATGATGGACTCCGGAAAACTGTGTCGTAGCGGCGGCGGTGCCACACACGGCCCAGGGGTAGCATTTCTAGTACTGTCGCTTGTCGATGGAGATGGCGATGTCGAAGTGCAACTTTCTTCTTCAGTTAGCGATTATCAAGATCAGACGGTGCCGGATTAAAGAATCCGAAGCATTCCAGCTCTTCCTTTGCTTTTTCTCCGCCATGTACAACTTCGTTCTAGATCGAAAGCGAAACGCACGATGCCGTATCCCATAATAGTATGTACGGTGACGTCACAGCAAGTAACGCGTTCAACATGTAGCGCGCACTTTGTAATAACATGCTGACACCACACATAAACTAACAGTTTGCCCGCCCTGTTACACTCGCACGGACGCCGGCGTCGGGTCGATTCTGAACGCAGCCGCGACTGAGCGAGCCACTTAAACGAACCAATTTGGCACTAAAAATAGAACGACTGTCGCCGACCACTGTTATGGTACGCACAGTTCGAGTGACGTGTTCGGCTACTGCCGCAAAGTGATGTAGGCGACTCGCGGTGCGGTCAGGTCACGCGCCGGCGTACCTGATGTTCGGCTGGCGGTTAGCCGTTGGATTGAAAAACGCACGAGCGCACTCGCATTTGGCGAGTGAGTATTTTTTTTTACTCGCCAAATAAAAAATTCACTCGCCATGGCGAGTAAATTACTCGCCATTTTCAGGGCTGGTCATGTGGGAATTGAAGGCAACAGGATCGCAGATTCTGCTGCCAACAGTGCCCGCAGTGACCCTGTCCCTGACACACAGACTGTTTATAGTGATTTTAAACCTGTGATTAGTGCGTACATAGCCCGTGAGTGGTAGTCCGAGTGGGACAAAGAGGAAGTGAACAAGCTGCATGATGCTCTTCCTACGGTGTCCGACAGTCTACCTTTCCGCTGCGGCAGCCGCCGTGAGGAGACTGTCCTTACTCGGCTCCACATTGGGCACACGTATGTTACGCACTCTTACTTACTTAAACAGGATGAGCGTCCATGCTGTTTTGCCTGTGATGAGCAGTTTTCTGTTCGACACTTTTTGTTGTATTGTGCCGATCTAATTGACACGAGATATAAACACTTCACAGCAGACTCCTTGAAGGTTTTGTTCCGTTATGTTCCCCCAGACAAAATCTTCAATTTCTTGAGAGAATGCAATATTTTTAACAAGATCTGAGCATTCATAGACTCTGTGAATTTCTTTATTTTGCCCTTTTTGAGAGTCTGTAGACGTTTCTTTTAAAGACTCGTGCGACATTTTAGCCTGACATTTTTAAGATATATTTACATCTTGTCTTAAGACCTTGCTTTTAGTCTGGCTGACCAGATTTTTACCCATCCCGCCGTGAGATGGCCTTAGTCGCCTGCTCGGCATTAAACCCAAATAACTAACTAACTCACTCCCCCACGGCACTGACTATGCCGCAGCTGGCCGAGTTCTTGTGGCTGTTCAGAGAGCAGAACTTGGCCCTGATCACCATCAGAGGCTACCTCTTCATGGTGGCGGACACGTTTCGACACCTGGGGCTGCCAGACCCGGGAGCTTGCAAGGACCTCTCGTACCTGATGGCCGACTTCAACCTCCAGCGCCCGGTCACCCTCTCTCTCCTTTCACGCTGAGACCTAGCTTGGCTTTTAACTTGGCTGAACTCCAGTCGGTTCGAGCCTCTTCCCTTGGCCCGCCTCACAGACGTAACCAGGAAGACCTGCTTCCTCCTGGCCCTCGCAACAGAGGCCAGAGTGAGCGAGCTGCATGCCCTGTCCCTGGACCCTACGTGCCTACAGTTCCGGGCAGGTGGGGCAGTAGACCTCCTGCCCAACCCCACTTTCTTGGCCAAGAATAGACTCCCCTCGGCTGCGCCTCAGGTGATGAGTCTATGCCCGCTCACATGGTTTGACCGCTTTCCAACGTCCCGGCTGCAGGACCCGGTTCGCGCATTGAAGGTGTACCTCAAAAGAGTAAAGCCCATCAGGAGAGGCCGCTCTTGCCTCTTCCTGCCCTTGGGTCGGGCTGACATCTCCGCCCAGACGATATCCTCCTGGCTGCGATGGGTCATCCGCTCCACATACAAAGAGATCTCTCCAGAAGGGGCTAAGAGATTGCGGATACGGGCGCAAGGAATCACAGTGGTCGCAACCAGCATCGCTTTCGACCGCAACTGCGCAGCCAGGGACATCATAGCAGCTGTCGGGTGGCGAGCAGAGTCCACCTTCGCCCGCTGATATCGCCAAGACCTCTCCGCACAATGAGAGACCTGGCACTCGTCAAAGACATCTCGGCGGCGCAACATTTCCTCCGGGCGTCTCCCGCGACATAGGTAAACCTTAGCTGAATTCGTCAGGAGGTTGCCCCTTGAAGCTAAGCGTATTGCAGTGGCACGGCTTGGGCGGCACCCTCCTCCTTTTCGCTATTCTTCCATACAGTAATGCCATCGGTATGGATTTTGAAGAAACAAATGTATTTGTTTCCTCAAAAACATTACCGATGACATTACTATATGGAAGCGTCTACTAGCTTACCCAGTTTCAGCCTAAGAACCTGTTGTGTTCCTACACAACCAGGGAGGCAACTCAGGTAACTGTAACCAGGGCCGTGAGTAGCTTCCCATCCCTGCCCATCCGGTCACGTGCCACGTGGTGTCACGCCAGTCGTTCTACTTAGCTTACAGTGAACAGACGTGTTCTAGCCTACAGGACCTTGACCTTGACTGTGTATGGTATGACCGGTTCTCTAAGGGCTGGTCGTCTTGGAATTTTGTGTTCCTTGGATTACGTTTTACGGTGGATTTCTGGTGGTGCCTTTCCTTCAGGGACTCTGTGGGTGCAGTGGTTCGGGGGTTTGGTGTGACTTGGGACTTCGTTTCCCGCCCAGCGCCCTCTGTGGTTTGTGTGGAGCGTCCTCCCCCCCCCCCCCCCCACCTGGGTCTGCCCTGGGGGACTAGGGTGGGGTTAACTATTTTTTAGTTACCAGGGTCACCCTGGTCAGCCCCACAGGGTGGGTTTTCTCCGCTATTCTGGGGCATGTGTTTCTGTCTACCCTTGGTCCATTCACCTGTATTTTCCTTTTTTAAAGTCTCCCTACTGCCTGCGCTGTCTGTAGCTCTTGATATTGGATGTGTGTTGCTAAATGGTCTTAGCTTTATTTAGGCCCCATGTCATAGGTTTATTTAACGTATTGGACCGGCTGGCGACATACATTCAATATTTTGTTTATTTTTTTGTGTTTTCTTTTCTTCACAAGCAGCGCAGACTTTCCTGAGAAAGTCTTGTTGCTGTCGAGACATTAAGCAATGTACAATCAATCAACCCTGTCCCTGCTACCATGGAAAGGTAAGGTCTCAGTCTTTGCCCGCGGCAGGCCCTTGGGCCAGGCGCCGGCTTCGTCCGTGGATCCTTTGCATATGATAACAGGCGTCCCAGTAGGAAGGCCCGGGCTTCTTATAAACACTGTCTAACGCATCATTAGCAAGTGATCGTGGACACGCGCCTCAGCTGACCAAGCCCAGCTGAAGCTCGGGCCAGGCCATAAAACTTGCCAAATGCCAGGCGGCACGTGCCGTCCCCATTAACAGGTGGTCTGTTTAGAAAAGAGCTGCTGGGACGCTATACAGGAGCTTGTTATGATATGACTATCGCTCGTCACAGGTCGCTTTTCGCTTGTATTCGTTGGTGTGGCCTCGGGGACCCCGCGCCCATTCGCCTTTCACGTTTGATGTGTGTTGCAGCGGCCAGTTCGCACCTGCCTAGGTTGCAGCGACTTCCGATGGCCGAGCGATAAACACAGGGTCTGTCTCCCCTGCTCTGGCTGCGTCTCCGACCAACTTACGATGTATGCTTCACCTGGCCTGAGCACCGTTGGTCGCAGCTTTGGAGCTTTTGGTGCCGCAAGCGCCCGATGTCGGCAGTTGACCGCCCGTCCGCCATGGCGCCCCTCTCCTTGCCAGGAGAAGAGACTAGTCTGCTCAGAGCTTGGGGAAAGATCGACACATCAGGCCCATTTCTACACCTCAGGTCCCAAGGCCTTGTCTACCGTTGTGCCCTTTCGGACCTGATACGCCCGCTCCTTGGAGGAGACCGGCTTACAGCGAGCCTTACTCAGGTCCACCCACCTGTACCCCGCAATGTGGATACAGATCCTAGGGACTCCTTACGCAAGGACAAACCTGCTCACTCCTGCCAGGAGTTTAGCCGGCAGTGAGCCTTCCTCACTGAAGTCCGCTCGCTTGGACCCCGCGCTGCGGACGTGGATGCACTGGGCCCTGACGCTTCACGTAGGGACAAGCCCGCTCCCTCCCACTGGGAGGATAGCCAGCAACGAGCCTTCCTCACTGAGGGCCGCTCACAGCGACCTTCATCTCTACGTCCCAGGACACAGGACGGACCGGACAGATCGCAAGACGACAGGAGCCCGTGCTCCCCTGCTCGGTGGGTGGGACCCCTACAAAAGACCGAGATGTGCGACGCAGCCCAGGTCCTCCTCATCCTCGTCTCACTCGGTGGTTTCACGTGACTTTAACCGCGCTCTCCATCGCACTCGTCCCGGCGTCGGACCCGGTGGCCCCCCCCCACACCCCACCCCCCTCCGCTTGGCACCATGGATGGAGCTCGCCTGTTCGGACCCGACAGCTCCGCTCACCCCGTCGCAGTCGCTACCCCGAGATGTGCGCCAAGCACGTTCCAGCGCCGCCCCGCCCTGTTGTCCCTCCAGGCATGTTTCGTCCCATGACTCACCCGGCAAGCAACAACGGAGCTCTAGGAGGACTTCTTCCGGTACATCCCCCAGCCTCGGATGTCGTGACGTGGCCAGCGTGACCCCTGGCTCCCTCGCTTCCTCCCGGGATGGTTCCCGGAATCCCCGCCGCTCGACACGCGCCTCTTGGTAGAGGATGACGCCCTGAGTCTGCAGCCAGATGACTCCATCTCTGCTCTCCTCGGCGTGGACAGTAAGTCTCCCTCTCCCTGCCAGCCAATCGTCGTCATTCCCTAGATGAAGCGGCTCGTCTCCTTGCAGCTTGTCTCCCTGCTGAGGCCTGCCCCCAATCCCTCCCGCTTCAGAGAAAGGTCTCAGCCTTGTCGACGCCGGCCATCAAGTCAAGAGGATGAAGACGCTTCCCCAGCCCCCGTGCTTTAAGGACCTTGCTGCCGCCTTCTCCGCGCTTCGGCTACTGGGTCCCTCACGCGAGGCTGTCTCCTTCTCTGACCGTAAGTGGCCTTCTGTCCTGGACCACCTTCCATCAGGACTGTTATGCAGGCCATTCACAGGCTTTCTCCTGTCCCCTTCCCGAGGTGGATCCTTCGGCGCTTCCTTTGGCAGGCGAGACTGGACAGGCACGGCGTAGCGTTTCCCACGGCTTAGGCAGGACGGCGTCCCTGGTTCACAACTCTTTGGCTTGTTCAGGTTTCTTGGAGCTTCTGACTCAAGCGTTCGTCCGTCGCGTCGAGGACGCCTGGCACTCGTCCATCTCGCCCCTGTTGGGAGACCTCCTCGCTCTAGCAGTGGCAGCTACCTGCGCAGAGTATCACTCCTCTGCCAATGCCATGGCCGCCGCCTCGAATTGTGACTTGATGCGTCGGGATGCCCTGCTACAGTCCTGTCATGGCCTTCCTCCGGAGGTGAAGTTGCAGCTACGTCGCGCTCCCCTTGGTGGCTCCCTCCTCTTCGGCCCCACATGGCAGACGGTGAAGGAAGCAAGCAAGGACCTCTGGCCCAGCAGCGACGCTCCTCCCCGCTTTCAGGCAGCCTGCAAGGCCGTGGGTCGCGTCCTGCGGTCAGAGTCTCCTCCGCCGCTACGACGCTCTCCCTTGTAGACCGAGTTCCGATCGACCAGCTCAAGCTGACGCCCTTCGCGGCGAGGTCTCCGCTCTACTGCAGAAGGACGCCACAGAGGTAGTCTCGCGTCCCGACTCCCCAGCCTTCTACAGCCACCTCTTCATGGTACCCAAGCCGCGCGTCAGTTGGTGACCTGTCATCGATCTCTCGGCACTGAACGGGGTACATCTCAGCCCTGTCCGTTCGCATGGAGACAGCCAGGGCCCTTAAGGCCGCCATGCAGCCCATAGATTTCGCCGTCAGTCTGGACCTGTCTGACGCGTATCTCCATGTCCCCATGCATCCCGCCTCCCGACGGTACCTGCGCTTCGCCTTCGACAGCGTGGTCTACCAATTTCGGGCCCTCTCATTCGGCCTCAACCTCAGCCCATGGGTCTTCACCCGCATCATGGACGCCATCGTTGCCTAGGCCAGACAGTCGTCCACCAGTCCGACCTTGAACTATTTGGACGACCTCCTTCTGAGGAACCAGTCGGAGGCCACTCTAGTGACGGACAGGGAAGTCAAGGCAACGCAGGCAAGTCGGATCTCACACCTTCCCACTGGTTTGTACACCTCGGCCTGGAATTTGCGACCGACCTCAACCGGGTGAGTCTTCCAGAGCCTCGGATCCAGAAGCTGGCTGCCTTGGCCCGCCAGGTGGCCCAAGAGGATGCAGTTCCCGCCAGAGCTTGGCTCCATCTTCTCGGCCTGATGAATGCAGCGGTGGACCTCCTGCCACTCGGTCATCCTTACTCCCGGCCTCTCCAGCTGCATTTCCTTCTCCACTGGCGTCCGTCCTCCGGTGATCTCACTGCCCCGGTACCTGTTCCGCAGATGCTTCGTCCCCATCTGCGACGCTGGTCGGACCATTCATGGCTTGCGTCAGGAGTTCCTCTGGCCTCACCCCCGCCCCAGCTTTCGCTCTGCGTGGATGCAAGTCTTGCTGGGTGGGGTGCTCACCTGCTACTGAAGTTCCTCACGACGTCCGGCCGCTGGCCTCTGGACCTGGCAGACAGGCACATCAACTGGTTGGAACTGAACGCAGTTTGGCAAGCCCTCATCGTGTGGGAGTTTGGCCTCCGTCCCCAGGAGCTCCTCGTCCTCTCGGACAACTCCACGGTGGTTTTCTACATCCAGAAACAGGGCGGGACGCGCTCCCCCGACCTGGTCCTGCGCTGGTTTGAAGACCGAGGCATCTTCCTCCGAGCGTGGCACATTCCGGGACACCTGAACATCCTAGCCGACTCCCTCTCGCGGCGTGGCCAGCTACTCCACACGGAATGGACTCTGTGACCGGACATCTTTCAGATGATATGCGCTCATTGGGAGACTCCCATGATCGACCTCTTTGCCATGAGGTGTAATCGCCAACTTCCACTCTTCGTATCCCCTATTCCAGATCCCCTAGCCTGTGCAGTTGACGTGCTCTCCATTCCGTGGGACGGTCTCATCGCTTACGTGTATCCCCTGACAGTTCTAGTCCCCAAGGTCCTGCTCAAGATCAAGGGATGCAATGTGGTGACGTTACTGGTGGCCCCATTCTCCTGGAACAGATCTTGGACCACCGACCTGCTCAGTCTTGCCACGGGAACCCCCTGCTGCTCCCCACCCCGAGCACTATGCTCAAATAGCCCCCCCAGTGGCTGTTCCACCCGTGCCCAGAGCGGCTTCTCCTTCACGCCTGGAGATTGTGCGGCAAGCCCTCGCCGCAAGAGGCTTCTCGAGTGCAGCAGTGGAGGCGATCGCTACAGCCCGCAGACCCACAGAGTCTACGAGGGAAAGTGGAGAGTACTACAGTCCTGGTGTGCTGACCAGCAGCTCTCCCCCACCGAACTGACTACCCCTCAGCTCGCCGAGTTCTTCCTCTGGCTCTTCGGCGACCAGGGACTAGCCCCCATCACAATCAGAGGATACCTGTCCATGATTGCGAACACTTACCAACACCTCGGCCGCGCGGGCCCCGGCGAATGCAAAGACCTCGCTGACCTTATGGCACACTTTGACCTCCAGCGCCTGGTTCCCCGTTCACTGATTCCACGCTGGGACCTACCCTGGGTGCTCACGTGGCTGAATCCCGACCAATTCGAACCACTCTCCTTGGCCCGGTTGGCGGATGTGACTCGGAAGACCTGCTTCTTGTTGGCCCAGGCCACGGCGGCCCAAGTAAGCGAGCTACACGCGCTCTCAGCGCGCCCTGTCTGCCTGCAGTTCAGGACGGATGGCTCTGTGCAGCTACTCGCTGACCCTTCCTTCCTCGCCAAGACTAGATCTCCCTAGACCGCGCCCCAGGTGATCACCATACGGCCGCTGAAAGGAGTAAACTTTCCCCGGGAGACCAGGCAGCAAGATCCAGTGCGCGCCCTGCGAGTCTTATCTACGCCGATCCAAGCCCGTCCGGAGCGGACGGTCTCACCTCTTTCTTCCATTGGCCCCAGGCAGAACTGACATTACAGCCCAGACGATATCTTCCTGGCTATGCTGGGTCATACGGTCCGCCTACCAGGACCTCTCCCCGGAGGGAGCTAAGAGGTTAAGGATCCGCGCACACCAGGTTAGAGCCATGGCCACGAGCGTCACCTTCGACTGCAACTGTGCCATCAGAGACATCGTGGCAGCTGTGGGCTGGCGGGCAGAGTCGACCTTCGTCCGCTTCTACCTCCGGGATCTGGCAGGCCAGCAAGACAACCTCGCACTGGTGGGGGGGGCCATCACCGCGGCGCAACACTCCCTCCAGTCGCCAGAGGCGCCGTAGGTAATTCTTAGCTGAAATTGTCGGGAGTTTGCTATTGGGAGCGCAGCTCTGGCTAAGCCCTTTTACAGGGGGTAATCTTGGGCGGCACCCTCCTCCTTTTCGTAATTCTTCCATATAGTAATGTCATCGGTAATGTTTTTGAGGACACAAATGAATTTTTCTCTAAAATGTATTTTTTCGAAAAATACTTACCGATGACATTACTCGGAGGACCCTCCCACCTGCCCCGCTTGCTGCTGGTAAGCTAAGCATTCCGACTGGCATGACACCACATGGCATGTGACCGGATGGGCAGGGACTGGAAGCTACTCACGGCCCTGGTTACAGTTCCCTGAATTGTCTCCCTGGTTGTGTAGGAACACAACAGGTTCTTAGGCTGAAATTGGGTAAGCTAGTAGACACTTCCATATTGTAATGTCATCGGTAAGTATTTTTCCCAAAAATACATTTTAGGGAAAAATTCATTTTTCTCTAAAAGATATTTTTTCAAAAAATACTTACCGATGGCATTACTCACAGGACCCTCCCGCCTGCCCCGCTTGCCGCCAGCACGCTAAGAGTAAGACTGGCGGGAACACACGGCGCGCACACTCGGATGGAGGGAGGGGAGACTACCCAGGTGCTTGGTTACAACTCCCTAGAGTTACGGTCTGTGTCGTGTGGGTACACACGAACGGCTTTGAGGCTGAATTCGGTAAGCTAAAGGGTATATTTCATACAGTAATGCCATCAGTAAGTATTTTACGAAAAAAATTATCTTTTAGAGAAAAATACATTTTTGGCTCAAGTGTGAAGCCAAAGTGAGTCTATGTTTTGGGCCAGAGCTCGTCTGTCTGTCATTGTCCGCCGTCATCCGTGGTAAACTTTAACGTTGGCATTGTCTTGGAGACTATTCAAGCCACATTCTGCAAACTTGGCCCAAGGATACTTTGTGGTAAGACCTTTCTAAACATACCAATTTCAGTGATCTCTCACAAAGGTCAAGGTCACAGGGGATCAGGAAATAGGTCAAAAATAGCTATATTTTGACATCATTTATTTTTTTCTCAAATACTATTCACAACTTTAAACCCAAACTTGGTACAAAGACACCTGATGGTAAGTATACGTACTAATCTGATTGATCCCTCGGAAAGGTCAAGGGTCACGAGTTCAGGAAATAGGTCCAAAATAGCCATATTTTGACAAAAGATGTTTTTTCTCAAATACTATTCACAACTTCAAACCCAAACTTGGTACAGAGATACCAGATGGTAAGATCTATCTATGCATACTAATTTGGATGACCCATTGGAAAGGTCAAGGGTCACAAGGGCTCAGGAGATAGGTCTGAAATAGCCATATTTTGACAAAAGATGTTTTTTTCCAAATGAGTTCATCTACAGTACTGAGCACCAAAAGTGGGAAAACAGGATGAAAATAAAAAAAATGCTTCAGATGAAACAATGCCTGTTTTATATATGTCTGACAAAGTATAATATACAAATCGAAAAAAGAAAATAAATAATCTTTTTTGTGTTTACACAATTGAGGATCGACTGAGGGGGATATGATACCCGTATCAGATGCACCATAGGGACACATGCAATGCACCCACTCTAATTAAATTAAATATGCACCATTTTGTGAACATGTAATGTTCAGTCAAAGAGTAAATATACGTTTTGAGGTGATTTTAGAAAATAAATCACCTAAACAAACGGTTAGAGCTGCGTCAAAACGTGGGACACCGCAGCATCTGAAATGTTGTACCAAATCATTTCACCACAAAAACAAGAACAGCTGTTTTCCAGTAGTTAAGCACCAGCAAGGTATAAAACAAGTGAAACAATATGGGAACCAAAAAACAATAAAATTATAATAGTTGCATCTCCTAAATATTACACTTGTTAGGTATAACGTTTCAGATGCCATGGGACACTATGAATAAAAACATGTTTTAACTTGTTATTAGGTGTCATTTCCAGTTGTTTTGGTCTGGGGGACATGCAGTCATTGATAGCATAAGATACCTCATAAAATATAGATATATACAGAAAAATATTGCAAACACTAATGGAAATGGTAGGCAGTTTGATCAGGATTGGCTTCTATATTTACCAGCATTACTAGAGCTGTGAAAGTGTGGGTCTGATGGTATGGAGCAGAGGTACAAGGCTTGTGTACACAAGATGAATGTTTATTTGCAGTGTACTTGTTCAGTTTTGTGTGTATTATTGAATGCTTTAGTTAAACTTTTTATAAAGTAAGTGAACGTGTTAGAAAATTATATGTACAATAAAACAAAACAAAAAAACACCAAAAAACCAACAAAAAAAGATTTTGGGGGTGTCTGTAAATATGAACAGTCACACACACACACACACACACACACATGAAAATGATCCAATGAATACAGTTCATCATTTATTGTAAATATGGGAGAAAAATAAAACCTGATAAGAAATTAAAAAAAGAAAAAACAAATAGCACTCAACAAAGCTTTGGCAGAAACACAGCTCATCAAAAATCATAACCCTCTATTCCCTCATACTGTTGCAAGGGAACAAGACCAACGTTAGCTATTATCATGTCCATGGACACGAGCTGCACATCAGCAACTGCTGGGTACACAAAGAATGTCTTCTTTGTTGTGTGGGGATGTAAAATGTCCTTGTCAATATATTCTGTGAGCAATCTTGCACACATAAAGAACAGAAGTATCATTAAAAACTGCCAAGTCAGGCCCAAAATCAAAACAATCATTTAAAGAAGGAAACAAAAAGTTTGGTCAAATATAAACAAAATTTTTTATGATTTAGTCTTTTCACAATCCTAAAAGTCTGCACGTTCATGTTTCTGGTGCTGCATGGGACTTTACACAAAAATGCAATCGTGATGTCCCATGACACGTCCTAAACAAACTTCACCTAACTCAGAATTTTGTTTAGGTTTTAAGGCATTTAGAAAAAAATCACTACACGATTGATGAACACTATGCATAATAATAGTCCTTGCACACGAGATTAATTTTGCTGCTGTGTCAGATTTTTTTGAAAATGATGAAAATGTCCCAAAATTCATTACCAATGTTCCACAAGACACAAAGAGTAAACGTAAGCACAGTCTATTTAAAAACTGTTATCTCCTATAAAAATACAAACATGCAAATAATAATGATTTAGATTGATGCATGGAACATAAAAGAATATAAAAATGCCAACCTGTAATGCAGATGGTCCAAGATACTTGGTAACAGTTGGAGATTCAAACCGTATCTGGCGCACGCGTTTCAGGCGCATGGTGGTCGGAAGTCGGGACGCGTCACTGTTTTTTGAGTACCAGGGCTAAAATGTCTATGGATTTTCTGTGTAAACGTCATCAGTTTGTGTGGAATTTGCTGGGGAATTCCCACAACACAAGCAAACCGGTCGGAAAGCGAGTTTTGAACGAGTTTCTGCGATTGTTTTGGGTTGCGTTTCAGACTTGACATTTGGGACACCGCGATATAAAAAAAATTCTCAGCATCCAAATCCTTCGAATATTTGTAACCTATTATGGTGCAAAATGAAGTATTTTGAGTATAGTTTATTGATGCACATAGTGGACAAGCAGATCGTATCTTGTTGCCGATTTTGGAAAAGTGAAAAAATACGTTGCAGTGGGACACTTCGTTATGCATCTGAAACGCCACTTTTCGTCCATAAGTGTGTCAATAGCCAGTTCTAAAGTGAAAAAAAAAAGTTCACTGATTTTTCAATGTTACTTACTTACTTACTTACGCCTGTCACCCCTACCAGGGTATAGGTCATCGACGAGAGACCTCCAGCGACTCCTGTCCTGTGCTTCTCCTTCGATTTTACTCCAGGTGGTTCCCAGTCTCTTGATGTCTGCTTGGAGGTCTCGACGCCAGGTGTTTCTTGGCCTGCCTCTTTTCCTCTTTCCCTTGGGGTTCCATGACAATGCCTGCCTAGTGATACTGGAAACTGGCTTTCTCAGACTGTGACCAATCCATCCCCATCTTCTTCGTCCAATTTCCTTCTCTGCTGTTATCTGCTCTGTTCTCTCCCAGAGTCTGACGTTGCTGATCTTCTCTGGCCAGTGGATTTTCAAGATTCTTCTAAGGCAACTGTTTTTGAAGATCTGTACTCTGTTGACTGTGGTTTTTGTCAACCTCCAAGTCTCTGCTCCATATAGGAGAACTGCTGAGTTTGAGTTGAAAATCCGGACTTTGGTGTGTTGTGCCAGCTCTCTGGAACTCCACACTTTTTTCAACTGGAGAAAGGCTGCTCTGGCTTTACCGATTCGTGCTCTGACATCTGCATCAGTGCCACCTTTTTTGTCGATGATGCTCCTGAGATAGGTGAAGGACTCCACCTCCTCCAATGGGGTGCCAGCAAGCAAGACTGGTTCTTCCCTGGTTGCCTCATTACTTACTTACGCCTGTCACCCCTACCCGGGTATAGGCCGTCGACGAGAGACCTCCAGCAACTCCTGTCCTGTGCTTCTCCTTCGATTCTACTCCAGGTGGTTCCCAGTCTCTTGATGTCTGCTTGGAGGTCTCGACGCCAGGAGTTTCTCGGCCTACCTCTTTTCCTCTTTCCCTGGGGGTTCCATGACAATGCCTGCCTAGTGATACTGGAAGCTGGCTTTCTCAGACTGTGACCGATCCATCCCCATCTTCTTCGCCCAATTTCATTCTCTGCTGTTATCTGCTCTGTTCTCTCCCAGAGTCTGACGTTGCTGATCTTCTCTGGCCAGTGGATTTTCAAAATTCTTCTAAGGCAACTGTTCATGAAGGTCTGTACTCTGTTGACTGTGGTTTTTGTCAATCTCCATGTCTCTGCTCCATATAGGAGAACTGCTTTTACATTGGAGTTGAAAATCCGGACTTTGGTGTGTTGTGACAGCTCTCTGGAACTCCACACTTTTTTCAACTGGAGAAAGGCTGCTCTGGCTTTACCGATTCGTGCTCTGACATCTGCATCAGTGCCGCCTTTTTTGTCTATGATGCTCCCGAGATAGGTGAAGGACTCCACCTCCTCCAACGGGGTGCCAGCAAGCAAGACTGGTTCTTCCCTGGTTGCGTTCAGCCTCATTGTCTTTGTTTTCTGTTTGTGAATGGTGAGGCCCACTTGGGACGAGATGTCAGCAAGCCTCGTGGTCTTGTCCTGCATTTGTTGATGAGTGTGGGACAGTAATGCCAAGTCGTCTGCAAAATCGAGGTCGTCAAGCTGTGTCCACTGTATTCCACTTCGTCTGTGCTCTGTGGTCATCTTCATGACCCAGTCTATGGCCAGTAGGAAGAGGAACGGAGACAGCAGACACCCCTGCCTGACACCAGTTCTGACCTGGAGCTCTCTGGTGAACTGCCCTTCGTGGATCACGCGACATGTCATGCCATCATAGCTGCTCTTGATCAGGCGGACGAGCTTTGTGGGTACACCGTCGTGTCGTAGGAGTTTCCACAGAGTCTCTCGGTCCACGCTGTCAAATGCTTTCTCATAATCCACAAAGTTGACGTACAGCGGGGAGCTCCACTCCAGAGACTGTTCCACGATGATGCGGAGAGTGGCGATCTGGTCTGTACATGATCGGTTCTTCCTGAATCCTGCTTGCTGGTCTCTCAGCTGGGGGTCAACGGAGCTCTTCATTCTCTCTAGGATGATCCTGTTGAAGACCTTTCCTGGTACTGACAGCAAGGTGATTCCTCTGTAGTTGGAACACTTGCTGAGGTCGCCTTTCTTGGGAAGCTTGATTAGGTACCCCTCCTTCCAGTCAGCTGGCATCACCTCCTCTTCCCAGATCTTTCCAAACAGTGGGTACAGCATCTCGACTGTTGTCTCTAGGTCTGCTTTCAGAGACTCCGCTGGGATGCCATCTGGCCCTGCTGCTTTGCCATTCTTCAAAAATGCCACTGCTTTTCTGATCTCTTCCCGGCTGGGTCTGTCACAGCTGATGGGTAGGTCAGTCTCTGCCGGCTGGATGTCGGGGGGGTCGGGTGGGCTAGGTCTGTTCAGTAACTCTTCAAAATACTTGGCCCATCTGTCGAGTTGGTCTGCTCTGTCTGCAATAGGCTTGCCTTCTTTGTCTTTTACTGGTCTTTCTGTATGGCCATACTTACCCGACAATCTTCTGGTAATGTCGTAGAGCTGTTTCATGTTGCCGCTGCCTGCTGCCTTTTCTGCCTCTGCTGCCAGGCTGTCTGTGTAGGCCCTCTTGTCTGCCCTGATACTCCTCTTCACCTCGCGGTTGGCTTCCGAGTATTCCCCCTGTGCCCTTACTTTGGCTGCTCTCGTGCGACTGTTGTTGACCGCTGCTTTCTTCTGCTTCCTCGCTTCTATCTTCTTCAAGGTCTGTGCCGACAGCCAGTCCTTGTGGTGGTGTTTCCTAAACCCTACAGTGTCTTTGCAGGTTGAGTTCAGCGCCTCTCTAACTGCCTTCCACTGCTGCTCTGTGGTGACCGCCTCCTCTTCATTTACTAGCTCCTGTAGCGCTTGAAACCGGTTGGACAGCACCAGTTTGAACTCTTCTCTAACTCCAGTTTCTCTCAGGAGGCCTACATTATAGCGCTGTCTTCTTGTTGTCTCTGTGCGGCTTTTCTTTAGCTTGAGCTTCATTCTTAAGGTAAGCAGATGGTGGTCTGAGGCGACATCTGCTCCCCTCCTCACTCGAACATCTTGAAGGGATCTTCTAAATTTCTTGCTAATGCAGATATGGTCTATTTGGTTCTCTGTTGTATGGTCAGGTGAGACCCAAGTTGCTTTGTGTATTCTTCTGTGTGGGAAGATGCTGCCTCCAATGACAAGTCGGTTTAGAGCACAAAAGTCTACAAACCTCTCCCCGTTCTCACTCATCTCCGAGCCTAGTCCCTGTCTCTCCATCACCTCTTCGTATCCGGTGTTGTCCTCCCCTATTTTGGCATTAAAATCGCCCATGACGATGGTGATGTCTCGCTCCGCACATTTGTCCACGGCACTCTGGAGTCGGTCGTAGAACTCTTGTTTCTCTTCCTCGTCACTGTCATTGGTGGGCGCATAACACTGGATGACGTTCAGCTTGAGCTTTTTCTTGGTTCTAAAGGCTGCTGTTATAATTCTTGGCCCAAGAGGTTCCCAGCCCATCAGCGCTCTCTGTGCCACTGGTGACAGCATGAGTGCTACTCCTTCTGTATGGGGGGCATTCTCCTCTTCATGACCTGAATACAGAACCATCTCCCCACTTAACAGCCTTTTCTGGCCAGACTGCGTCCATCTGGCTTCACTGATGCCTAGCAGGGAAAGGTTGTACTTTTGCATTTCCGCTGCTATCTGGGCGGCCTTGCCGCTCTGGTACATGGTCTTGACGTTCCATGTGCCCATGGTTGTATCCCTGGATAGAGAGAGGCGGCTCGGTCCTGTGGCTTCCGAAGACTTCCGGCTTTCACCACAGGACGTCATAAGTCTTCTAGTAGAAGAACCTTCCTCCTCCAGGAAAGGAATTACTGTTAGTCTTTTCGTCGGCGTTTTTGTAGCTATTTCCTTTTTTGCAGGGTGGGGAAGCTACCCCCACGCCCAACCCCCTTACTAGGAGGACCAGGGGTTTTCTGTCGGGGTCACCTTCCCTTAGACCATGTTGGTTCACGGCACCTTATTTCATTCGGTGCACCCCTCTCACGAGGGACCCCCTATCCACCACCCAGGGGACGCGCCTCAACGCCGTATGGTCCCAGCGCGAGGTGGTTGCCTCATGGTCTCTGTCTTTTGTTTGTGGATGGTGAGGCCCACTTGGGACGAGATGTCAGCAAGCCTCGTGGTCTTGTCCTGCATTTGTTAATGAGTGTGGGACAGTAAAGCCAAGTCATCTGCAAAATCGAGGTCGTCAAGCTGTTGTCCACAGTGTCCACTGTATTCCGCTTCTACTCTGCTCTGTGGTCCTCTTCATGACCCAGTCTATGGCCAGTAGGAAGAGAAACGGAGACAGCAAACACCTCTGCCTGACGCCGGTTCTGACCTGGAGCTCCCTGGTGAACTGCCCTTCATGGATCACGCGACATGTCATGCCATCGTAGCTGCTCTTGATCAGGCAGATGAGTTTTGTGGGTACACCGTAGTGTCATAGGAGTTTCCACAAAGTCTCTCGGTCCACGCTGTCAAATGCTTTCTCGTAATCCACAAAGTTGACATACAGTGGGGAGCTCCACTCCAGAGACTGCTCCACGATGATGCGGAGAGTGGCAATCTGGTCTGTACATGATCGCTTTTTCCTGAATCCTGCTTGCTGGTCTCTCAGCTGGGGGTCAACGGAGCTCTTCATTCTCTCCAGGATGATCCTGTTGAAGACCTTTCTGGTACTGACAGCAAGGTGATTCCTCTGTAGTTGGAACACTTGCTTAGGTTGCCTTTCTTGGGAAGCTTGATTAGGTACCCCTCCTTCCAGTCGGCCGGCATCACCTCCTTTTCCCAGATCTTTCCAAACAGTGGGTACAGCATCTCTAGTTGTTTCTAGGTCTGCTTTCAGAGCCTCCGCTGGGATGCCATCTGGCCCTGCTGCTTTGCCGTTCTTCAAAAATGCCACTGCTCTTCTCTTCCCGGCTGGGTCTGTCACAGCTGATGGGTAGGTCGGTCTCTGCTGGCTGGATGTCTGGGGGGTCGGGTGGGCTGGGTCTGTTCAGTAACTCTTCAAAATACTTGGCCCATCTGTCAAGTTGGTCTGCTCTGTCTGCAATAGGCTTGCCTTCTTTGTCTTTTACTAGTCTTTCTGTATGGCCATACTTGCCCGACAATCTTCTGGTAATGTCGTAGAGCTGTTTCATGTTGCCGCTGCCTGCTGCCTTTTCTGCCTCTGCTGCTAGGTCGTCTGTGTAGGCTCTCTTGTCTGCCCTGATATTCCTCTTCACCTCGCAGTTGGCTTCAAAGTATTCCTCATGTGCCCTTGCTTTGGCTGCTCTTGTGCGACTGTTGTTGACAACTGCTTTCTTCTGCTTCCTCCCTTCTATCTTCTTCAAGGTCTGTGCCGACAGCCAGTCCTTGTGATGGTGTTTCTTGAACCCTACAGTGTCTTTGCAGGTTGAGTTCAGTGCCTCTCTAACTGCCTTCCACTGCTGCTCTGTGGTGACCGCCTCATCTTCATCTACTAGCTCCTGTAGCGCTTGAAATCGGTTGGACAGCACCAGTTTGAACTTTTCTCTCACTCCAGTCTCTCTCAGGAGGCCTACATTATAGCGCTGTCTTCTTGTTGTCCCTGTGCTGCTTTTCTTTAACTTGAGCTTTATTCTTAAGATAAGCAGATGATGGTCTGAGGCGACATCTGCTCCCCTCCTCGCTCGAACATCTTGAAGGGATCTTCTAAATTTCTTGCTAATGCAGATATGGTCTATTTGGTTCTCTGTAGTATGGTCAGGTGAGACCCACGTTGCTTTGTGTATTCTTCTGGGAAGATGCTGCCTCCAATGACAAGTCTGTTTAGAGCACAAAAGTCTACGAACCTCTCCCCGTTCTCACTCATCTCCCCTAGTCCCTGTCTCCCCATCACCTCTTCATATCCGGTGTTGTCCTCCCCTATTTTGGCATTAAAATCGCCCATGGTGATGGTGATGTCTCGCTCCGCACATTTGTCCACATCACTCTGGAGTCAGTCATAGAACTCTTGTTTCTCTTCCTCATCACTGTCATTAGTGGGCGCATAACACTGGATGACGTTGAGCTTGATCTTTTTCCTGGTTCTAAAGGCTGCTGTGATAATTCTTGGCCCATCAGCGCTCTCTATGCCACTGGTGACAGCATGCATGCTACACCTTCTGTATGGGGGCATTCTCCTCTTCATGACCTGAATACAGAATCACCTCCCCACTTGACAGCCTTTTCTGGCCAGACTGTATCCATCTGGCTTCACTGATACCTAGCAGGGAAAGGTTGTACTTTTGCATTTCCGCTGCTATCTGGGCGGACTTCCCGCTCTGGTACATGGTCTTGACATTCCATGTGCCCATGATTGTGTCCCTGGATAGAGAGAGGCGTCCTGTTATTATTCTTATCTTAAGAATAAAGCTCAAGTTAAAGAAAAGCAGCACAGGGACAACAAGAAGACAGCGCTGTAATGTAGGCCTCCTGAGAGAGACTGGAGTGAGAGAAAAGTTCAAACAGGTGCTGTCCAACCGATTTCAAGCGCTACAGGAGCTAGTAGATAAAGAGGAGGCAGTCACCACAGAGCAGCAGTGGAAGGCAGTTAGAGAGGCACTGAACTCAACCTGCAAAGACACTGTAGGGTTCAAGAAACACCATCACAATGCGTCCTGTGGCTTCCAAAGACTTTCGGCTTTCACCACATGACGTCATAAATCTTCTGGTAGAAGAACCTTCCTCCTCCAGGAAAGGAATTGCTGTTTGTCTATTCGTCGGCGTTTTTGTAGCTATTTCTTTATTTGCAGGGTGGGGAAGCTACCCCCACGCCCAACCCCCTTACTAGGAGGACCAGGGGTTTTCTGTCGGGGTCTCCTTCCCTTAGACCATGTTGGTTCACGGAACCTTATTTCATTCGGTGCACCCCTCTCACGAGGGAACCCCTATCCACCACCCAGGGGACGCGCCTCAATGCCATATGGTCCCAGCGTGAGGGATTTTTCAATGTATGAAACCTAAATTAACAAAAATAATTTCTTGTAAT
This sequence comes from Semisulcospira habei, assembly GCA_036245525.1. Taxonomy (NCBI): domain Eukaryota; kingdom Metazoa; phylum Mollusca; class Gastropoda; family Semisulcospiridae; genus Semisulcospira; species Semisulcospira habei. The sequence goes on from BTPG01000002.1 coordinate 162,656,643, forward strand.
GATGCACTGATGTAGTCACACAATCTTCGTCTGATTTCACCCACTGATACCGTTCCTCTTTAGGGAAGCCATTTTGGGCCACTATTTCAACATTTTATTATCAGTTCACAATTAAATTCATCATGTAGATAGCCCAAAATATACAAATTTATAGATTAACATTATCTTAATGCATTGCAACAACAGAAATGTCACTACATGCCTTATTTTGATCGAAATCTGAATAGCACCACACTGACCCCTTTTGGTGCTCAGTACTGTAGATGAACTCAAATACTATTCACAACTTTAAACCCAAACTTGCTACAGAGATACCTGATGGTAAGACCTTTCTATGTACACTAATTTGGTTGATCCCTCGGAAAGGTCAAGGGTCACGAGAGCTCAGGAAATAGGTCTAAAATAGCCATATTTTGACAAGAGATGTTTTTTCTCAAATACTATTCACAACTTAAAACCCAAATTTGGTACTGAGATACCTGATGGTAAGATCTGTCTATACATACTAATTTGGATGACCCATTGGAAAGGTCAAGGGTCACAAGAGGCTGGCAAATGTGTGTAAAATGCTGATTTTTTTTATAAAATTGTAGGTATTCCCAAATTTGTGCAAAATTTTCAACCAAATTTGGTACAAAGATAGCTGATGATAAGACCTTCCTATGCATACTAATTTAGTCGACTCATCACAAAGGTCAAGGGTCACGGGGGGAGGGGGGGGGGGGTTGACAGATGTGTGAAAAATGCTTACATTTTCAGAAAAGATAGATTTTGCTGCTGCAGAAGCCAGCCCTTGTCACAAAGGTCACACATGTAAATTGGTCATACACATGAGCCATAATGGCTTTGCCTTTCTTGTTCTATATGTTGTGTGTGTGCGCACTTGTGTTTGTGTGCATGTGTGGGGGATTGTAAGAAATTTAGAAGATCCCTTCAAGATGTTCGAGTGAGGAGGGGAGCAGATGTCGCCTCAGACCACCATCTGCTTACCTTAAGAATGAAGCTCAAGCTAAAGAAAAGCCGCACAGAGACAACAAGAAGACAGCGCTATAATGTAGGCCTCCTGAGAGAAACTGGAGTTAGAGAAGAGTTCAAACTGGTGCTGTCCAACCGGTTTCAAGCGCTACAGGAGCTAGTAAATGAAGAGGAGGCGGTCACCACAGAGCAGCAGTGGAAGGCAGTTAGAGAGGCGCTGAACTCAACCTGCAAAGACACTGTAGGGTTCAGGAAACACCACCACAAGGACTGGCTGTCGGCACAGACCTTGAAGAAGATAGAAGCGAGGAAGCAGAAGAAAGCAGCGGTCAACAACAGTCGCACGAGAGCAGCCAAAGTAAGGGCACAGGGGGAATACTCGGAAGCCAACCGCGAGGTGAAGAGGAGTATCAGGGCAGACAAGAGGGCCTACACAGACAGCCTGGCAGCAGAGGCAGAAAAGGCAGCAGGCAGCGGCAACATGAAACAGCTCTACGACATTACCAGAAGATTGTCGGGTAAGTATGGCCATACAGAAAGACCAGTAAAAGACAAAGAAGGCAAGCCTATTGCAGACAGAGCAGACCAACTCGACAGATGGGCCGAGTATTTTGAAGAGTTACTGAACAGACCTAGCCCACCCGACCCCCCCGACATCCAGCCGGCAGAGACCGACCTACTCATCAGCTGTGACAGACCCAGCCGGGAAGAGATCAGAAAAGCAGTGGCATTTGTTTTTTCAAAATACATTACCGATGGCATTACTATCTGGGAATACACTCTATTGCCTATAGATTTCAGCAAAATTGTGTGTAGCACACAACTGGGGAGGAGACACCGGGGATCCAAGCACTATGACCCCGGGTGGCCTCCCCTTACTACCCTATCCCGGCGAGCACAGGGCGACCTCGTCAGTTTCACTCATAGCTCGACCGGGGACGGTCGAGTTTTTGCCTTTCTCCGTTCTACGGGTTTCAGTGGGTTTTGACTGTGGGCTTGAATTGGAGTCTTCGATTCAGCCCTGGACTCACTACATTCGTGGTTTTTCCTTTGACAATTGGACTCATTGTGACCTGTGCGCCGACCGGTTTTACCGGCTCTGACTTGTGAGTTCACCCTTGGCTTGGCCTTGGGGTTCGACGACGCACGTGACTTGTGCCCGGCTGGTTTGTGCAAGGTGGACTTCTTCGCCGGCGTAGCTGGTTTAGGGCCTTATGGCTTCTTCTGTGTCGAAGACTTGCCGCCGTGCGGGGACTTCCAGTGGCCGGTTGATGCACTCGACTCTTGCTTGCCGTGTTCGGGCTGTGCTTCGGACGGAACGTGTGATGGTGGCGCCGCTTGGACGGAAGACCGGTGTTCGCGCAGGTGGGACTTCTTCAGGCGTGACCGGTCCCCTCGCCCGCTTCGGTCTCCACGGGATCCTCCACGGGTGGACGTACTTCCCTCGGCGCATCGGGCTTTCCGGCCCACAGGTAAGTCCCCTTCTTGTACCGTTACCTCGCAGGTTCTCCCTCCCCTCTCCGAGTCTTCGGAGCAGGGTAGGCGAGTTTCGGAGTCACGCTCCCCACGCTCTGCTTCGTTAGCGCGTGGCTTGAGCCCATTTTGGTTCCCACCCCCCGCTCTGCTTCGGGCGAGCGGTCTGGGAGAGATGAGCGTTCGTCGGCCACCCCCGGCTCTAGGTCTCCGGAGCGGGGACGGGTGACGGAACGCAAGCATAAGAAAGAGAGTAAACGTGATAAGAAATGCTCTCGCTCACGCACCGAGGCTTCGGAACGTGACTCGAGACCGTTAGTAATGCTGCCTCCCCGCTCTGTATTTTCCGAACGGGCAAGGCATGCTTTGCTTTCTTCCCCCCCCCCCGCCCGCCCCGTCTCGCCTGGGCGGGCCCGGGGTGTGGTTGACTCTCGCCCCCCACGCTCCGAGGAGTCGGAGCGGGGGTCGCGTGCACATAATGGTCCCCTCCCCGCTTCGCTTCGCCTGAGCGGGCTTGGCGTGACCGTAGACTGTCCCCCCCCCCGTCTCGTATCGACCGGACGGGCCCGGTGTGACTTGGACCCTCGCCCCCCCCCCCCCCCCCTCGCTCCGAGGCTTCGGAGCTGGGGCAGCGGGCTCATAAATCGTCCCCTCCCCGCTCCGCCTTTCCTGAGCGGGCTTGGCGTGACCCTAGACTGTCCCCCCCCCCGCCTCGTATCGACCAGGCGGGCCCGGTGTGACATCGCGCGTCCTCCACGGTCCGACACATCGGACGGGGGGCCGCGTGCCCGGTATTTGTCCCCTCCCCGCTCCGCCTTTCCTGAGCGGGCTAGGGGAGACTATTGGCGGTCCCCCCCCCCCCCCCCCTCGCACCGGTTCTCCCGGGCGGGCCAGGGGTGACCAGGCCACTTCCTCGGTATTCCGATCGCGGTTTGTCGCTCACGTCGGCTGCCGCGTGCGGATCCCGACTTCGAGGTGGACCGTCGCTTTGCCACGGTCCCTCCGTCGCCGCGGCGCGCCTCTTTGCGTGCGTCGCGGGCGGCTGCGTCTACCTCGCGCGCGGCGGTGCGGCACTCTCGTAGCCGCTCGCCCCTTTCGTCTTTGCCGCGAGAAGATCAGTTTGGAACGGACGTCCTCAGCCTTCATCCGTCGGACTCGGCCTCGGCGATCTTCTTGCAGGACTCGGCGGCGGGTTCTCCTTCCCGCCTTTTTCCGCTGTCGCGTCGGCCTCCGCCTCGTCAGACGTTGCCGGCCCTTCGCTCGGATCACAGTCGGTCCACGCTATGGGTGAGGCTTCAAGGCTTATCGCCAAGTCCCTACCGCCCGACGTCTGTCCGCCTTCGCCTCCTCCGAAGAGACAGGCTTCGGCCATGGTCGACGCGCAGAGGCAAGTCCAGCGCCGCAAGTCCCTCCCGCAAGCCGGCTTCCGGGACCTCACCGATGCTTCTCCGCCCAGCTGCGTAACGACGCTTTCGGCGACACGGGATACTTTACCGCCGCTCGATCGCCGGTGGGAATCAACTTAAGCTTCCGCCAGGCCTAGTACGCTGGACACTCCCAAGCCTTCGCCTTACCTTTTCCAGCGGTGGATGTGGCGGCCTTACTACAGGCGGGCGGCCGCAGGCTCGTCCAGAACTCGTGGCCTCGGCCTCTCGACAGGATCGCCTCCTTAGCGCGGATCTCGCTGGCGTGCTCGGGTTTGGAACTGGCTACCCAGGCAGCACTGCAGTGCCTACAGGATACGTGGGACCTGGAGGCTCAGTCCCCGCTTCGTGACGTGCGGTCCATCCTGATAGCGGCCAACCGGTCCGCCTACCATTCTTCCGCCACCGCCAGGGCAGCGGCTGCCAAATGCGACCTCTGGAGGAGGGATACCCTTTTGCGCCTCTGCTCGGACCTTCCCTTGTCAGTGAAGACCCAGCTCCGTCACGCCCCCTTAGGGGGTCCTCAGCTGTTCGGCGACACTTGGCACACCTTTAAGGAATCTTCCAAGGACTTGTGGCCCAAGCCTGCATCTAACCCAGCCTCGACCCGCTTTCGCGCCCCCCGCACGGCGGGGGTCGTGCCCAGCGGTCTTTCAGGCCCTCCTTCTCTACAGTCGGATCTTCACGAGGTCGGGCCCGTCCATTCCAGGCTACTCAGGCCGGCCCCGCCCCTCGCCCTTCTTGGCCCCGCGGTGCCCGTAGATCGGGCCGCGGTCGGGCTCTTTGACTCGCCCCCGCCTCCGCCCCCGCCTCATTAATCGGGCCTCCCGTCGGCGGGCGGCTGTCGCTCTTCAGCGATCTTGGAGATCGCTGTTCCCGGACGACCCCTGGATTCTTTCCACCGTTACCGCAGGCCTGCAACTTCGTTCCTGTCGCCTCCGCCTCTTCGCTGAGCACCCTTGTGGACCCAGGAACCGCTCGACGGCACACAGGCGGACGCTCTGCGCGGGGAAGTGGCGACCCTCCTCACCAAAGCGGCGACAGAGGTGGTTTTGCGGCAGGACTCTACGGCGTTCTACAGCCGACTCTTCTAGCTCCCAAACCAGGCCAGTTATCGACTTATCAGCTTGGCCTCGATTCATATCAGCTTGGCCTCGATTCAGGCTTGGCCTCGATTCAGGATGCTTATCAGCTTGGCCTCGATTCAGGATGCTTGGCCCCTCGATTCAGGATGGAGACGGCCAGGACACTCCGTGCGGCCCTCCGGCCGATGGACTTTGCGATCCGCCTCGATCTGTCAGACGCCTATCTGCACGTCCCGATTCATCCGTCGTTTCGCCGGTACCTTCGGTTTGACTTGGGGGGATCGTCTACCAGTTCTGCGCCCTTCCTTTCGGCCTCAACATCAGTCCGTGGGTGTTTACAAGACTGCTCGACGCCGTGATAGCCAATTTCCGTCAGCGCTCCTTGAGCCCGGCCTCCAATTACTTGGACGACCTTCTACTGCGCAACTTGGTCTCCGCAGCCCTCCAGACGGACAGGGATGCCCTGCTTTCCCTTCTGCGTCGTCTAGGTTTCCTACTCATTGGGGAAATCCGTTCTTCTCCCTCTCGACGGTTTCTACATCGGGGGATGGAATTCCTGACCGACCTCAACCTTGCCCGCCTGCCTCTGGCCAGGCGACAGAAGATAGTCGACTTAGCGACTTCGATGGGGATGGGATCCTCCTTCACCGCCAGGGTCTGGCTTCAACTCCTGGGCCTCCTCAGGGCGGCTGCGGACCTGCTTCCCTTGGGCAGACTTTATGCTCGGCCTCTCCAGCTACGTCTCCTTCTTCACTGGCGACCCTCGGGCGCTCTGTTGGATCTAGTACCTGTCACGCCTCGGGCTCGTCCTCACCTCGAGAGGTGGGCGGACCTCGCTTGGCTGGCTTCGGGGGTGCCCTACACTCCCCGCCGCCTCGGTGGTCTCTCTGTACAGAGGCGAGCCAGGCCGGCTGGGGCGTGCACCTGTTACCGGATTTCTCTCGGCCTCGGGCGTTGGCTTCGGGAGCTGTTCGGGAATCACGTCAACTGGCTGGAGCTGAAGGCAGTTGGATTGGCATTCGACGTTGGCAGGAGACCTTGGCCAATCAGGACGTCCTCGTGCTCTCCGACAACTCGACGGTGGTGGCTTACATACAGAATCAGGGTGGCACTCACTCGCCCTCCCTTTGCGTTCTTCGGTGCCACCTTCGCCTCTGGTGCAGGGATCGAGGCATTGCCCTACGAGCCCGCCACATCCCTGGCCACCTCAACGTGAAGGCGGACGCCCTGTCTCGTCGCGGACAATTGCTCCACACGGAGCGGTCCCTACGCCCGGATATTTTTCGCCTGCTCTGCTCTCACTGGGAAACGCCGCTAGTGGATCTGTTTGCCACCAGATGAAGCAGCCAGCTCCCGGTCTACGTCTCGCCAGTCCTGGATCCACTCGCTTGGGCAGTGGACGCGCTCCCCATTCCTTGGGTCGGCCGGATTGCTTACGCCTACCCCCCGGCAGTCCTCGTTCCGAAGGTACTGCGGAAGCTTCTAGGATGCTCGGCGGTCCTCCTGCTGGTGGCCCCCTTCAACTGGACCAAGAGCTGGACCACGGACCTCCTCGCGCTTGCGACGGACCCTCCTCTGGAGCTTCCTACCCCTTCCACGATGCTCAAGCAGCCCCGTCAGCGGCTTTTCCATCCGTGCCCCGTACGCCTCCGCCTACACGCTTGGAGGTTGTCCGGCACGCCCGCGCCGCTAGAGGTTCTCGGATGCAGCAGTGGCGGCAATTGCAGCAGCCCGCAGACTCTCTACAAGGAAGGTGTACGAAGGCAAGTGGAGGGTCTTTCAGACCTGGTGCACCTCCCATGGGCACCCTCCCACTAACCTAGCCTCCCACCAACTGGCGGAGTTCTTCCTGTGGCTCTTCGACGACCGGGGCTTAGCCCCGGTCGCCATCAAGGGCTACCGCGCTACGTTCGCGGACATCTACCGTCACCGGTGTCTTCCGGACCCAGGCGCCTGCAAGGATCTGTCGAATTTCTGGCTCACTTTGAACTCCGACGTCCGGTTTCACGTTCCCTAGTACCCCGGTGGGATCTTGCCTGGGTACTGACGTGGTTGAATACGGACCGGTTGAGCCCCTCCCCTTGGCTCGGTTCTCAGACTTGACCCGGAAAACCTGTTTCCTTCTGGCTCTCGTTACAGCGTCCCGAGTCAGCGAGCTTCACGCGCTCTCGATGCTCCCAGCCTGTTTGCGGTTCGTTCCGACGGCTCTGCGCAGAGGCTCTCCGATCCGTCCTTCCTGGCCAAGAACCGCCGCCCGCGGCGGCTCCTCAGGTGCTAACGATACGGCCCCTCTGTGGAGCGGACCTCTCCCCTGGATCGCGGCAACAGGACCCAGTGCGGGCGCTAAAGATTTACCTGCGCCGCTCTCAGCCGCAGCGCCGGGGGCGCTCGCGCCTCTTCTTACCTTGTCCGCGGGCAGACGCCACATCTCGGCCCAGATCGTGTCATCCTGGCTGCGGTGGGTGATTAGGTCAGACTACCTAGACCTCTCCCCACGCGGCGCTGAGCCTTTACAAATCCGGGCGCATGAAGTGAGAGCAGTAGCCACCAGTCTAGCCCTGGACCGCAACTGCTCGGTCAAAGATATTTTGGCAGCGGGTGGCCGGCGCTCAGACTCCACTTTCGCACGCTTCTACCTTAAGAGACCTATCCGGCTGACGTGACTCCCTGGCACGGGTGGGCGACATCTCCGCGGCCCAGCACTCCCTCCGAGCGCTGCTGGCGTCTTAGGCACATCATAGCTGAAATCGTCGGGAGTTCTCTCTCGAGGGGGCCGGCGGAGTGGTTGGGTTGTGGTTAGATACGGCACCCTCCGCCTGTTCGCCATTCTCCCAGATAGTAATGCCATCGGTAATGTATTTTGAAAAAACAAATGAATTTTTTTTCTAAAATGTATTTTTTTGAAAAATACTTACCGATGGCATTACTCGAATGGCCCTCCCGCCTGCCCCGCTTGCCTCTTGTGGCTATGTGTGAAACTGACGAGGTCGCCCTGTGCTCGCCGGGATAGGGTAGTAAGGGGAGGCCACCCGGGGTCATAGTGCTTGGATCCCCGGTGTCTCCTCCCCAGTTGTGTGCTACACACAATTTTGCTGAAATCTATAGGCAATAGAGTGTATTCCCAGATAGTAATGCCATCGGTAAGTATTTTTCAAAAAAATACATTTTAGAAAAAAAATTCATTTTTGAAGAATGGCAAAGCAGCAGGGCCAGATGGCATCCCAGCGGAGTCTCTGAAAGCAGACCTAGAGACAACAGTTGAGATGCTGTACCCACTGTTTGGAAAGATCTGGGAAGAGGAGGTGATGCCAGCTGACTGGAAGGAGGGGTACCTAATCAAGCTTCCCAAGAAAGGCGACCTCAGCAAGTGTTCCAACTACAGAGGAATCACCTTGCTGTCAGTACCAGGAAAGGTCTTCAACAGGATCATCCTAGAGAGAATGAAGAGCTCCGTTGACCCCCAGCTGAGAGACCAGCAAGCAGGATTCAGGAAGAACCGATCATGTACAGATCAGATCGCCACTCTCCGCATCATCGTGGAACAGTCTCTGGAGTGGAGCTCCCCGCTGTACGTCAACTTTGTGGATTATGAGAAAGCATTTGACAGCGTGGACCGAGAGACTCTGTGGAAACTCCTACGACACTACGGTGTACCCACAAAGCTCGTCCGCCTGATCAAGAGCAGCTATGATGGCATGACATGTCGCGTGATCCACGAAGGGCAGTTCACCAGAGAGCTCCAGGTCAGAACTGGTGTCAGGCAGGGGTGTCTGCTGTCTCCGTTCCTCTTCCTACTGGCCATAGACTGGGTCATGAAGATGACCACAGAGCACAGACGAGGTGGAATACAGTGGACACTGTGGACACAGCTTGACGACCTCGATTTTGCAGACGACTTGGCATTACTGTCCCACACTCATTAACAAATGCAGGACAAGACCACGAGGCTTGCTGACATCTTGTCCCAAGTGGGCCTCACCATTCACAAACAGAAAACAAAGACAATGAGGCTGAACGCAACCAGGGAAGAACCAGTCTTGCTTGCTGGCACCCCGTTGGAGGAGGTGGAGTCCTTCACCTATCTCGGGAGCATCATAGACAAAAAAGGCGGCACTGATGCAGATGTCAGAGCATGAATCGGTAAAGCCAGAGCAGCCTTTCTCCAGTTGAAAAAAGTGTGGAGTTCCAGAGAGCTGTCACAACACACCAAAGTCCGGATTTTCAACTCCAATGTAAAAGCAGTTCTCCTATATGGAGCAGAGACATGGAGATTGACAAAAACCACAGTCAACAGAGTACAGACCTTCATGAACAGTTGCCTTAGAAGAATTTTGAAAATCCACTGGCCAGAGAAGATCAGCAACGTCAGACTCTGGGAGAGAACAGAGCAGATAACAGCAGAGAATGAAATTGGGCGAAGAAGATGGGGATGGATCGGTCACAGTCTGAGAAAGCCAGCTTCCAGTATCACTAGGCAGGCATTGTCATGGAACCCCCAGGGAAAGAGGAAAAGAGGTAGGCCGAGAAACTCCTGGCGTCGAGACCTCCAAGCAGACATCAAGAGACTGGGAACCACCTGGAGTAGAATCGAAGGAGAAGCACAGGACAGGAGTTGCTGGAGGTCTCTCGTCGACGGCCTATACCCGGGTAGGGGTGACAGGCATAAGTAAGTAAGTAAGTAAGTGGGGGATTGTGGGGGTGGGGATGAGTGTTAGGAAAGAAGGTGGGAGAATGGTTTACCCTGTGAAGGCAGTCATAGAATGAAAATCTTGCTTTTTATGAAAATGGACTGCCTGTACTGCCATTTGCCTTCACAGAGCAGTGGCGACTAGTTACCACATTTGAGTTTGGTCTAGAAATTTAAAACTACCAAAGTGTTGGAGCTAACTGGTGATCCTTGAGATTTTACTGGTTTCTGAATGCAAACACCAAACAGAATAACAGCAGCCAGTACAAGGTACCGATTAGATTTGACTGTTACTGGTGGTGGAGGTGGAGAGACCTGTTATGAAACAATACCACAAGTCATGACAGAGAGAAATGTACAAGTGTGGTACCATGATAGCAGGTGTGGTTGTTGTGTGAGGAGAGTAGACAGATAATTTTCTGCAGGAGGGGAACGAAGATGATCAGGCAGTTCATTGTACACTACTGTAGCTGTACCGTGAAGAATGTGTATGGTGATGTGTGTGTTACATTGTTTCAGGAGGAGGAGAGTGGAGAGAAAATTTTCTGCAAGAGGGGCATGGAGATGGTCAGGCAGTCCATTGTACAGTAGCTGTACCATGAGGAATGTGTATGGTGATGTGTGTGTTACATTGTTTCAGGAGGAGGAGAGTGGAGAGAGAATTTTCTGCAAGAGGGGCATGGAGATGGTCAGGCAGTCCATTGTACAGTAGCTGTACCACGAGGAATGTGTATGGTGATGTGTGTGTTACATTGTTTCAGGAGGAGGAGAGTGGAGAGATCATTTTCTACCTGAAGGGCGCAGACACAGTGATGCAGTCTATTGTACAGTACAACGACTGGCTGGAGGAAGAGTGTGGTAACATGGCGCGTGAAGGTCTGCGGACACTGGTTGTTGCCAAGAAAATTCTGACAGAAGAACAGTACCAGGACTTTGAGGTCAGGCAGCTGCAGACACATAGATCATTTGAACGTCTTGTCAGTGTACAAAAATGTTTTTGTCAGAATTGTTGAACAATGTGACTGAAATGTAATATTTTAAATTGGGATTTCATAGTTACAGCAGGTGGTTTTTTCATTAATTTTATTTGAAGTACTACAGATAGTTAACCCATTCAGCTGTTGTACACTACTTAAGACATGAAACAACCATGATAGTTCAAGGGTAGTTCCAGAATAGCTTGGTGCCTTTAGGCATTGAGCTATTCTGGCACCACCCTTGAACTTGCATGGTCAATCTGTCCAGAAGTTTGGTCAAACAGCAACGTTTACATGTGAAAATTTTAACTTGAGAGCTCAATGAAACAAACTAGTTTTAGGTTCTAACACCTGGCACAAATAAGGGCTGTTGATGACTTTTGCCATGACTTTTGTCAAGTCCGCATAACAAGTAAAGAAAATCCCAAGAAAGAAAGAAATATCTTTTGTAAAGACAAGTACAACACAACTGATTAAATTTTCACATTAACACCCCTTGCGCAGAATGGACATACAAGAATACAATGCACTGCTTACATTTCAGGTGAGAATGTAACACCTTTGTATGTCCATTTAAAAAAGGGCTGAAATTTTGAAAAATTGTACTGTGCCTGTCCTTTCAAAGCATGTTTCTTTCTTGGGATTTTCTGTGCATTTGACATGCTTGGCAGTCACCTTTTGGGTCCAGTCCACATAACAAATAAGTTAGCATGGAGTTCCAACCAGCTACTGGTAGACGTCAGTGCAGTGATACAAGGCAGGGTTGTTATGAGCATCCCCAGTAGCAAAATGTCTTCAGGCCCATGATGGCCACAGTGGGCCTGTGCACAGCCGTGCACAGGCCCACTACAGCCGTCGTGGGCTCGAGGACCTTTGCTTACTGAGATTTCCCCTGGTTTGTTTCCAGTCACGGTACCACCAGGCCAAGCTGAGTCTACAGGACCGGAGTGCCCGTGTGCAGGGAGTGGTGGAATCTCTGGAGCGGGACATGGAGCTGCTGTGCCTGACTGGCGTGGAGGATCGGCTGCAGGATGGTGTTAGACCCACACTGGAGCTGCTGCGCAATGCAGGCATCAAGGTTAATGATAGGGGTGGAGAGTGGTGCTTGTACCCCAATAAGTAAACGTTCGTTCTGTCTCCATTGGCCTGCTCACAGCTGTGTATGGGCTAGCAGTGGCCAGCATGTGCCCGAGGATGTTTTGCTTTAGGTGCTCAGCAAGTGGAAGAAGTTATCAATAAATAATATGTGACTATGAAAGTAATTTTACAATGTGTGTAAGGCATAGTTTATGTGTACTTACTTACTTACACCTGTCACCCCTCCCAGGGTATAGGCCGTCGATGAGAGACCTCCAGCGACTCCTGTCCTGTGCTTCTCCTTCTATTTTACTCCAGGTGGTTCCCAGTCTCTTGATGTCTGCTTGGAGGTCTCGACGCCAGGTGTTTCTCGGCCTGCCTCTTTTCCTCTTTCCCTGGGGGTTCCATGACAGTGCCTGCCTAGTGATACTGGAAGCTGGCTTTCTCAGACTGTGACCAATCCATCCCCATCTTCTTTGCCCAATTTCATTCTCTGCTGTTATCTGCTCTGTTCTCTCCCAGAGTCTGGCGTTGCTGATCTTCTCTGGCCAGTGAATTTTCAAGATTCTTCTAAGGCAACTGTTTTTGAAGATCTGTACTCTGTTGACTGTGGTCTTTGTCAACCCCCAAGTCTCTGCTCCATATAGGAGAACTGCTTTTATGTTTGAGTTCAAAATCCGGATTTTGGTGTGTTGTGACAGCTCTCTGGAACTCCACACTTTTTTCAACTGGAGAAAGGCTGCTCTGGCTTTATCGATGCGTGCTCAGACATCTGCATCAGTGCCACCTTTTTTGTCAATGCTCCCGAGATAGGTGAAGGACTCCACCTCCTCCAGCGGGGTGCCAGCAAGCAAGACTGGTTCTTCCCTGGTTGCGTTCAGCCTCATTGTCTTTGTTTTTTGTTTGTGGATGGTGAGGCCCACTTGGGACGAGATGTCAGCAAGCCTCGTGGTCTTGTCCTGCATTTGTTGATGAGTGTGGGACAGTAAAGCCAAGTCGTCTGCAAAATCGAGGGCATCAAACTGTGTCCACTGTATTCCGCTTCTTCTCTGCTCAGTGGTCCCCTTCATGACCCAGTCTATGGCCAGTAGGAAGAGGAATGGAGACAGCAAACACCCCTGCCTGACGCCGGTTCTGACCTGGAGCTCCCTGGTGAACTGCCCTTCGTGGATCGCGGGACATGTCATGCCATCGTAGCTGCTCTTGATCAGGCAGATGACCTTTGTGGGTACACCGTAGTGTCGTAGGAGTTTCCACAAAGTCTCTCGGTTCACACTGTCAAATGCTTTTTCGTAATCCACAAAGTTGACGTACAGCGGGGAGCTCCACTCCAGAGAATGTTCCAAGATGACGCGGAGAGTGGCGATCTGGTCTGTACATGATCGGTTTTTCCTGAATCCTGCTTGCTGGTCTCTCAGCTGGGGTCGACAGAGCTCTTCATTCTCTCCAGGATGATCCAGTTGAAGACCTTTCCTGGTACTGACAGCAAGGTGATTCCTCTGTAGTTGGAACACTTGCTGAGGTCGCCTTTCTTGGGAAGCTTGATTAGGTACCCCTCCTTCCAGTCAGCCAGCATCACCGCCTCTTCCCAGATCTTTCCAAACAGTGGGTACAGCAGCTCTACTGTTGTCTCTAGGTCTGTTTCAGAGCGTCCACTGGGATGCCATCTGGCCCTGCTGCTTTGCTGTTCTTCAAAAATGCCACTCTTCCCGGCTGGGTCTGTCACAGCTGATGGGTAGGTCATTCTCTGCTGGCTGGATGTCTGGGGGGTCAGGTGGGGTGGGTCTTTTCAGTAACTCTTCAAAATACTTGGCCCATCTGTCGAGTTGGTCTGCTCTGTCTGCAATAGGCTTGCCGTCTTTCTCTTTTACTGGTCTTTCTGTACGGCCATACTTGCCCGACAATCTTCTGGTAATGTCGTAGAGCTGTTTCATGTTGCCGCTGCCTGCTGCCTTTTCTGCCTCTACTGCCAGGCTGTCTGTGTAGGCCCTCTTGTCTGCCCTGATACTCCTCTTCACCTCGCGGTTGGCTTCCGAGTATTCCTCATGTGCCCTTGCTTTGGCTGCTCTCGTGCAACTGTTGTTGACAACTGCTTTCTTCTGCTTCCTCAATTCTATCTTCTTCAAGGTCTGTGCCGACAGCCAGTCCTTGTGATGTTGTTTCCCAAACCCTACAGTGTCTTTGCAGGTTGAGTTCAGCACCTCTCTAACTGCCTTCCACTGCTGCTCTGTGGTGACTGCCTCCTCTTCATTTACTAGCTCCTGTAGCGATTGAAACTGGTTGGACAGCACCAGTCTGAACTCTTCTCTCACTCCAGGAGGCCTACATTATAGCGCTGTCTTCTTGTTGTCTCTGTGCGGCTTTTCTTTAACTTGAGCTTTATTCTTAAGGTAAGCAGATGGTCTGAGGCGACATCTGCTCCCCTCCTCACTCGAACATCATGGAGGGATCTTCTAAATTTCTTACTAATGCAGATATGGTCTATTTGGTTTTCTGTAGTATGGTCAGTTGAGACCCAAGTTGCTTTGTGTATTCTTCTGGGAAGATGCTGCCTCCAATGACAAGTCTGTTTAGAGCACAAAAGTCTACAAACCTCTCCCCGTTCTCACTCATCTCCCCTAGTCCCTGTCTCCCCATCACCTCTTCGTATCCGGTGTTGTCCTCCCCTATTTTGGCATTAAAATCGCCCATGACAATGGTGATTTCTCGCTCCGCACATTTGTCCACAGCACTCTGGAGTCGGTCGTAGAACTCTTGTTTCTCTTCCTCATCACTGTCATTAGTGGGCGCATAACACTGGATGATGTTGAGCTTAAACTTTTTCCTGGTTCTAAAGGCTGTGATAATTCTTGGCCCAAGAGGTTCCCAGCCCATCAGCGCTCTTTGTGCCACTGGTGACAGCATGAATGGTACACCTTCTGTGTGGGGGGCATTCTCCTCTTCATGACCTGAATACAGAATCATCTCCCCACTTAACAGCCTTTTTTGCCCAGACTGCGTCCATCTGGCTTCACTGATAGCTAGCAGGGAAAGGTTGTACTTTTGCATTTCCGCTGCTATTTGGGCGGCCTTGCCACTCTGGTACATGGTCTTGACATTCCATGTGCCCATGATTGTGTCCCTGGATAGAGAGAGGCAGCTCAGTCTTGTGGCTTCTGAAGACTTCCGGCTTTCACCACACGACATCATAAATCTTCCGGTAGAAGAACCTGCCTCCTCCAGGAAAGGAATTGCTGTTTGTCTATTCGTCGGCGTTTCTGTAGCTATTTCTTTATTTGCAGGGTGGGGATGCTACCCCCACACCCAACCCATTTACTAGGAGGACCAGGGGTTTTCTGTCGGGGTCTCCTTCCCTTAGACCATGTTGGTTCACGGCACCTTTTGTTTCCTCAAAACACATTACCGATGACATTACTGTTAGGAATAGTGTCTTAGCTAGAGTAATTTCAGCCAAAATTGTTGTGTACCTGCATGGTAGGGGAGGTAACAAGGGGCGCTATAATCTAGCCAGTAACCCGAGTAGCCTCCCTTACATCCCCATCTGGTCACGCGCCCAGCGGATTCCCGCCAGTCTGTTTCTTAGCTAGACTGTGGATGGTTGTGTACCTTTACGTCTCTCTTCGGTTGTTTATGGTGTGACTGGTCGTCGTGTGACTTGGACTCTCTTCACTTTCTCTGCGACTAGCCATGTTGTGCTCTGTGCTACGCTTGGACGCCTTACCTGTGGGATTACCTTGTGGGTGTTTCGTGTGGAGTTACTCTAGACTTGGGCGAGACAGCGGCGGACTTGGTGAACCTCTGTCTCGTTCCCTGATGCTAGCTACGGCCTGTGCTAGGCTTGGAGCTTACCTGTGGATTACCGGCCTGGAGTTCATGTGGTGTGCGCTAGACTTGGGCGAGCCTGCGGTGGACTTGGTGGCGCCTCGACTGGCTGTTGGTGCTGGGCATCGCCGCTGTGACTTTGTTGGTCTCTTCGACCTTCGTTGGTTCGCTGACTTTTCCGTTATGGCAAGGTAAAACCTCAGTTATTGCCCACGACCGGCGCTCAAAGGAAGGGGAAGGAGCGCTGGGCGTCGGCATACACCATGCACTTGGCTTCATTTCGTACTTGTCTTCACGTGCGGATGATGGTTTGCGGGCCCGCAGGGGCCACACTCGCTCGCCTTTCATTGTTGGCTATGTGTTGCAGTCTTCAGGTCCACACCTGCACACATTCTGGGGACTTTCAGTGGCCTAGTGACGAGCATGCCGTATGCCTACCCTGCTCCGGCTGTGCCTCCACTCACCCGTGCCTGGTCTGCGCCCCCTGGCTGGAAGAGAAGTGGTCCCAGCTGTGGGGTTTCTACCGCCTTGAACGGCCGACACCAGCCCGAGAGCGAGCACCCGCCCCGGCAGCTTCCACAGACGGGCCAAGATGTGTTTCCCTGGTTGTGGAGCCTTGGACGGCAAGGGATAGACCAGTCTCTACCGACCTAGAGTTACGGCCGTTTTGCGCGCCTGTGGACTGCTTTCCGCGACTCGAATGCAAGCCGACACACCTCGACCTACCTCTAGGCATGACCCAGCCACCATTGATTGTCCTGCCACGGCGCATCCTTCAAAGACGGGACTGACTCCTCGCTCGGCATGGCGCTCCTCGTCACAACGACCTGGACGTTCAGCTTCCCCGGCTAGACACCAGCCTCGGTGTCACTCCCGCTCCAGGCGATTGTGTTCCCCCCGTCGCAGCCGCTCTCCGCATGACCTCCGGTCACTACATCGCAGTACGGTCTCTTCGCGGAAGACCTTGCGGGACTCTTCTTCGGTTCACTCCTTGCGTCACCGCTCCCAGGTGAGAAAGTCACCCCCCAGCACGACGACCATTAGACGGGACACCGCTAACGAGCTTCCTACTCACCGACGTAGAGCAGAATTGGTCCCACGTGGCTTCTCCGCGTGGTTAGAGGATGACGCCCTAGAACTTGGCCCCGGAAGACTCAGTGTCGGCACTTCTCCGGGATGACAGCCCCACTCCATCCGGACGCTCACACTCCCTGGATGACGTAGATTTGCAGCCGGCTACCCAGGGCCATAGATTGGAGACTCTCCGGTCCCTGGACGAGGTGGCGCATCTCATCGCAGATTCTCTCCCCGCGGAAGACTGCCCACCCTCACCCCCACTCAAGAGGAAAGCGTCGGCCTTCGTGGACGCGGAGTGACAGAACAAGCGTTTCAAGTCTCTCCCCCAGCCTCCTGGATTCCGGGACCTGCGCGACGCGTTCTCCGCTCATCTCCTGCAGGGCTCCTTGGGTGACGCGGGTTTCTTCTCTGACGCCAGGTGGCCGGCGGACTTGGACATCTCCTTTCGTCAGAGCTGGTACGCTGGTCACTCGCAGAACTTTGCCTGCCCACTTCCGAAAGTGGATCCCCTGGCTTTTTCCTTGGCATGTACCTCTCACTAACGTAATCTCCTCCCCGGCGTGGACCGGGCAGCCACCCTCATTCGCAATGCCCTGGCCTCAGCGGGATTTTTCCGCCCCCTCCCCCCCCCCCCCCCCCCCCCCCCTGCGCTGCTCGCCCATGTGGACCTTGGTACCAACGGACCAGTTCAGAGCCGACGCCCTGCGCAGTCAAGTAGCCGCCTTGATTCGGAAGGCCACCACGGAGGTGGTGGCACGGCACAACTCTCCAGCGTTCTACAGCCGCCTCTTCATGGTGCCCAAGCCCAAGTGGCGTCCCGTCATCGACCTCTTCGCGTTGCACAAGTTCATCGACGGTGTGGTCTGTCAGTTTTGCGCGCTGCCCTCACCCACATCAGGGACACCATGGTAGCCAGAGCCAGGCGGGCGTCTTCGAGCCCCACCTGGACGATCTTCTCTTGCGGAACCATGCAGAGGCTTCCTTTGAGAAAGACCAAGATGCGCTTCTACATCTACTTGACAGGCTCGGCTTCCTGGTCAACGCGGGCAAGTCCGACCTCACACCTAGGGATGGAGTTTTGCACCGACCTCAACGATGTCCGGCTGCTGGAACAGCGTATTCAGAAGTTGGCGACCTTAGCGCGGCAGGTGTCTCAAGAGGAGGCGATCCCCGCCAGATGGTGGCTTCAGCTTCTGGGCCTGATGAGTGCGGCAGCCGATCTGCTTCCCCTAGGACGTCTCTACTGCCGCCCGCTTCAGCTGCACCTGTTTCTTCACTGGCGACCCTCGAAGGACGACCTCGAGACTCGGGTTCTAGTTCTGCCAATGCTCCGTCCTCACCTTCTTTGCTGGGCGAATCCCGGCTGGCTCGCGACGGGTGTTCCAATCTATTCGCCTCCACCCCAGCTGTCCCTCTGCGTCGACGCAAGTCTCTCCGGCTGGGGCGCACACCTGCTACCGACGTTCTCCACAGCCTCTGGCGTTTGGCCCCCGGATCTAGTGGCCCGACACATCAACTGGTTAGAGCTGAAGGCAGTCTGGCAAGCCCCTGTTGCGTGGGAATCACGTCTGCGACACCAGGAGCCTCTTGTCCTCTCAGACAACTCCACAGTCATCGCCTACATCCAGAAGCAGGGCGGGACACGCTCCCCCTCTCTCTGCATCCTCCTCTACCAGGCATAGCTGCCAACCCTCCTGATTTTATCAGGAATTTCCCGATTTTTTTTCAATTCCCGATTCTCCGGTTTTTTGTACATTTCTCCCGATTTTCATATTTTCAAGCTTTGTTTTAAAATTCGAGGCATTTTGGCGTACCGCGCGGGGTCAAGCGCCTGTAGTTGAGAGCCTACCGCTATACTGTACCGCTAAGCTTTCGGGGACCCACAGCCAGTCTTGATTACGCATGCGCGGCAAATTCCGTCCATTCTGTTTGTTCCAGTTCCTTCGAATTTGCCCTCGAGCACATGCTCAACGATCTTCACAACTGGTCACAGAGTATTTTCGATTTTCAACAAAATCATGCTTCCTAAGAAGCAGAAGTGTTTGGTGAAGTTCCATCCAGACTACAAGCGTTCCTTTCCTTACATTGACGAATCGAGAAAGGGGGAACACTTTGCCTTTTGTAAAATGTGCCGGGCGGACATAAACATCGGTCACGGCGGCCAAAAAGACATCAGTCTGCACGAAAAACATAAGAAACGCCAAGTATAAGTATAAGTAGCGAAGTATAATGAAGAAAA
Organism: Semisulcospira habei; assembly: GCA_036245525.1. NCBI lineage: Eukaryota > Metazoa > Mollusca > Gastropoda > Semisulcospiridae > Semisulcospira > Semisulcospira habei. The sequence goes on from BTPG01000002.1 coordinate 162,675,479, forward strand.
AATAAAGACTGTCTGGCGGTCAGACTGAATGATGAATTGAATAAACAAAGGAATACATGAAAAAGTAAGAGCATCTTGTGAAAGTGTGGAACACAGACCGAAAGAGACGAGAGAGAGAGAGAGAGAGAGGACTTGCTGTTGAAGGCAAAATCAGCAACATCTCAGTCCCTGAAGGCTGCTGCAAACCCTTGCCCACCATCAAAAGAGTAGATAAACTTTGAATTTTGTTTCAAAGAGAGGCCTCCAAACTGCCTTCAAAATGCTGATTTTCGTTTCCATTGTCCTTGATTTAGTTTGTTCAGCTATGATTTTTTGTGCTGATGTGAATGTAAATAAACTTCAAACTGTAGGATACAAACTGGTCATTATTTTGATTTTTGCTTCAAGGAGAGGCCTCCAAACTGCCTTCAAAATGCTGATTTTTCGTTTCCATTGATTTATTTTGTTCAGCCGTGATTTTTTTGTGCTGATGTGAATGTAAATAACTTCAAACTAAAGGATACAAACTGGTTATTATTTTGAATTTTGCTTCAAGGAGAGGCCTCCAAACTGCCATCAAAATGCTGATTTTTGTTTACGAGCGGGGGGCGTAGCCCCCCTGCACCCCCCCAGCGGGGCGCTGCCCCTGCACCCTGCCGGGGCCTAGGCGGCCCCTGGACCCCGGCCAGTCAGGATTTTTATTTCTCCAAAGTTGGCAGCTATGCAGGTGCTCCGATCAAGGCATCACTCTCTGCGCATGACACATCCCAGGACATCTGAATGTTCTACCCGACTCCCTCTCGCGATGCGGCAAACTTCTCCACACCCGAGTGGACACTCCGTCCGGTCATCTTTCGGATGATTGCCACAGCATGGGAGACCCCCATGATCAACCTATTCGCGACGAGGTGGAATCACCAGCTTCCTCTCTTCGTCTCCCCATTTTCAGACACGCTTGCCTGGGCAGTCGATGCTCTCTCCATCCCGTGGGACGGCCTGGTTGCATACGCCTATCCGCCGATGGTGCTAGTCCCCAAAGTCCTGCTCAAGCTCAGAGGGTGCAACGCGGTCCTGTTCCTGGTAGCCCCATTCTGTTGGACCAAGTCGTGGACCACCGACCTCCTGAACCTTGCCACGGCTCCCCCGCTGCGGCTCCCCGCCCCACGCATGATGCTCAAGCAGCCGCGGCAGGCACTGTACCATCCATGCCCCGAATGACTCCTCCTACACACCTGGAGTTTTTGCGGCAAGCCCTCGCCGCTAGAGGCTTCTCAAGTGCAGCAGTGGAAGCTATCGCTACAACCCACAGACCTTGACCAGACGAGTTTATGAGGGGAAGTGGCGAGTCCTGTGCGACTGGTGTGACGACAAGCGCATCTCCCCCACTGATTTGATTGTTTTCCCCAGCTAGCAGAGTTCTTCCTCTGGCTATTCACCGACCAGCGTTTGGCGCCAATCACCATTCGGGGCAACCTGGCCATGATCGCTGACACGTACCAGCATTTGGGACGACCCGACCCTGGTAACTGCAAAGACCTCGCCGACCTTATGGCCCATTTCGGTCTACAACGTCCCGCCCCTTCGCTCGCTGGTGCCGCGATGAGACCTACCTTGGGTGCTAACGTGGCTCAACTCTAACTGCTTCAAACCACTCCAGTTGGCGTGGTTACCGGAAGTGACGCGGAAGACTTGCTTCCTACTGGCCCTCGCCTCTGCTTCCAGGGTCAGCGAGCTGCACGCCCTATCAGCACGTCCCTCATGCTTGCAGTTCCAGGTGGACGGCTCTGTTCAACTGCTTCCCGACCCAACATTTCTCGCCAAGACCCGATCTCCTTTGGCCGCCCCTCAGATAGTCACTGTTCAACCCTTGAGAGATCCAGGCTCTACCCGGGGGTCCAGACAGAAGGACCCTGTGAGAGCTTTAAGCGTGTACCTGCGCCGGACCAAGCCGCTACGCAGGGGACGCACCCACCTTTTCCTCCCTCTGTCCCCAGGTAGAAATGACATCTCGGCCCAGACGATATCCTCCTGGCTCCGATGGGTGATACGCTCCGCCTACCAAGACCTGTCCCCTGACGCAGCCAAATGAATGAACATCAGGGCGCACGAGGTCAGAGCATGGTCGCAAGCCTCGCATTCGATCGCAACTGCGCTGTCAAAGACATTGTGGCGGCCGTGGGATGGCGAACAGAGTCGACCTTTGCCCAAGCGTACATAGCCCACGAGTGGCAGTCTGGGTGGGACAAAGAGGAAGGGAACAAGCTGCATGAAGCTCTTCCTACTGTGTCCGACAGTCTACCTTACCGCTGTGGCAGCCGCCGTGAGGAGACTGTCCTTACTCAGCTCCACATCGGGCACACGTATGTTACATAATCTTACTTACTAAAACAGGATGAGCGTCCATGTTGTTTTGCCTGTGACGAGCAGTTTTCTGTTCGACACTTTTTGCTGTATTGTGCCGATCTAATTGACACGAGATATAAACACTTCACAGCAGACTCCTTGAAGGTTTTGTTCCAGGACGTTCCGCCAGACAAATCTTCAATTTCCCTAGAGAATGCAATATTTTTAACAAAATCTGAGCATTTATAGACTATGTGAATTTGACTATTTTGCCCTTTTTGAGAGTCTGTAGACGTTTCTTGTAAAGACTTGTGCAACGTTTTAGCATGACGTTTTTAAGGTATATTTACATCCTGTTTTAAGTCCTTTCTTTTAGTCTGGCTGACCCGATTTTTACCCATCCCACCGTGAGATGGCCTTAGTTGCCGGCTCGGCGTTAAGCCCAAATAACTAATTAACCTTTGCCCGATTCTACCTGAGGGACCTCTCCAGTCAGCGTCAGAACCTATCGCTGGTGGGAGACATCGCAGCGGTGCAACACTCCCTCCCGGCACCCCGGGTGCCGTAGGTAATCTTAGCTGAAATTGTCGGGAGGTTGCTCCGGGATGGGCGGGTCTCGTTGCCAGTATTTAGGGGTTAGGGGCGTTATAAGCGGCACCCTCCTCCTCTTCGTTATTCTTCCTAACAGTAATGTCATCGGTAATGTGTTTTGAGGAAACAAATTAATTTTTCTCTAAAATGTATTCGGATGACCCTCCCACCTGCCCTGCTTGCCGCTGGTCCGCTAAGAAACAGACTGGAAGGAATCCGGTGTGCGCGTGACTGGATGGGGATGGAAGGGAGGCTACTCGGGTTACTGGCTAGATTATAGCACCCATTGTTACCTCCCTTACCATGTCAGTACACAACAATTTTGGCTGAAATTAGTCTAGCTAAGACACTATTCCTAACAGCAATGTCATCGGTAAGTATTTTTCGAAAAAATACATTTTAGAGAAAAATTCATATTTCATTCGGTGCACCCCTCTCGCGAGTGACCCCCTATCCACCACCCAAGGGATGCGCCTCAACACCATATGGTGCCAGCGCAAAGTAGTTTATGTGTGATAGAGTATTAATTGTTTCATATTATTGACAGTGATGTTTGTAATGACACCAACACACATTCCTATGTTTTATTTTTTAAAGGCAAATGGCAGTTAACAATATCTTATATTAAAATATGTATCTTTGCTGTATGCATGCTGGCTCATGACTTCAACCAAAACAGTTGAAAGGCCTAAAATCACAAGCTTATAAACATAGCACAGATTCGAACCCTTTGCCTGGCGGTTGCGGTTTTTGTCATGTTGATCCCCGCAGGAATCATCGTGACAAAAACTACTACTGACAGCCAAATGGTTAAAGTGTCAGTGTGCTGATCTGTCATTACTGCAAGGTCTAAAATCGTACATCAGCACCTGTTTTCTGTAGCATGTTTGACATTTGTGTGTAAGGGTGGATTTTTTGACTGGAGACAAGCTCGAGATGGCTGTCTGTATTGCCAAGAGTTTCCAAGTTGGTGTCACATACACTGATCGTTAAACTTATAATGTGTATTGTGTGTATAGGTGTGGATGTTGACGGGGGACAAGCTGGAGACGGCCATTTGTATCGCCAAGAGTTCCAAACTGGTGTCGCGCACACAGGACATTCATGTGTTCAATCGCATCACAGACCGCGCACAGGCTCACCTGGAGCTCAACGCATTGCGACGCAAGAACGAGGCGGCACTGGTCGTACAGGGGGACTCCTTACAGGTGTGTGGTTTTGATATTCGTTGATTTGTCTCTGAAGGGTAGAGGACACAGCTCCATTTTTCATGCCTGGTTCATTACTTTGTGAGGAGCCAAAGACAAATTTCTGTGCCATAAAAGTTTTAGACAACAACAAAAAAAGGCTCTGATAGTTCATGTTATGTTAGTAGTTTGTAAGGTACAAATTATGTGTTATGTTTTCATGTCTGTTTCAGTTGACTGAAATATGAATTTTTCTCTAAAATGTATTTTTTCGAAAAATACTTACCGATGACATTACTGTATGGAAGTGTCTACTAGCTTAACCAATTTTAGCCCACGAACCTGTTGTGTTCCTACACAACCAGGGAGGCAACTCAGGGCACTGTAACCAGGGCCGTGAGTAGCTTCCGGTTCCTGTCCATTCGGTTCTGTGCCATATGGTGACATGCCAGTCGGAATGCTTAGCTTACCAGCGGCAAGTGGGGCAGGTAGGAGGGTCCTCCGAGTAATGTCATCGGTAAGTATTTTTCGAAAAAATACATTTTAGAGAAAAATTCATTTGTTTCTTCAAAAACATTACCGTTGACATTACTGTATGGAAGAATTACAAAAAGGAGGCGGGTGCCGCCCAAGAAAACCCCTTGTAAAGGGCTTAGCCAGACCCGCGCTCCTACAAGCAACTTCCCGACAATTTTAGCTAAGTATTACCTCCAGCGCCGGGAGGGAGTGTTGCGCCGCAGCGATGTCCCCCACCAGTGCGAGATTTATCTCGCTGGCCTGCCAGATCCCAGAGGTAGAAGCGGGCGAAGGTCGATTCTGCCTGCCAGCCCACAGCTACCATGATGTCTCTGACGGCACAGTTGCGGTCGAAGGCGACGCTCGTGACCATGGCTCTAACCTCGTGTGTGCGGATCCTGAGCTTCTTAGCTCCCTCCGGGGAGAGGTCCTGGTAGGCAGACCGTATGACCCAGCGTAGCCAGGAAGAAATCGTCTGGGCTATAATGTCAGTTATGCCAAGGGCCAATGGCAGAAAGAGGCGAGACGTCCCCTTCGGACGGGCTTGGATCTGCGTAGATTCGCATGGCGCGCACTGGATCTTGCTGCCTAGTCTCCCGGGGAAAGTGTACTCCTTTCAGCGGCTGTATGGTGATCATCTGGGGCGTGGTCAAGGGAGACCTAGTCTTGGCGAGGAAGGAAGGGTCAGTGAGTAGCTGCATGGAGCCATCTGTCCTGAACTGCAGGCAGGCAGGGCGCGCGGAGAGTGCATGTAGCTCGCTCACTCGGGCCGCCATGGGCAGGGCCAACAGGAAGCAAGTCTTCCGAGTTACATCTGCCAACCGGGCCAAAGAGAGTGGTTCGAAACGGGCGGAATTTAGCCACGTGAGTACCCAGGGTAGGTCCCAGCGTGGAACCAGTGAACGGGGAACCGGACGCTGGAGGCCAAAATGCTCCATAAGGTCAGCAAGGTCTTTGCATTTGCCGGGATCTGGGCGGCCGAGATGTCGATAAGTTCCGCAATCATGGACAGGTACACTCTGACCGTGATGGGGGCTAATCCCTGATCGCCAAAGAGCCAGAGGAAGAAATCGGCGAGCTGCGGGAAAGTCAGTTCGGTGGGGGAGAGTTGCTGGTCCGCACACCAGGACCGCAGTACTCTCCACTTTCCCTCGTAGACGCGTCTGGTCGAGGGTCTGCGGGCTGTAGCGATCACCCCCACTGCTGCACTCGAGAAACCTCTTGCGGCGAGGGCTTACCGCACAATCTCCAGATGTGAGGAGAAGGCATGGGCATTGGTGGAACAGCGGCTGGCGGGGTTGCTTGAGCATCGTGCCCAGGGTGGGCATCAGCAGAGGGGGGCCTGTGGCGAGACTGAGCAGGTCGGTGGTCCAAGATCTGTTCCAAGAGAACGGGGCCACCGTTAGAATTACCGCATTGCATCCCCTGAGCTTGAGGAGGACTTTGGGGACTAGAACTGTTGGGTGGTATGCGTAAGCGATGAGACCGTCCCACGGAATGGATAGCGCGTCGACAGCCCAGGCCAGGGGGTCTGGAATCGGGGAGACGAAGAGGGGAAGCTGGTGATTCCACCTCGTGGCGAAAAGGTTGACCAAGGGAGTCTCCCAGTGAGCGCAGATCATCCGAAAGATGTCCAGGTCGTAGGGTCCATTCCGTGTGGAGTAACTGGCCGCGCCGTGAGAGGGAGTCGGCTAGAACGTTCAGGTGTCCCGGAATGTGTCGCGCTCTGAGGAAGATGCCGCGGTCTTCGGACCAGCACAGGACCTAGTAGAGGAGTATGCATAGGGTGGGAGAGCGCATCCCGCCCTGCTTCTGAATTTAGGACATGAGAGGACTAGGAGCTCGTGGTGACGTAGGCGCGACTCGCACGCGATGAGGGCTTGCCAAACCCCGCATTTAGTTCCAACCAGTTGATGTGCCTGTCTGCCAGGTCTGGTGGCCAGCAGCCGGATGTCGTGAGGAACCTCGGTAGAAGACCTGGAGAGACTTGCATCCACGCAGAGCGAAAGCTGAGGCGGTGGTGAGGCCAGAGGAACTCCTGAAGTGAGCCACGCCAGATCCGTCCAGCGCCGCAGATGGGGACAAAGCATCAAAGTAACCGGTATCGGGGCAGTAAGATCGCCGGAGGACGGGCACCAGTGGAGAAGGAGGTGCAGCTGGAGAGGCCGGGAGTAAAGCCGACCGAGAGGCAGGAGGTCCACTGCAGCATTCATCAGGCCGAGGAGCTGGAATCAAACTCTGGCGGGGACTGCCACTTCTAGTGCCACCTGGCCGGCTAGGGCAGCCAGCTTATGGATCCGAGGCTCTGGAAGACTCACCCGGTTCCGGTCAGTCGCGAATTCCATGCCTAGGTGAACAAATTGGCGGGAAGGCGTGAGGTCCAACTTGCCCTTGTTGACCAGGAAGCCCAGCACTGCGTCAACAATCAGAGCAGCGCATCCCTGTCCGTCGCTAGCGTGGCCTCCGATTGGTTCCTCAGAAGCAGGTCGTCTAAATAGTTTGAGGTTGGACTGGTGGACGACTGTCTGGCCTTGGCAACGACGACGTCCATAATGCAGGTGAAGACCCAAGGGCTGAGGTTGAGACCGAAAGGGAGGGCCTGAAACTGGTATACCACGCCATCTAAGGCAAAGTGTAGGTACCGTCTGGAGGCGGGGTGAATGGGAACGTAGACATACGCGTCGGACATGTCCAGACTGACAGCAAAATCCATGGGCTGCACAGCGGCCCTGAGGGCCCTGGCTGTCTCCATGTGAAAGTACGGGCTATGATGTATCTGTTCAGTGCCGAGAGATCGATGATGGGTCTCCACTTGCCATCCGGCTTGGGCACCACGAAGAGGCGGCTGTAGAAGGTTGGGGAATCGTGACGCGAGCTCTGTGGTGGCCTTGTGCAGAAGCGCGGCGACTTCGCCGCGAAGGGCGTTGGCCGTGAGCTGGTCGATTGGCATCTCGGTCCACAGGGGAGAGCGTCGAAGCAGTGGCGGAGAGAGAAAGGTGATCAGGAGGACCTCGGAGATGGTGGATAGGACCCAGGGGTCGTCTGGGAGCAGCGAACGCCACACCTCGCTGTGAAGGGTGAGCCTCCCGCCGACTGGAGACCCCGAGACGATTGGTGGGGGCTGAAGCGAAAAGGAGTCAGGGGGCCCTACCGCACCCTGGTCGGCGGGCAGGCTTGGGCCAAGCTGAAGCCGGAGTCCTGATAGGTCGGGATCGGCTGAAGGCAGGGGCACGGGCGGACGCCTGGGGTGAGAGGTGGGGGGTGCGACCCACGGCCTTGCGGGCTGCCTGAAAGCGGAGCGGCGCTGTGGGGCCAGACGTCCTTGCTTGCTTCCTTCACAGACTGCCAGGTGGGGCCGAAGAGGAGGGAGCCACCGAGGGGAGCGCAACGAAGCTGTGACTTCACCTCCAGAGGGAGGCCACGACAGTTCTGAAGCAGGGCATCCTGACACATCAAATCACAATTGGAGGTGGCGGCCATGGCGTTGACAGAGGAGTGATAAGCTGCCCGGTTTGCTGCCTCCGCAAGAGCGAGGAGGTCCTCCAAGAGGGGCGAAATGGAAGGGTGCCAGGTGTCCTCGATGCAGCGGACGTACGCTTGAGTCAGAAGCTCCAAGAAGCCCGAGCAAGCCAAGGTGTTACGAACCAGGGACGCCATCTTGTCTAAGCCACAGGAAACGTTGCGCCGTGCTAGTCCCGATCCGCCTGCTAACAGAAGCGCCCGAGGATCCGCCTCGGGAAGGGGAAAGGAAAAGGCCTGAGAATGTCCTGCATACCAGTCCTGACGGAAGGTGATGTCCACGCCAGCCGGCCACTTACCATCGGAGAAGAAAAGGGCCTCATGCAAAGAGCACTGAAGCAGATGCGCGGAGAAGGCGTCGGCAAGATCCTTAAAGCCCAGGGAAGCGACTTTCTCCTCTTGACTTGATGGTCGGCGTCGACGAAGGCTGAGACCTTCCTCTTAAGTGGGGGGGATGGAGGGCAGGCCTCGGCGGGGAGACACGCAGCAATTAAACAAGCTGCTTTATCCAGGGACTGAAGAGTCTCCGCCCTCGGACCGGAGTGGGCCGCTGGCGACAGGGGTGAGGTGGGAGAGCGTGAGCGGGGAGAAGAAGACTTACTGTCTGGGCCGAGGAGAGCAGAGACGGAGTCATCAGGCTGCAGACTCAGAGCGTCCAAGTCTACTGAGCGGCGGGGGAGCCGGGAGCCGTCCCGAGAGGAGGCAAAGCAGCCATGAGTCTCGCTGGGCACATCCCGACGTCCGAAGCTGGAGGACGTACAAGTAGGAGTCCTCCACAGGCTCCGTCGTTATCTGTCGGGTGAGTCACGGTATGACGTACGCCTGGAGGGACGGCCGGCCGAAGCGTTGCTGGCGTGCGCTGGTCGCCTTTCCCGAGGGGAGCGAGAGCGACGGGGTGAGTGTAGCTGTCGGGCGCGAACAAGTGAGCTCCTTTCCGGGCGGAGGGTGGGGAGGGCCGCCAGGACCGCGGGAAGCGTGCGAAGGTGGGCACGGCCTCAAGTCGCGTGAAGCCGCCGAGAGAGGAGAGGCTGAGGAGGGTCGGGGGCTGCGTCGCACACCTCGGATTGTCATAGGGGTCCCATCTGGTCTATACTGTGTCCTGGAACGTAGCGACGTAGGTCGCTGCGAGCGGACCTCTGTGAGGAAGGCTCACTGCCGGTCAATCTCCCGGTGGCAGTAAGCAGGCTTGACCCTACGTGTAGCGTCCGGGCCCAAAGTATCAACGTCCGCAGTGCGGGGTCCAAGTGAGCGGACCTCGGTGAGGAAGGCTCGTTGACGGTCAATCTCCCGGTGGGAGTAAGCAGGCTTTTCCGTGCGCAAGGCATCCGTATCCGCAGTGCGGGGAACAAGCTGGCGGACCTGAGCGAGGAAGGCATGTTGCCGGTCAATCTCCCGATGGGAACAAGCAGGCTTGTCCGTGCGCACGGCATCCGTATCCGCAGTACAGGGCGAGCGGACGCGACTAGTCTCTTCACCTGGTAAGGCGGGGGGCACCAAGGGGGACGGATGGTCCACTGCCGTTGACGGGCGCTCGCGGCGGTTAAAAACTCCCAAAGCTGCGACCAACGTTCCTCAGGCCAGGTGGAGCACATCTCTCAAAGATGGTCGGAGGTGCAGCCAGAGCAGGGGAGGCAGACCCTGTGGTTGTCGCTTGGCCATTGGAAGTCACCGCAACGTAAGCAGGTGCGAACTTGGCAGCTGCAACACACATCAAACGTGAAAGGCTCCCGGGCACGGGAACCACTAGGGCCCGCGCTTTAACGAATACGAGCGAAACGCGACCCGCGCTGAACGAACTAAGAGATCCATGGCCGAAGCCGGCGCCAGGCTCCAAGGCCTGACGCGGGCGAACACTGCAACCGAACACTGTCTGCACAAAGTCCCCGAAGGAAGGAAGGCACCCCTGGTACTCCAACCACAAGTATCCCCACCACAGGTAATCCAACACCAGAAAGCTCGCACGTAATCCAAGGAACACAAAAGTCCAAAAACGACCGGCCCTTTAAGAACCAGTCAAGAATACACAGCCAAGGTTAAGGTCAATGACAATGACAATGACAATGACAATGATTCTTTATTTTACAACGGTGAAAGTTTTGGCTGGCACAACCATTTTTCGAACTTGCCGTTGCTAATCTACAAATAATGCACAAAGTGTGAAAATATTATATGAGAAAAAAGAAATAGAAAAAAAAAGAAGAAGAAGAATAAATGATATAAAAACAAAACAAAACCAGCAACAACAACAACAACAAAAACGTGCGCGCGCACACACACACACACACACACACACACACACACACACACACACACGCACACACTGAGTATTATAGGGTCGCAGTGAAAGTATTAAGATAATGACGTGAGGTAATTGAAAATACTGGCTCTAAAATAAGAAAGGGTTGTTGCTGTTGTAACTTTCCTAGGCAAATTGTTCCACAGGCTATGGCCTGAGAACGCTAAACTTGTCTTGTAGAGATCGATTCTAGGTCGTGGTACAATAATGAATTGCCTTGACCTTGAGTACGTTGGTGATGGAAAGGAAAATAGTTTCTTAATATAATCAGGCATTTTGCTATTCAATGTTTTGAACATAATTATTCCCTTATTGTACATTAAGTGATTTTTCAGGGGAAGAATCTCCAAGGTTTTCAGTTTATTATCGGTAGTTGAGTTAGGATCAGGTAGGATAAGTTTTGCGGCTCTACGATGAAGAGCGTTCAGTCTCTTCAAGTGGACCTCGCTTGCTCCATCCCACACTGTAGAAGCATAGTCGATATGTGACCTGATGTGGGCGTTAAAGAACAGTTTACGTGTTTCTACATCAGTGATATATTTTAATTTGGCTAAAATGTAAAGTTTCTTTGATATTATGTTGCATATGTTAGTAATATGACACTGCCATTTAAACTGGTTATCTACAGTAACACCGAGAAGACGATGTTCTGTTACTTGACTGATGGGTTTTCCTTGAAGAGACAAGCTGAGTGAGAGAGAGCCTAGCTGGTGCTTTTGACGGGTACTTAATACCATACATTCAGTCTTCGCTGGGTTTAGGATCATGGAGTTGTTACTACACCAGCTGTCAATGTCTTGTAGTGCGCTTTGTAGGCGTGTATCAATAATAGATAAATCCTCGTCGGGCATGTGTATTGCAGCATCATCCGCGAACATATCGCATGAAACATTATGATCGTTAATTGTGAGCGGAAGGTCGTTAATGAACAAACAAAATAAAAGAGGGCCTAAAATAGAGCCCTGGGGCACGCCATGCTTGACTAAGCGGTGATTAGAATATGTACGATTAAGAAGGACTTTTTGTCTTCTGTCATCCAAGTAGGATTTGAAGAACGTGGCAGCGCTGTTGGTGTACAACGAAATTTTCTTTATCAATATATCATAGTTTACTAAATCAAAAGCTTTACGGAAGTCTAAAAAGACTACACCTGTTAGTTTGGATTCATTGATAGATGCTAACCAGGTGTCTGTCATCCTAATCAGCGCAGTATGGCAGGAATGGTTTGGTCTGAAACCTGACTGCAATGGATGGATAAGATTTCGGTTTTCTAAATATTTAGATAGATGTTTATGAATATGCCTCTCTAAAGGCTTTGACAAAACTGGTAGTAATGAAATGGGACGAAAATTATTAATTTCACTTAGATCTTTTGATTTTGGTAGTGGGATTACTTTTGCATCTTTAAATACATCCGGAAAACAGTTTTGTTTTATACAGAGATTGTAGATGTACGTGAGACTCTCAACGATATATGGAAGAGATGTCTTGAGTATTTTTGAGCTGATCTCATCAGGCCCGGATGACTTTTTATTTTCCATCGAGGTAATTAATCTGCCCACTTCATGAACCGCTATAGGCGGTATGATGAAAGGTTCGTTGTTTTTATTTTTCTGGTTACAGTAGTCTAGTAATTTGTCTGGACAAATATACTCATGTGAGTTATTTCCCAGTGGCATTAGTGATTCCGCCACAGAGACAAAATGGTCGTTAAAACTGTTTGCAGTGAGGTGGGGTGGTAAAGACGCACTACTTTTATTTGTACCTTTGGTTACTAAATTTATGGCACGCCATACAGTGGAGGAGTCTTTACTTTGCTTAACTACCTTACTGAAGAGAGATTTTCTTGCTTCTAAAACCATTGATTTTACGCGATTACGCTGTGTTTTGTATTCAGCAAAACGCTTCGTTTTTTTTTAGCTCGTCCCTGTGTTCCATAGCCTCTATCAGATCCGCAGTTAGCCAGGGTGGTAAGGCGGCGTACTTAACTCTCTTTTGCTTCAGGGGCGCGTGTTTATTCAGGACACCGAGAAAGACGCGGTACCAGGTGTCCAATGCTTTGTTTGGGTCACTATCGTTATAAACGTCCGTGAACTGTGCTCTATCTAAATCAGTCAAAAAGGCAATTTCATTAAAGTTTTTAAATGATCTATAAGTGATGCACGTGTGACCTTGCTTTTTCATTTTTGGAAGTTTTGACAGCCATATGCAGCTAACTGGATAGTGGTCGCTGACACTCAGACTATCAACTTGAGTGTTGCTAACTGCGAGAGGTTTGTTGGTATAGATATGGTCTATAATTGTGGCTGATGTTGGCGTAACTCTCGTGGGGGATGTCACCATTTGTTGGAGACCGACTAAGGTAGTAGTACACTCCCATGATGGATGAGGTTTCAGAAAGTCAATATTAAAATCTCCAAGAAGCAGAACATCTTTGGTCTGAATGTCTGTTTTATCGATCATGTGTAGAAAGCTATCGTACCACTCAAAGGTGGCTGCAGGGTTTCGATACAGAAACCCGACAAGCAAAGGAGGGGATTTAGAGTGTTTGATTTCTACCCAAATACATTCTACATCATCCGTTTCTAGGTCTTGTCTCCTGCGGGTTATGTGTAGAATTGATTGATGGATGTATACCGCTACACCTGTCTCACCCTGGACTGACGGATCTCTCCTAATAATAGAATAATTTGGGATGGTGATGGCTTCATTACTGATGTGGGAGGCCAACCGAGTTTCGGTTAAACCCATTAGGTGAAAATAGTCGGGGGAATTAACATAAACACAGACATCTTGAACTTTGTTTGCTAGGTGGTAGACATTGAGCTGACCGATACGGAATCTTTGTCCTTTTTTCGATGGTCCGCGCATGGCTTTACAATGTTTAAAGAACCAGGTAACAAAATATCAACACAAAGTACCAAAGCAAAAACTAGAAAACGAATACACATACAAGTAAATATCTACAGGAAAAAAAAACCCACACAACTAAAATGAAGTTAAATCAAGTGTCGGTAAGTAAACTGAACGGTTAACTTCAAGAACCGTGTGATGTAGCACCCCCGAAATAAAAATGGAAGTGAAAGTATAGTGACTACAAGTACGAAATATAAGAACCAGACAAGAGTTAATATCAAAGTTCACGTGAAATGAAGTCCATATGCTATTAAAACACACTTGCTTCGCCACTGCAAACATATAATATACGAGTCCGAGAGTGCGGAGTGAATGTGAAAACAGATACACCAGTCGTTTGATTTCACTTCGATGATCGTAAACTGAGTCAGGTGTACGGGCTGTCCGAAACAGAACAAGTACAGTAGTCATGCAATTTAAAATATTTGCATAACTTACAGTTTGCAGTGCAAACTCACTGTACTATTATGTGTAACAGTTTCACATATACGACCAAGCACTAGTGCAACCAGGTGTAGCTGTCAACCATGTGTCTCTGTCACATAAGGAATTAATCTTTAAACTACTGAGTCACTGTCAAAACCAGACAACTAAATAAGTCGTTACTATAATATCAGATCGAGCGTGTTTGATGACACCTTCACACCTACACCTACACACACACAAACACACATACTCACACACATACACACACACACACACACACACGGAGTGTATATGCGTACCTTTTTTACTTCCAGCGCCAAGTAGGAACGACTAATCGACCCTGAAAGCCGGAAAGTAGTAACCGACCAGCTGTGCGCGGCGCAGAGCTGATCGGACAAAACCTCCATCGATAAAGGTCCATCCATCGCTCCTCGTGTGGTTAGAACAAAGACAACATCCTAAAGTCTATAGCTCTTGGCCCTGGAAGTAAAAGAGGCAGCGGGATGTCCTTCAGACAAACGGTCTTAGAAACTGAGCCAGCAACTTCAGCAGGTGTTGAGGGTCCAGGGCCGTGTTGGTCTCCGCTCCCTGACTCTGGAACCAGGCGTTGGTGGGTGGGGCGGCCATTGGCGGAACGATAGGCCCTGTTCCTGCTGGCACTAGTGGCGGGAAGTCTGAAGACTGGAGCTGGGGCCCCTGACGTGCTCGGCGTTGTTTGCTCCCCAACCCATTGTCGGGCGCTGATTGGTTAAGCTGGCTGGTCGACGTTGAATGAAACTGTTGGCGGTTCTGGGCGTCGAACATCAAAGGATGCGATCCGCCAAGGTCCGACAACAAGTTGCCTTGCGGCCCTTTCTCGCCACGTGTCACGTTACGGCTTATAGGTAGGCTGGACACGCCCCGTTGACTGTGCCCCCCGGCGTCTCTCTGTTGGTGGTGGGGGCCGCGGGGAGGGTCGCCGTAGCGGATCTTGAAGGCAATCAGTTTAATGCCCTCGTCACTGGGGTGGGTCATGGTGTTGTCGCGCCTGTACATGACTTGCTTGGGAGCGCCGTTCTTTGTCAGGAAAGTGGAGGTGTGGTCAACAAACTGAGTGTTTGTTTGTTGACAGGCCTGTTTCAGGTTGACGTTGGACAGGCGTGCAGGTCGTGACAGGGCGTGGTGACTGCTGTAGGGAGGGATGATGGAGGAGGCCTGGAGTGTAGCACGTGGGAATGCGACGGACACTAGATGGATTAGCCTCAGCCAGGTGTGTGTCGGAACGGGACCCTGGTTGTCGCAGCAGCTGTTGATCCCTACGTGAAAAACTACATGGCGGATACGTGGAGTAGGGGGGAGGTTTGTAAGCCACTTGCCCAAGGCCTCGACTGATAGGCCGGACACTGCCAGGTTCTGCACGTTGCAGTCTGTATCCGACATTTTTCGTTCGCTGACCCGCTTCATAATGGAGTCGCCGAGCAGCAGAACGTTAGAATCTGACCTGATGTTCATGTTGCAGAGATGGTCATACGGAGTCTTGGTAACGGGTGCAAGCGTGGTTGTCTGTTCAGCTTCTTGCAATAGTCCGTGTGTGATTACATCACAATCATCATCTGTGGCAAGGGCTGCGAAGCGATTACGCGTGGCAATATTAACAGCTGAGTTAGGAGTTCCGCTTGTTAACGACAGGCGTTGTGAAGTCACTGGTGTGCTATTGGTTGATGACGAGTCCTGCATACTGACGTGCTTGTTGCAGTTTGAGGGAGATGGGAAGTTTGATAGGGACTGGCTTGTACCCGGGTCTTGGACGGGCAGTGTGGTACTGGATTTTGTTGAAGGTGGCAGGGATTCAATTTGTTTTTTCAGCGTACGAAGCGTAGCGCCGTGTGTGTCTTTGCTGAGTGCAAGTTTCGTCACTTGTGTGGACAGACTGTTCTGTTCATGAGTTAACTTCTCAATCGCCTTTTCGGTTGAGGTTGCATAGTCTTGCAGGGACTGGTCAGCAGCTTGAAGGCCGTGCTTGAGCTTGGCTTCATTGTCCCTGCGGTCACTGTCAAGGCTGTCCTGTCTGGCGCTGAGGGATGCATGCTGCTGCTTGACAGTAGCCAGCTCCTGTTTGACCGTCTGCAGCTCAGTTCTGAGTTCTTGGATGCAGGCGGTGGCTTCCATCAGTTGTTGTTGCAGGATGGACAGGGTAGTCGGGGATGGCGCAATCTCAAGTAAGTATGGAGGGTGGGGTTGATCAGAGGATACTGCTGTACCGTTAACCTTATCAACTTGTTGACGGCTGTTATTGTGATTGCATGTGGTCGCTGCGTCAGTCACGCCAGTTGAAGAGGGATTAGTGTTGTATGGGTTGGGGACAGGTTCCGAGCTCTCGGCGCCGCGGGGTGGTATGGGCGTGGCGTTGGGAGTGTCGGTAGATTTGGTGACGTCAGACGAAGGATCTGAAGGGGAAGGGTTAGTAGAGACTTGCTCCGTGGAAGCAGTTTCGATGTCACACTGGAGGCTAGTCGTGGATTGGAGGAATGTGGGCGGGGCATCGTCGTTGTTGGGATTAGTATCGGTGGTAGCCACTTCAGGTGGAAGAGTACACTCGCGAGGCTGAGTGGAGGGTGGGCAGGCGATGCCCGGCGTTTGCTCCATGGCTGGTGGTAGGGCGGGCGTCTGGGGGGAGGAAGTGCACTGGGAAAGAATGTCAGTGCTCGCTACAAGATTGTTAACTATCTCTTGGACAGGCTGAAATTCGTCGTCTGTCCACCACTTGCAGTTTTTACCCTGTATCCTAATGAGATAAGACGTGTAGAATACGGTGATTGTGACCACACCACCGGGTGCTCCGTCTGAAATCTGTACAAGGGTGTTATTCAAGGCATCAGGCCAGGGAGGTTGGATGGGGGTCTCGATGTTTTTCTTGTCTTTGTTGCGATCTTCCCATGACGCTGATACTCCGGGGGGTGGATGGGCGATGTAGCGTTCGTGCAGAGCTAGTCTCCAGGCGAAAACTCTGGAGGGGTCGGTCAGAAAGTGTTTTTGGATGGGATCATTAGTGTCTGTGATCTCCTCAAGGGGTTCGAGTGGGGACTGGTCGAGGGCTTCGAGTGGGGACTTGGATTTGGCAGAAGATGATCGGGTGATGGGGCCTGACATGGTCGGAGGGTTGGTGTCATCACTGTGCTCTGATTACTTTGTAGGTGCCATGACGTTTGATGATAATTATGTTGATCTGGTCACTCGCTCACTGAAGCGTGACGAGAGTGGGGCGCAGCATCCGTATGATCGTGGCCGACACTGGCGTGTCGAGAGTTAAATTTTAGCAGAGCCGAGTTGTAACTTGTACAACGGCTGTACAATTAAAAAGCACGCAGTGGAAAACCTCGCTTTAGGCTATATTTCTCTCTTGTAGGTGTTAGTCGCTTAGTCGCTGCGCGCACTCAGAGTAAGGAATTTGGGTCAGTGCGGGACTGGATCCGACCGCCTCTGTATCCGTCTAACATAGCAGAGCCGCAGAGAGCGAACGCTTATGAAGAAACCGGGCCCATATGGCCGGTGCAAAACTGCAAAAAGTAATTTTAGTCATAACTCACGAAATACACAGTCCAAATCCATGAAATTTCGCCATCTTGTAGAGGTCACCGTTACAAACCAGCTTGTCAAAAATAACGTTTAGCACACACACACAACACACATAAATCCACTGTGAATCAGAGAGCGATGTGAGTGCGTGTTGACGTGCTGATACAGGCCAGAGAGGATTGAGTAGGTCGGGTAGGCTAGAAGACGTCTGTTCACTGTAAGCTAAGTAGAACGACTGGCTTGTCACCACGTGGCACGGAACCGGATGGGCAGGAGCATGAAGCTACTCATGGCCCTGGTTGTTTAGGAACACAACAGGTTCGTAGGCTAAAATTGGTTAAGCTAGTAGACACTTCCATACAGTAATGTCATCGGTAATGTTTTTGAAGAAACAATGTCCCTCCATTTGGGGGGGCACTCTACTATTCTGACAACTATTTTCCGATTCATGATTTTGATCTTGTGGCGAAAAGAAGCCAGGTGTAAACTCACAGATGACCACAGTAAAGTTGTAACTGTTGATGTTGTTTGCCAGGTGTGCCTGAAGTACTACGAACATGAATTTGTGGAGCTGGCGTGCCAGTGTCCGGCTGTCGTGGTCTGTCGCTGTTCTCCCACACAGAAAGCTGACATTGTCAAGCTGCTCAAATCTCACACCGGCAAACGCACCAGCGCCATCGGTCAGTCACCTGTATCACTATCACTAACAGCTCTGTTTTTTTTCATTGTTTTGATCACATACAAAACAGGTACGCAAGAGGCATAGATAATCATGAGCCCCTGCTTCTGCAGGGGCTCATGAGAACCTATGCCTCTTGTCCTGATTGTCTTCACTACTGTTCAAACGCTAAGTATAGTATAACAACAGCAAAAGACAATCATGAGACCTTGCTTTTTAATATTTACTTCTTTGTGACTTCTGTTTTGTGTGTACTGATCTGTGATTTTGTACCTTATGGCACTAGAGCTGTGAAGTCCAAAATCACAGACCAGCACACATTTTCCTGTGATCAGACTGCAAAGGTAAGTGGCTTGTAATGTTAGCATACGAATTTACAGACATCTTCTCACTCTGCTGTCAAGGGAAGATAGTAAATTATTATCTGCATTGTGTTTTGAGTTTATATGATTGACAGCATTAAACGCTCAGTTGCCAGGTATGAGATGGTTCTTTTGTGTAAAGCATAAGGAACGTTTTCTGATGATCTGTGAGAATTTTTACGTTGTTTTGTTGTGACTGTAATGTGATGGTGATTTCACATGCTTTATGCAGGTGATGGAGGTAACGACGTCAGCATGATCCAGGCAGCAGACGCAGGGGTTGGCATTGTAGGCAAGGTAAGTGTTGGCAGGCATGAGATTTTTTGTGAGGACTTCCCGAGTAAGCAAAGGTCCTTGGCGCCCATGATGGCTGCAGTGAGCCCGCGCACAGCTGTGCGCAGGCCCACTTCAGCTGTCGTGGGCCCGAAGACGTTTTGCTACTGGGGTCTGCCCTTTTGTGCTTTCAGTCTAAAATGATACAGCAGGAGACAGATTGACAGTTCAAGGGAAGTGCCAGATTAGCTTGGTGTCTTGACAGGTGACAGGCTAATCTGGCTCTTCCCTTGAACGATCATCTCCTAAAGCTGGTCCACAGACTGTAGAACATGTGTAACATTTTGGAAATTTGGACTTAAAGAGTCAGGATGGTGCCATACAAAATGCCCAGTTTGTATTTCCTCTCTGCAGATATTTCATGAGCTTGTGCCATACACCAGACACTGGAGGGTGATGTTGGTTAGAGATTGCCAGCCAGTTGTCACAGACCTACCCAGTGCAATGTACTGATGTGTTTTTGTTTGTGTTCATGTGTAGGAAGGGAAGCAGGCATCTCTGGCAGCCGACTTTTCAATCACCCAGTTCAGTCACATTGGACGATTGTTGCTTGTTCATGGCAGAAACAGGTAATTACACCAGCAAGCTGTGCCCCCCCCCCCCCCCCCCCCCCCCAATTTTCCACCCCTACCCCAAATGTTAGGGGTAAAGATACTCGTTGGCCTCTCCAATACTCTTGTTTGTTTGTTGGTTGGTTTGTTTTTTTAGTCAGAGGGTGTTCCATCTACATGTGATCAATTAAAACCCTTATCATTCGGAATACACCAGTGTGTGAAATAAGTTTGACTAAAATAGTTCAAGGGTAGTGCCAGAATAACTTGGCACCTCTAGGCGCCAAGCTATTCTGGCACCACCCTTGAATTAAAGCCATTGGTCTATATCCTTATCTGTAAGATAAGGATATAGACCAATGGCTTAAGATGTAGAGATCCAGGAACACCTAGCAAAAAAAAGAGCCGCCCATCAGGCCCACCTAGCCCAGCCTTCCTGCCCTGTGAAGAAGTCTGCCTTCCGCCTCGTCTGCAGCAGTCTCCAGCGCAAGCTCAGAGATCTCCAGAATGAGTGGTGGACCAGACTTGCACAGAGGACCCAGCTTTGTGCTGACAATGGTGACTACAGGGGCTTCTACGAAGCACTGAAAGCAGTGTATGGCCCCAGGCACCTGGTACAAAGTCCCCTGCGAAGCGCGAATGGCCAGGCACTCCTCACAGATAATACCTCCATCTTGAACCGCTGGTCGGATTACTTTCAGAGCCTCTTCAGCGCTGAGCGCACTGTTCAAGAAGCAGTCGTCCTACAAATCCCACACCTCCCAGTAAAGGTTGAGTTGGACGAACCGACCACCGCTGAAGAGACCCTCATAGCCATCCACCAGCTCAAGAGTGGCAAAGCAGCAGGCATTGATGGAATACCGCCAGAGATCTGGAAACATGGAGGCACAGCACTGCACAACAAGCTCCATGACCTCTTTCTCTGCTGCTGGGAGGAAGGAACACTACCAAAAGATCTCCGTGATGCAGTCGTTATCACCCTGTACAAGAACAAAGGCGAGAAGTCTGACTGTTCCAACTATCGGGGAATTACCCTGCTGTCCATTGCTGGGAAAATCCTTGCAAGGCTGCTCCTGAATCGGCTGGTACCTGCCATCGCTGAAGACCAACTCCCAGAGGGCCAGTGTGGCTTCAGAGCAAACAGGAGCACCACCGATATGGTCTTTGTGCTGAGACAGCTACAGGAGAAGTGCCGCGAGCAGAACAAAGCGCTGTACGTAACATTTGTCGACCTAACAAAAGCGTTCGACACTGTGAGCAGGCAAGGCATGTGGCAGATCCTGGAGCGACTTGGCTGTCCCCCAAAGTTCCTCAACATGATTGTCCAGCTACACGAGGACCAGCAAGGCCAGGTCAGACTCAACAATGACCTCTCAGAACCATTCCCTATTCTCAACGGCGTTTTTAGCATGATGTTGAAGCAGGCCACAGTGGACCTCGATGATGACGATGCAGTGTACATCAGGTATCGTCTCGATGGCAGCCTGTTCAACCTCAGACGACTGCAGGCCCACACGAAAACCCTAGACCAACTGATTCGTGAGCTGCTTTTTGCTGATGATGCTGCCCTCGTTGCACACACAGAGAGAGCCCTGCAGCGCATCACGTCTTGCTTCGCAGATGCTGCCCAGCTCTTTGGACTCGAGGTCAGTCTGAAAAAGACAGAGGTCATCCATCAGCCGGCACCCAAGACAGTGTATCGCCCTCCTCACATCACCATTGGCGAGTCTGAACTAAAGTCAGTGCACCAGTTTACTTACCTTGGCTGCATTATCACGTCGGACGCCAAGCTGGACAAGGAGCTTGACAGCAGGCTGGCAAAAGCGAACGGTGCTTTCGGGCGACTTTTCAAGCGGGTGTGGCACAATCAACAGCTGAAAACAGGCACCAAGATCAGCGTGTACAGAGCTGTGGTCCTCACCACCCTGCTGTATGGTTCCGAGTCCTGGGCCCTCTACCGCAGCCAACTACTACTCCTCGAACGCTTTCACCAGCGCTGCCTGCGTACCATCCTGGGCATTCACTGGAGTGACTATGTCACCAACGTCGAGGTCCTTGAACAGGCTGAAACTGTGAGCATCGAGGCTTTGCTGCTGCGGACACAGCTCCGCTGGGCGGGGCATGTCTCCAGGATGGAGGATCATCGCCTACCAAAGATCACCCTGTTCGGCGAGCTTGCTACTGGACACCGTGACAGAGGGGCACCAAAGAAGAGATACAAAGACTGTCTCAAGAAGTCACTTAGTGCCTGCCAAATCGACCACCACCAGTCGTCTTCGCTTGCTGCGGACCGTGACACCTGGCGCTCCACCATTTACAAGGCAGCTGTCTCCTTTGAGGACTCTCACAGAGCTAGCCTTAAGGACAAGCGGCTCAGGAGAAAAAACAGAGATGCCGCAGCTCAGAACCCCGGCCATACCTTCCCCTGCAGCCACTGCGGTCGAACCTGCCTGTCTCGGATTGGCCTCCGCAGCCACGAGCATGCCTGCAGACGTCGTGGGCAACTCCTATAAAATCTTCGTTCGCGAAGTCAAGCCAAGAGAATATCCTTATCTGTAAGTACTATAATGTAGCTTGCATATGGAAGTGTACAAATTTGAAGCTTTTAGCCTCAGTATGATATGGGTTAATATTATTGTTATGTGCAACAACACCATCACCACCACTACCACTCAAGCCTCCTTCCACCCACTCTACCAACGTTCAACCCTCTTTCCCCCCCCCCCCTCCCCATCTACTACCTTCTACTCTCACTCCCGTCACCCCACCACACACTCCTCTCACCACCAACCTACCCACGCCCCCCCCCCCCCCCCCACCACCCCCATTTCCCTCTTCCCTCTTCCCCTCTCTTCCCCACTCTTCTTCTACTCCGCCTTCTCCCGTTCCACCCCCCCCCCTTTCCACCACCACCCTCCCACCACCAACCCCCTCCCACCACCACCCCCCAAAAAAAAGAAGATAAATAAAAAAGAACTCGCCCAAAAAACATTTTGAAAATTGTATGTTGATTACTGTGTCCATGTATTCTTCTTAGCTACAAGCGGTCGGCGTCGCTGAGCCAGTTTGTGATTCACCGCGGCCTTATCATCACGGCCATGCAGGTGGTGTTCTGCTCCATCTTCTACTACGCATCCATCAACCTCTTCCCCGGCTTCCTGCTGGTCGGCTATGCCACCGTCTACACCATGTACCCCGTCTTCTCCCTCGTCCTGGACAAGGACGTCTCCCCAGAAATCGCCATGACGTATCCTGAACTGTACAAGGACCTCACCAAGGTGATTCACAATATGTTGATAGAGTCCAGTGTTTGTTTCCTCAAAACACATTACCGATGGCATTACTGTAAGGAAATGTTACCTAGCTAGCCTAATTTTAGCCAAAATTTGGTTGTGTACGTATATGGGAGTGTTGGCAGGCGAGGGGCGCCATAGCCTAGGCAGTAACCAGAGTAGCCCCCCCTTCCGTCCCATCCGGGTACGAGCTCACCAGATATTCACCAGTTAGTTTCTTAGCTAGCCTGTAGACGGTTGTGTTTGTACGTCTCTCTTCAGATCTTACTGTGTGGATGTGACAGGTCGTCTTGTGACTTGACCTGAACTGTTCTTGGACTGTGTTGGGGCTTGGCTGCTCGGGTTGTGCTAGCTTGGAGGGTGGTGCTCACTTGGACTGTACCTTGAGCTGTTTTCGAACTTCAGCTGTGTTTTGGAACTTGGACTTAGCGTGCCTGTGGACGGCCTCGGCCCGGGGTGGTGACTGAGAGTCCCTTGGTGCCTTAGGACGTCGCTTCGACTGGTGTGGGTTTGCTTCTCGCATCGTTATGGCCAGGTAAAACCTCGGTTACTGCCCTCGACCGGCGCTCAGGGGAAGGGAAGAGCGCTGGGCGGCGGCACGCTCTGTGCACTTGATTGAGTTCGTTCTCACCCTTGCAGGCTTTGGTGTGCGGCCTGGAGGCCACGCTCGTTCGTCCTTCATTGTTGCCTCTGTGTTGCAGTTACCAGGTCCATATCTGCACGCGCTGTGGCAATTTCAGTGGCCCAGTGACGAGCATGCAGTCTGCCTGTCCTGTTCTGGCTGTGAGTCCACGCACCCCTGTGCTGTATGCGCCCCCTGGCTGGAAGAGAGACGGTCCCAGCTGTAGGGATTCTACCGCCGTGAACGCCCAACACCTACCCTATTAAATTTCCGATGACCGTGATGACTCGGGTCAGTCCAACTACTACCGGGCAATCGCCAGCGCACGCACTTACGGCGGTCATAGCCCCGGACCGGACGGCGGAACGCAGAATCGAAAGGAAGAAGGTGTCACACTCAGTGCTTCGGGAAGAGAGGCACAAGGTGCACACGTGACGGGATCCCGCCCCTCGAGACTACGCTCGACTTCCCGATGACAGGTCAGTGACGAGCTTCCACGGCCAGACAAGCTGCCTACACGGATTGGCGCCAGCTCGCTACACAGAGTAAAGCGACACGAGCCGGGTGCATCCAGGGACCGCGAGCCCCACAGGGCTGCTGCACGTTCAATGTCACGCTCCCAGGTCAGTGAGGATGTACCACAACCACATGCTCCGATTGTGAAGACGAGGGCACGCCCCAGACGCAGTGTTGAGAGGCGAGAGCCGACCCCCACGACGGGACTCCGAGCCCCGCCCATGACGCATCCATTCGCCTTCATGATGTCAAGTCAGTGAGTTTAGGCCACGGTCGGACAGTTCGCCTGACTTCAGGAGCGCTCGCTCGCTGCACAGAGACAAGAGGCACGAGACAAGCACACGACGACCTACCAGTACCGATGGGCCGCTACGCGATGGGAGGACCGGGTCGACTACTGCTCCTCGTCGCCGCTCGAGTTCGCGGGACCGGTCGCCGAGACTGCGCTCTTCTTCCCGGGCTTTGCTGGACAGCCGTCACCCTAGGTCTTCTTCGCGGAAGGCTGGAGACAAGGTACGCCCTTCTACTGCGGCGCTTCCTGTGACGACTGGACGCCGTCCGCACCGAGACTCCCGCTCGAGACCTTCCTGTTTTCCACGTCGCAGCTGCTCCCCTCGTGACCGCCAGTCTTCTCCTAGCAGTTCGGCCCCTGCGCACAGGACCCCGCATGACCCCCACGCGCCCCACCACTCGAGGCTCGCTACAGCGGAAGACGCCCCCCTTCCAACGCTGCTTCCTCTGCTCATATGGCCGGCGCCGCCCCTGCGCTCACCTGTCGTTCGGATGAGCTGGCTGCCCCTGACCCTCCCGCGCGCATGACGGATGACTCCATCAGCTTGGCGCCAGAGGACTCCGTTTCGGCCTTGCTTGACGATGACGGCGCCTCCCCTTCCCGACGCTCGCATTCCCGAGAGGGTATGGAGTCGCCTCCAGCTTCGCTGAGCCATAGGATGGAGACTCTTCGGACGTTGGACGAAGCTGCTCGCTTTATCGCGTCGTGTCTCCTCGTGGAAGACTGCCCTTCTTCTGCCCCCCGTCAAGAAGAGAGCCTTGGCCTTCGTGGATGCTGAACGCCAGGCCAAGCGCTTCAAGTCTCTTCCTCAACCGCCTGGTTTCCAGGACCTACACGACACCTTCTCCACCCACCTCCTACAGGGCTCCCTGGGCGACGCCGGCTTTTTCTTCGACACCAGGTGGCCGGCGAATTTGACCATTGCCTTCCATCAAAGGTGGTACGCAGGACATTCACAGAACGTCGCCTGCCCACTTCCGGCGGTGGACCCCACCCGGGTCTGCCCTGGGGGACTTGGGTGGGGTTAGGTATTTTTTAGTTCCCAGGGTCACCCTGGTCAGCCCCACAGGGTGGGTTTTTCTCTCTATTCTGGGGCATGTGTTTCTGTCTACCCTTTGTCCATTCACCTGTATTTGCCTTTTTAAAACTCTCCCTACTGTCTGCACTGCCTGTAGCTCTTGATATTGGATGTGTGTTGCTAGATGGTCTTAGCTTTATTTAGGCCCCATGTGTTAGGTTTATTTAACGTATTTGACCGGTTGGCGACATACATTCAATGTTCTGTTTAGTTGTTTTTTTTTACAAGCAGTGCAGGCACGTCCTGAGAAAGCCTTGTTGCTGTCGGGACGTTAACTCTTACCAGTTCGCTCTATTTTGAGGCCAGTGAACAAAATGACTTTTACCCTCACACATGACCAAGAACAAATGCTGCTGAAAGCTCTTCTAGTGGTCAAAAGTTGGCTTATTATACATCATATTAAAGTGCATTGAGTCAGCTTTCAGTCAGGATAAGTAAAAAGTCTGTACTTAACGTAGTTTAGAAGTTGTTGTTTATTTAGCGACGAAGAAAAAATAGTGTCCGGTTTCCAAAAACAGTTTTCACGAAAGTCACTAAGAAGAAAATTTTTTTGTTTCTTGCCCCTTTGTTTACAATGTGAATCCAGTGTGTGGACAAATCATTTCTACACATTTTTGTGAAGTTTCAAGAAAATGTGTTTGAATTTCTAAGAGTTACACAACATAATCTACACCGGTCAAGGGCAGGAAAAAGTGGGAGTGTCAACACCTGGCATGACTGAGACAACAAACATGTGCTTCTCTGAAAATCTCTGACTTGCTGAAAATATCACTGAGGCAATACACAGCAAGTAATAAAACTTGTTTATGTACTTCATAAAGTTTCACGATTCTGAACCAGACAATAGGTAAACAAAGACTCACATGGATAGCACATGGTCAAACCAAAATAGAAAGTGTCACAATGACCTGCGATGGTTTTCTTTCATTTTTTCCACATCGCTGGTGCTAGAATCATTTTCAGTGGCCTGGTTGCTGGAAGATTCCCCTTCAGTGAGATACACTTCACTTTCGGACTCAGATGAACTCATTTTGACGGAATATTCGCAGAGAGAAATCGCAAGCAGTGAAAATAGCGCAGTAGGGAAAGCAAGATGGCAGGCGTAGTGACTCAATCGATAACAAAGGTCACGAACAAACTCAAAATTAATATTTTTTTCATTCTATCATATGAAAGTGACTTTCTAATGTCAATAAGTTATGACAGTAATACTGAGAGTAAAAATTAATTGGTTTTAATTCAGTAAACACGATGGAATTTTCCATGGGCGTGGCTTCGTATGTATACATACGATGGCCAAGGGAGCGAACTGGTAAGAGTTAAGCAATGTACAATCAAACTTCCGGCGGTGGACCCTCTGGCGCTGTCCTGTGCTGGTACTCTTCACCGGTGGGAATCCACTCCTGGACTTGCACCGACTGCTGCCCTCATCCGCAATTCCCTGGCCGCTGCGAGGTTCCTGGACTTGGTGAAGCAGGCCATCGTCCGTCGTGTTGAGGAGGCCTGGGATCCTGCCATCTCGCCGCTTTTGGCCGACATCCTCGCCTTGGCAGTTTCCGGCAACGGGGCCACTTACCACACCACTGTCAGCGCCATGGCCGCAGCTGCGAACTGCGATCTGATGCGCCGAGATGCCGTTTTGCATGCTTGCTCGCTGCCAACCGAGTTGAAGAATCAGCTACGCCGGGCGCCTCTTGGTGGAGAACTCCTTTTCGGCCCCACCTGGCAGACCGTCAAGGAGGCTAACAAGGACTTGTGGCCCAGCCGCGTCGCTCCAGCCTGCTTTCAGGCAGCCTGCAGGGCCCTGGGTCGAGCCCTGCATTCCGTCAGACCCTCCTCTTGCCCCTTCACCAGTCATGGTCGTCTACCCCCCCCCCCCCCCTCCGGGCCCCGGCTTTTGGTCGCCCCCGCACACTCCCTGCCCCCACCTCCACCGACGTCCCTGCCCCGTCAGGCAAGGCAGGGCCCGTTGACTGCCTTCCACCACCGCCTCTGCCGACCGCTCCCGGGTCTCCTGTCGGTGGGAGGTTCGCACGACGCAGCGACGCCTGGTGTCACACCAGGAAGGAAGAATATATACCACACGGAATATCTGGATATTTAGTTCGATTTTAATGATTTGATTTTCTCATTTGCACGACAAACAATAGACAAGACGTACACAAACCTACTCACTATTCGCGCAATTCATACATGCACCTGTAAAATACGCACACCCTTAACCATTTGCACAATGTTCACAGCACTAACCACACATCCTACACTTATTGTTCCACTACGATGTCACATCTCAATGTCTGTCGAAAATAACTGACACTATTAATGCTTAGATCCTCGAATGATCAAACAGTTTGATTACTCCGACCGTGAATAAAGATGAATGTAGCGTCGCTGCTTGTTGGAATGAAGATGAATGTAGCGTCGCTGCTCGTTGATTCAGTCACACCACTGGTCGAATAATCGCACTGTCTCTCGCGATGGCACGTCGAAGCTCCACACGCACACCGCCAGGATCAACTCGACTATCTCGTACATCACGTTGATTGATTACATTTCCACATGAAGCATACACAAATCCAACTTCTCAGCTGGTGATAAGGGGCATCTATACAACATATAAAACGTATCTCTCCATAAGACATCCGCCATTGCTTAAAAGATACTTCCGCCGGAAATGACGACACTGTAGCGATGACGACCGCTAACGGCTTCCGGACGTTGTCGCCGATTCCCGATCGTTTCCGACATCGAATAAATATCGTAATAACGGTCAATTCGAAATACCATGCACACACACGAATACGACATATCTCCGCACAACACATAACCTCTCACCACGATCTGAATCATTCATTTCAAAATCAACAGGCTCTACGAAACTTTTCGATCATTCGATTCATCCCTGCGCGCCGATCGCCAGACGACACCGCAAACTTGCCGACGCGCGCCGAATGGCATACAATCTCCGATCCAGAGCCAATCAACTAATACACTTCCCGAATCTACTACTTAACAAACGCGAATCAGCTATATAATAAACAAATACATACCCAAAGATGCGTGAAAAGTTTACTCAGTCTTCGACTATCTTGTGCTTGTCTCACGCCCACGACTGATGGCCGTTGACAAAGTCACCGTTATTATTAGCCGGTTACAAGCGTAGTTATACACAACTACTTACTGTGTTTACACAACCAACATTGAGCATCTAGCTTCACTAACATTCTATCCTTCGATAGATAACACGAGGCACACCACACTGCCTCAATTCCTCACAAAAACTAACTTTTAACTCAAGAGCAAAAATCTCTCATGTCTGACTGTCTTCCAAACGATTCACAGTGACGTAACTCTTCAAACCAACATCCTACATCACATGTTCCAAACACACATCTTACGTCACATGTTCTTGACGTCAGTAAAAAGTACATGCCCTCACCACAACACAACATAGAACGAAATTCCTCCCCAGAAGAGAATACTGCATAATGATTAAAATAAATTGTGACACCTGGAGATCGCTGTTTCCACATGACCCGTGGACCCTGTCGACTGTGTGCGAGGGACTGCAGCTCTCCTTCCGGTGCCCCCCCCCCCACCCCCCCTGCGCCTATCACCCCTCTGGACTGTGGTGCCTTCAGATCAGCTCAGGGCCGACGCACTTTGCAGCGAGGTCACCGCTCTACTCTCCACTCCACGACACTCCAGCCTTCTACAGCCGCCTCTTCATGGTTCCCAAGCCAGGGGAAAAGTGGCGCCCCGTCATCGGCCTGTCCGCGCTGAACAAGTTCATCGTCACCCCGTCCTTCCGCATGGAGATCGCTCGAGCCCTTCGCGCTGCAGTGCAGCCCATGGACTTTGCCGTCAGTCTCGACCTGTCGGATGCGTATCTCCACGTTCCCATGTATCCTGTGGCCAGACGCTACCTTCGCATCACCTTCGCCGGTGTAGTCTACCAGTTTCGCGCTCTTCCTTTCGGCCTCAACCTCAGCCCGTGGCTTTTCACCCGGATCATGGACGCCATCGTAGCCAGGGCCAGACGGACGTCTTCCAGTCCCACGTCGAACTATCTCGACGATCTTCTCCTGAGGAACCAATCAGACTCTGACTTTGAGATGGACCGGGATGCGCTCCTCGCTCTGCTCGACAGACTCGGGTTCCTCGTCAGTGCGTGCAAGTCCGACCTCACGCCGTCGCGCCGCTTCGTACACCTGGGGATGGAGTTTCGTACTGACCTCAACGAAGTGCGGCTCCCTGAGGCGCGTATTCAGAAGTTGGGGAATCTGGCGCGGCAAGTGGCTCAAGAGGACACTATCACTGCCCGGGTGTGGCTTCAACTCCTGGACCTGATGAGCACCGCAGCGGATCTCCTTCCCCTAGGATGTCTTTACTGCCGCCCGCTGCAGCTGCACCTGCTACTACACTGGCGACCCTCGAAGGATGACTTCGATGCCCTGATCCCAGTGCCTCCGATGCTACGTCCTCACCTCCTGCGCTCGGGGGGACCCCACCTGGCTCGCTACGGGGGTCCCGCTTTACTCGCCGCCTCCCCGGTTGTCCCTCTGTCGATGCAAGCCTCGCCGGTTGGGGTGCTCACCTACTCCCGATGTTCTCCACAGCCTCCAGTCTTTGGCCACCAGATCTCCGGTCCCGACACATCAACTGGTTAGAGCTGAAGGCGGTGTGGCAGGCCCTCACGACGTGGGAGTCTCAACTACGGTGCCAGGAGCTCCTCGTCTTGTCCGACAACTCCACCGTCGTCGCCTACATCCAGAATCCACTCTCCCTCGCTGTGCATCCTTCTCTACCAGGTGCTCCGCTGGTGCGAGGATCGGGACATTGCTCTTCGCGCGAGACACATCCCGGGACATAAGAATGTTCTAGCCGACTCTCTATCGCGCCGCGGCCAGCTACTCCACACTGAGTGGATGCTCTGTCCGGACATCTTCAGGATGATCGGGACCAGGTGGGAGGCTCCCATGATCAACCTCTTCGCGACGAGGTGGAACTGCCAGCTACCGCTATTCATCTCGCCGGTCCCAGACCCGCTCGCTTGGGCAGTTGACGCTGGGACGGACTCATCGCCTACACTTACCCGCCGATGGTGCTGGTTCCCAAAGTCCTCCTCGCCGATGGTGCTGGTTCCCAAAGTCCTCCTCAAGCTCCGCGGCTGCAACATGGTCCTGTTCCTGGTGGCCCCCTTCTGCTGGACCAAGTCGTGGACCACAGACCTCTTGAATCTCGCCACGGGCCCCCCTCTGCAGCTCCGCACTCCATGCACGATGCTCAAGCAACCACGACAGGCGCTGTACCATCCGTGCCCCGAACGTCTCCTCCTCCACGCCTGGAGATTGTGCGGCAAGCCCTCACCAGCAGAGGCTTTTCAAGTGTGGCAGTGGATGCTATCGCTGCAGCCTGCAGACCCTCGACCAGACGAGTTTACGAGGAAAAGTGGCGAGTGATGTGTGACTGGTGTGGCGACAACCTCCTCTCCCCCACGGACTTGACAGTGCCCCAGCTGGCGGAGTTCTTCCTCTGGCTCTTCAATGACCAGGGTCTGGCTCCAATCACCATTCGGGGCTACCTAGCCATGATCGCCGACACCTACCGGCACTTGGGCCGGCCTGACCCTGGTAGCTGCAAAGACCTTGCCTATCTGATGGCCCACTTCGGTCTGCACCTCTCGGCCCTGCGATCGTTTTTGCAGAGATGGGATCTACCATGGGTGCTTAAGTGGCTCAACTCAAACCGCTTTGAACCTCTTCAGTTGGCGCACATGCTGGACGTGACTCGGAAGACGTGCTTCCTGTTGGCCCTCGCCACTGCTTCCAGGGTCAGTGAACTTCACGCGCTGTCGACATGCCCAGCTTGCTTGCAGTTCCGGACTGCTGCCTGAACCGGCCTTCCTGGCCAAGACGTGGTCGCCTTTGGCCACCCCACAGAGGATGACCATTCGCCCTTTACGAGTGACGGACTCCACCCGGGAGACCAGACAACTGGACCCGGTGAGAGCCTTACGTGTATACCGGCGTCGGACCAAGCCGCTGCGCAGGGGACGCACCTGCCTGTTTCTCCCTCCCTGTCCCCAGGTAGACGTGACATCTCTGCCCAGACCATTTCCTCATGGCTCCGATGGGTGATTCGCTCTGCCTACCAGGACCTCGCCCACAATGCGGCCAAACGTATGAACATCAGGGCACACGAGGTCAGAGCCATGGCCACAAGTCTCGCCTTCGACTGCAACTGCGCTGTCAAAGACATTGTGGCGGCCGTGGGATGGCGAGCTGAGACTACCTTCGCCCGCTTCTACCTGAGGGACCTCTCCGCCCAGCGGCAGAATCTTTCGCTGGTGGGAGACATTGCAGCAGCACAACACTCCCTCCCGGCGCCCTAGGCGCCGTAAGTATCTTAGCTAAAATTATCGGGAGTTTGCTTAGGGAGGGCGGGTCTGATGGCCAGTGTCATTTTTGGGTTTAGGGGCGCTATAGCAGCACCCACCTCCTCTTCGGGATTCCCGCCGTGAGATGGCCTTAGTTGCCTGCTCGGCGTTAAACCCAAATAACTAACTAACCTCTTCGGGATTCTTCCTTACAGTAATGCCATCTGTCATGTGTTTTGAGGAAACAAATGTATTTTTCTTTAAAATGAATTTTTTTCGAAAAATACTTACCGATGGCAATACTTGGAGGTCCCTCCCACCTGCCCTGCTTGCCGCCAGTCTGCTAAGAAACCAACTGGCGAGTATCCGGTGAGCTCGTACCCAGATGGGACGGAAGGGAGACTACTCGGGTTACTGCATAGGCTATGGCGCCCCTCGCCTGCCAACACTCCCATATACGTACACAACCAAATTTTGGCTAAAATTAGGCTAGCTAGGTAACATTTCCTTACAGTAATGCCATCAGTAAGTATTTTTTTGAGAAGAAGTTGAAAGGCTGACTCTGCCCATGCGTAGGAACAGATATTCCCTAAAACAAGTATAGATCAGTCTCGGTATATCCCTTTTAACCACACAGCCACATTTCACACGTTTTGAAGGTGGTACCCAGCGACTATGTACCAGTTGCAGGAGATGGATTGACCATGATAATTCAAGGGTAGAGCCAGATTAGCTTCACGCGTGAAGGCGCCAAACTAATCTGGCACTACCCTTGAATTATCATGGTCAGTCCATCTCCAGCTGTGTTGGGGCTATTTGGGATATTGTGGTGCCGAGAAGCCATAAGTCAGGATGTGTTCTTGGTGATTGCTTTATTACAATGCTGAATTTACTTAGAAGTGTGAAGAAAACCCACTTGGTGAAGAAAAAGGCCTTGAGCCAACATCAGCCTGAGGACCTTTAACTCACGGGGCATCCCTGTTGGAGCCAGAGTTCTTTGCATGTGATATCGGATATCGCAGTGTACTGAGGTGCATGATACTTGGGTTGACCTTTAGCTCACATAATAATAATAATAATAATGAGTTTGTTTCCTCAAAATCCATACCGATGGCATTACTATACTATAAGGAAAATACCCCTTAGCTTACCGATTTCAGCCTAAGAACCCTTTGTGTGTTCCATCACAACAAGGGACACAACTCTAGCGCAACACTCCCTCCGGGCGCCTTAGGCGCCATAGGTAACACTTGGCTGAAATCGTCAAGAGGTTGAGGTTGCTCCTTGAGGCTAAGCTTATAGCAGTGGCAGGGTTTTTTGGGCAGCACCCTCCTCCTTTTCGCTATTCTTCCTTATAGTAATGCCATCGGTATGGATTTTGAGGAAACAAATGTATTTGTTTCCTCAAAAAGATTACCAATGACATTACTATTAGGAAAATGTACACTTAGCTTACCATTTCAGCCAAAATTCCGTTGTGTACCTACACGACAAGGGAGGCGACCCAAGGGCGCAGTAGCCAGGTACCCTGAGTAGCCTCCCGTACCTCCCTCTCCGGTTGCGTGCGCAGTGGTGTCACGCCAGTCTGTTCGCTTAGCTTACTTTGAACGGTTGTGTTCAAGCCTACTGGACGTTTCGGCTGTTTATGGTTGTGAACCGGTCGTAACCTTGGATTGGAATGTGCCGTAGTTTACCGTGCCTGTCTTGGATTACCTTCATTCTCTGGATTTATGTGTGGGCACTGGTGCTTCCGTTGGATTATCGGGGTGCTTTCGTTGGATTTGGTGGTACTTTGGTTGGATTTGGGAGGTGCTGGGCCGTTCTCCGCTGCACACGAGGGGCCTACAACCTTCAGCCACGCATGATGGATGGCAGCTGAGTGAAGTTTCCCTCCAAGAACCCTTTGTGCCGGCGTCTGGGGTGATTGTCCCACTACGACTACGGCTTACATGTTACAGTACCCTACGGCCTTCGTAACAGGTTCCTCGCCGGCCTCTCTCGCCATTGCAAGGTAAGGCCCCAGTTGTTGAACTCGACCGGCGCTCAGTGCGCCAGGCGGGGGCACGGGCCGTGGAATTTGCTATTTATACGGAGCTCGACTTCACATATGATAATGAGCGTCCCAGTAGGAAGGCCCTGGTTTGTCAAACGCATCATTAGCAACAGAGCGTGAGCACGTGTCAGCTGACCGAGAAGAGGTGGTCTGTTTAGAAAAGGGCTACTGGGACGCTCTATAGGAGCTGTTTATGATATGATTTGTGTGTGCACTCATTTTGCGTGGCCTCAGGGAGCCACGCTCACTTGCCTTTCACCTTGGTCATGTGTTACAGTTACCAAGTATGCAACCTGCTCGCTCTGTGGGGACTTCCAATGTACGAGTGACACGCAGGCGGTTTGTCTTCCCCGGCGGTGCCACCAGTCGCACCTGCGACACCTACGCCTCCTGGGTGGGAGAGCACTGGTTTCTGCTTGAGGGCTCATATCAGCGCGAACGCCCTCCTCTGACCTGAGACCGGCCACCTGCTACTGCACCCCTGCCGCCACCACAGATGAGACGAGGCGCATCCGCTCTGACGATGGTGGACTGACTACCCGGGCCCCGAGCCTTTGCCCACAACTGTGTCGTCAAGACTTGGGACGGTCGTGGGTTGGCGGGCGTGATCTACCTTCGCCTGATGCTGCGCAGTGGGATTTCGGACCCGCGGGTGACCCTAGCCCTGAATGGGACCTTCGCCGCGGTGCGACACTCCCTCCCGGCGCCTAGGCACCTTGTGTTAGCTGAAATGGTCGGGAGTGTGCCCCAGGGTGGTGGGTCTGGTGGGCCCATTACAGGGAGTGTGATTCTAGGCGGCACCTACCTCCTATTCGCTGTTCTTCCTAACAGTCTTCATGGATGCTTAGCTGCCCTCGGTGCTAGTCCCAAGGTCCTGCTCAAGCTCAAGGGTGCCAACGCGGTGCGGTTGCTGGTGGCCCCATTCTGCTAGACCAAGTCTTGGACCTCCGACCTCCCGAGCCTCGCTTCACCCCCCCCCCCCCACCCCCTCCACCTCCCCCCCCACCCTCCCCCCTCCACCCCCTCCCGCCTCCCCCCACCCCCTCCACCCCCACCCCTCCCCCACCCCCTCCTCCTCCCAGCTCCTTCCCATCCCCTCCCCCCCCCCCCCCCCCCCCTTGTGGCTCCCCACCCAGCGCACGAGGCTCAAGCAACCCTGACAGACACGGCTGTGCCACCTGTGCCCCAAGTAACTTCTCCACACATGCCTGGTGATTGTTTGGCATGCCCTCGCTGCTAGAGGTTCTCAAGTGCCCGCTCCCGGGCTCTGGCAATGACCTCGATGACCTTATGGCATGCTTCGGCCCCCAGCGGCCGGGCCTTCACTCGCTGATTCCGTGCTAGGATCTACCCTGGGTGCTGACATGGCAATGCGGACCACTTCAAACCGCTCCCCTTGGCTCGCTTCGCGGACCTGACTCGGCAGACCAGTTCCTCCTGGCCCTCGCCTGCGTACAGTGCAGTACAGATAGCTCTGCGCAGCTCCTCACTGACCCATCTTGCCTGCCAAGACTCGGTCCATATTACCCACGCCCCAGGTTTTTACCCTACGGTGATGAAGGGGTTAACCCTACCCCGGAGACCAGACAGCAGGACCCGGGAGGGCCTTCCGGGTGTCCCGGCGCCGATCCGAGCCTGTCCGGAGTGGTCATGCCCGCCTCCTGCCTTGTCCCCTGAAAGGCAGACATCGCGGCCAGATGATATCTTCCTGGCTCTGCGGGGGTTATCCGGTCCGCCTACCTGGACCTCTCCCCGGAGGATGCTCAGAAGCTGAAGATCAGGGTGCACGAGGTGAGAGCCCTGGCCACGAGCGTCGCCTTTGTCCGCAACTGTGTCGTCGAGTCTTGGGACGGCCATGGGTTGGCGGGCGTGATCTACCTTCGCCTGATGCTGCCGCAGTGGCCTTTCGGACCCACGGGTGACCCTAGCCCTGACAGGGACCTTCGCCGCGGTGCGACACTCCCTCCCGGCGCCTAGGCACCTTGTGTTAGCTGAAATGGTCGGGAGTGTGCCCCGGGGTGGGTGGGTCTGGTGGGCCTGTTCCAGGGAGTGTGATTCTAATAATAATAATAATAACACTGTTATTATATAGGCGCTTTTTCTCAATTTTTGGGCAAATCGACTTAAAGCGCCGCGAACTGAAACCCAACACGCACACTCACGTAACAGACACGGATTTACGCCATTTAAGACAAACACAGTACAAGACAGACGAAGGGCCAGTTCAGCTACTGAAGTTAGAGATTTTCCTAGGCGGCACCCACCTCCTATTTGCTGTTCTTCCTAATAGTAATGTCATTGGTAATGTTTTTGAGGAAACAAAAAAAAAAAAAAAATTCTCTAAAATGTATTTAAAAAAACAACAACTTACCGATGACATTCCTCAGAGGACCCTCCCGCCTGACCCGCTTGCCGCTCCTAAGCTAAGCTTCAGACTGGCGTGACACCACTGCACATGCAACCGGATAGGGAGGTACAGGAGGCTACTCGGGGTACCTGGCTACGGCACCCTTGTGTCGCCTCCCTTGTCGTGTAGGTACACAACGGAATTTTGGCTGAAATGGTAAGCTAAGTGTACGTTTTCCTAATAGTAATGTCATCGGTAAGTATTTTTCGAAAAAATACATTTTAGAGAAAAATTCACTTGCCACCGCTTGCTGCCACTATGCCAAGAGTAAGACTGGCATAATCACACTGCTCACGGGACCTTATGGAGGGTGGGGAGACTACCCAGGGTCCTTTGTTACAACTCCCTTAGAGTTGCGTCCCTTGTTGTGTAGGAACACACAAAGGATTCTTAGGCTGAAATCGGTAAGCTAGGGGTATTTTCCTTATAGTAATGCCATCGGTAAGTATTTTTCGAAAAAATATTTTTTAGAGAAAAATACATATTTATATAGCACTTAATCTTAATCCAAAGCTCTAAGTGCTTTACAATCAGTACACAAAAATAAAAGTACAATGACATATGCACATAACAAGCAAAACACAATACACAAATACACCACTTTTACAACAAACTAAACGACAATGCATACATAATATGTTCTAATTAACATTCAATCTACACAAGGAGGATTACAGAACTACAATAAGGCATCGAACACTGGCAGTTATTCAAAGTAAAGCTTGAAGAGGTGAGTTTTCAACGACCTCTTGAAGTCAGAGACAGACTCACTGTTTCTGACCTCAAGAGAAAGTGTATTCCATAATACTGGCGCTTGATAAACAAAAGTGCGCTGACCAAAAGTTTTAGTTGGGACAGAAGGTACACAACTTCCGTTTATCAGAAGAGGAGTGGAGCTCATGAGAGGGTGTATACAGAAGAGGAGTGGCGCTCATGAGAGGGTGTATACAGAAGAGGAGTGGCGCTCATGAGAGGATGTATACAGAAGAGGAGTGGAGCTCCTGAGAGGGTGTATACAGAAGAGGAGTAGAGCTCATGAGAGGGTGTATACAGAAGAGGAGTGGAGCTCATGAGAGGGTGTATACAGAAGAGGAGTGGAGCTCATGAGAGGGTGTATACAGAAGAGAGTGGAGCTCATGAGAGGGTGTATACAGAAGAGGAGTGGAGCTCATGAGAGGGTGTATACATGGTGTGTAAGTTATTCATACCCAGTAGTCTCTAGAAATAGTAGACAAGGTTTGACCATGACAGCCCCTACGTTCAGTGTCTTAGCTCTTTCATGGCCTCCCATAGTGGCGCTTGAAACGCTGAAAGAGTCTTACAGGTAATTATGGTGTTTCAGGGTCGGTCCTTGTCATTCAAAACCTTCTTCTGGTGGGTGCTGATCAGTATATACCAAGGTGAGATTTCTCTTCTCGATTAGATAGCCTTTATTTTCTTTCTAGCATTATTTATAGATAGCTAACGCCAAGCCACATTCCAATGTTTTATTGTTTTACAGTGCAACACATGGCAATACATTATTTTTATCTTATCTTTTTGTAAAGAAAAGGGGAAAATTAAATGTGTGAATATTCATTCCAACTGTCCTTAATGGTTTTCTTATCTTGAGGGTTGGGTTGGTTGCATTGCTGGTTTCCAGCAGGCTTTGATATTTTTGTCAATTTGCTGTTTGTGTGTGGGTCTTTAAATATGGACAGTGCGGACTGTGGCCGTGAAGGGTTGATTTCTGAAGATGTACAGTTGGTTTAGCGGCAGAGCAGGTGGCGCTGTTTTCACGCTGACGGCTAAGATTCAAATGACTCATCGGAACTGTGGGTTTATTTATTTAGGCTGGTGGGCAGTTTAACCCATTTAGACCCAAGGCTACACTTCCTAAATTTTGGATGTGTTTTTAATGATTATGTATCAGTTGCAGGAGATGGATGGACCATGATGATTCAGGGGGGAGTGCCAGATTAGCGTGGCGCCTTCAGGTGCCAAGCTATTCTGGCACTACCCTTGAATTATCATGGTCCATCCATCCCCTGCTGTAGGGCATTGGGGCTAAATGGGTTATAATCCAAGTTCACAAACCACATTTTGTATTGGTTAGAGTTTCAATTTTGATTCATCTCCCTCCACTGTCTGTATGCGTAACAGGAGGTATCATCATGTACGGAGCGCTGTTGCTGTTTGAGGAAGAGTTTATCCATGTGGTGTCCATCACTTTCACCTCTCTCATCCTGACTGAGCTGCTGATGGTGGGGCTGACCGTGCGCAGCTGGCACTGGCTCATGATAGTAGCTCAGGTCTTCTCCCTCGGCATCTACATCGCCTCACTCGCATTCTTCAGAGATTACTTTGGTAAGTTTCCATGTTTGTTTGTGTGTGACAACACACATACCCCACACTGACAGCAACAGACAGTGTCTGAGAGAGAGAGAGAGAGTGTGTGTGTGTGAGTGTGAGAGAGAGAGAGAGAGAGAAATCCAAGGGTTAGAACAAGTGGTTTTATCATTTTCTTTTTACACCCAGATTTTTTGGATCCAGAGTTTTTTACAGCCAGAGATTTATCTCAACCCCTTCTCATGCTAGGTCAAAAGCAAACACCACCCAACTATACTAATGAGCAAAAAGAATGTGAACAATTTGGAAAGTGTTTCCAATGATTCCAAAATTATCGCATTTCTTTTGCTCTTCAGTATATATTAGGCGTAGACTCTCGTGAGCCTCTGCAGTGGCAATGGCTCATGAGGGTCTGGGCCTGTTGCTGGCCCCACTTATTGTATCCATGGTCTTTAGATGATGTCTGGGGTATTCAGATATTGAACTACGGTGATCTCAGACATAGTTGATAGTCGCTAGCAGTGAAGTGGTAAACCCTTTGGCCGTCCTTAGCAGCTTTTATCACAGTGATTCCCATGACAAGAACCACTACTGACAGCTGAAGGGTTAACCCTCTTAACCCCACGGCCGCATTTCCAAACATTTGGAGGCGTTGTCTAATGACTATGTACCAGTTTTTGGGCGATGGATTTATCGTGATAATTCAAAGGTAGTGCCAGATGAGCATGGCTCCTGAAGGCGCCAAGCTCACCTGGCACTACCTGTGAATTATTATGATCAATCCATTTCCTGCTGCAGGGTCCCGGGGCTAAATGGGTTAAGCTGACACACTTGAAAATTATTCACAACTGCATTTCTCCTTTCCTGTGCTTCCAGATTCCGATTTCCTGCAGACGTGGGACTTTATCTGGAAAGTGTTGGTCATTACGTCTGTCAGCTGCATTCCTCTCTATGTGCTGAAATACCTGCGCAAGAAGTTCTCACCACCAGTGTACTCAAAACTCACACCTTGAGGCGAAATGGAGCTCCTGTGTTGGGAAATCAAACTTACACATTGAGTCATACTGTGTGTGAGCATTTCCTCCTTGTGAGCTGAGACTACGGACTAAAAGCGCACCTAGAGGAAGGCTGAAGCTGTAGTGAAAACCTTACTGCAAGCCTGAGCCACTCTGTTCATCATGTTCTTCCTATGTATTGAAAATTCACTCCTTGAGACAAGCTGACACCTTGTGTACAGAAAGCGGAAACTTGAATGTCTCTGTGTGATCATTTCTCTCTGTGTCAAATTGATGCTATGATTGGCTTTGTGCACAAGCTTATGTGTGAAATCTCTTTCCTGTGTATTTAAACCCTCCACTGCCATAAAAGAGCTGATCATGAACCAACTGCAAGAGACATAGATCCTCATGGGCCCTTGCAACAGAGGGATCTGTTGTGGATCTGTCGCTTGCAGACACCACTTCGTATCCATGTTCCTTGGGCTCTTTGATGTTGAGTTACAAATATTTCAGAAACACAGTTTTTGACCAATGGCGATGAAGGGTTTAACTCTTTCATCCCCGACACACACAGCAAGACATGGATCGAGCATGATAGTTCAAGGGTGGTGCCAGAATAGCTTGGCGCCCATAGGCGCCAAGCTATTCTGGCACCACCCTTGAACTACCATGCTTGAA
The DNA here is from genome assembly GCA_036245525.1 of Semisulcospira habei. Taxonomy (NCBI): domain Eukaryota; kingdom Metazoa; phylum Mollusca; class Gastropoda; family Semisulcospiridae; genus Semisulcospira; species Semisulcospira habei. The sequence goes on from BTPG01000002.1 coordinate 162,715,376, forward strand.
CTGTCTCTAGAATTGTAAAACAGCCCTTCGAAGGGCAACTTCAAAATTTGGGGATTTCGGTCCTGGGACAGAATGTGTTAACCCTTTCACTTCCTGACTCGGGCCTCAAAACCATGAGCTGCTATATGCACAGGCAATTGTTTTCTCGCCTTTGCAACATCCACACAGTATCCAGTGTCGCCTGAACGTGATGCTCGACTCTTTGCTCTGCTGTCCTGTGATATGTACATTTTTGGATCGAGGGAAAGGATTTTCTTTTTTGTGTTTAGGTCTGTGATATCGGGCCTTACAGCTTGCAGCCGCAAGGTCCAAAATCACAGACCAGCACATGCACTTCGATGTTGTTGTTTTTTTGTGTTGTTTTTTTGTTGTTGTTTTTTCCCCCTTTCTGTGTTGTTTTTCTAGAGATGGAGGTGTAAGCATTAGCTGTTTGTGATCGCATCGATCTGATCGTCGTGTTTACGCGTAACATACTTTACCCGATACTCACCAATTTGTGAGGTGCATATTTTCCGGCTATATTGTGCCCCTCGCCAACCAACTAACCAACCAACCCCCCCACCCCCACCCCCAGCCCTGTTTAATTATTAACTCCCTTGTGCATGCAGCCGCTGGCACTGTTTGCAATTAATCATTGAGTCAATCATTGCCAAAATAACTTTTGCAGGGTTTTGCGTGAAGGACTTTCCTGAAAGAAATACATACGTAGCCTGTTTTTACCAGTCCCCTATGATGCCTGCTGTAAATGTAACCAAATGCGCGGAAAATCTTTTTACTTGCGCTGCGTCGCGTGTTCGTAACGTAACCCGTTCGTTGCCAAAAAAAATTGAAAGCCACCCAATTTCTTGCAAGAGGTATAGATCCTCATGAGCCCCCGCAACTGCGGGGGCTCATGAGGATCTATACCTCTTGCTGACCCCACTTTGAATCCATGGGACACTTACGGGGGCTTTTTGGTGTTGCATTAACGAGAATCGCAGACACACCATCTGCGTTAGCTGGCACTGAACGGGTTAAAGGTTTTGTTTTGTTTGTTGAGCTGTGTTAACTCATTCAGCCCGACGGCCGTATTTCGCAAATTTTGGAGGCGTCGTCCAACGACTACGCACCTGTTGCAGGAGATGGGTGCCAGCTAATCTGGCACTACCCTTGAATTATCATGGTCGACCCATCTCCTGCTGTAGTGCGTCAGGGCTGAATGGGTTAACCCATTGGCTGTCGGTAGCGTTTTTTTGTCGTGATGATTCCTGCGGGAATCATCACGACAAAAACCACTAGTAACAGCTAATGGGTTTACTCTCTTGTGCATGCATTCTCTGGCACTGTTGACTGTGTGTTTGGCACTGTTGACAGTACAGTGGCTGCATGCACAAGGGTGTTGTAGAAATTATTGTATTTGTCGGTGAAATCCATATACACCAGTTTTTCTTTTGGTTTTTGTGTGCATGTTTTTTGGTGTTTCAGTGTGCACTTTTGTTTGTAATTGTATACTTTATTTTTTAAAAATTCTTTACACTATTGTTTACCTTATTGTTTTTGGCTCACGTGCGAAGCAATACTGAGTCTGTGTTCTGGACAAGTGGTCGTCTGTCTGTCCGCCGTCGTACATCTTCTGTCATCTGTGGTAAACTTTGACGTTGGCATTTTCTCAGAGACTATTCAAGCCACAGTCTTCAAACTTGGCCCAGGGATACTTTGTGGCAAGACCTTTCTAAACATGCCAATTTGAGTGACCTCTCACAAAGGTCAAGGTCACAGGGGATCAGGAAATGGTTTTTAAAAAAGCTATATTTTGACACCCCCCCCCCCCCCCAAAAAAAAAAAAGATAAATAAATAAATAAAATATATATATATATATATATATATATATATATATATATATATATATATATATATATATATATATATATATATATATAAACCCAAACTTAGGACAAAGATACCTTATACTTGACAGTAAGACCTTTCTGTGCATACTAATTTGGTTGACCCCTCAGAAAGGTCAAGGGTCACAAGAGCTCAGAAAATACATAAAAAATAGCAATATTTTGACATAAGAATTTTTTTTGCAAATACTATTCACAACTTCAAACCCAAACTTGGTACAGAGATACCTGATGGTAAGACCTATCTATGCATAATAAATTGGATGACCGTCAGAAAGGTCAAGGGTCACAAGAGGTTAGCAAATGTGTGTAAATGCTATTTTTTTGATAGAACTGTTATGAACATTTTTGCAAACTTGTCAGTCAAATTTGGCACAAAGGTAGCTGATGATAAGGCAAAACTGTAGTTATCATGAACATTTTTGCAAACTTGTCAATCAAATTTGGCACAAAGGTAGCTGATGATAAGGCCTTCCTATGTATACTAATTTAGTCGACTCATCGCAAAGGTCAATGGTCACGGGGGTTTGACAGATATGTGAAAAATGATTACATTTTGAGAAAACATGGATTTTGCTGGAGCAGAAGCCACCCCTTTACTTATTGTCACAAAGGTCGCACATATGTAGATCGGTCTACACGTGAGCCATAAGGGTTTGCCTTTCTTGTTAGTTTTTTTCAGTTAACCCATTCAGCCCTTATGCACAACATGAGGTAGATTGCCTGTGATAGTTCAAGGGTGATGCCAGAATAGCTTGGTGCCTAAAGGCACCAAGCTATTTTGGCACCACTGTGAACTGTCTTGGGTCAGTCGACATCCTGATATGGTACATAGTCTTCAGATGACAGCACCTAATTTGGGACCTGGACACCAGGGCTGAAGGTGTTAAGAAAGGTATTGAACGGGTTGTAATGTACATGCATGTTGTTTGAGCTGGCAAAGTAACCACTTCAGTAAGACAAGTGCCTGTTCAAAGAAAAGCCACTATTTGCGAACATACATTCAATGTTCTGTTTTGTTTTGTTTTTCACATGCAGCGCAGGCACATCCTGAGAAAGTTTTGTTGCTGTTGAGATGTTAAGCATTGTATAACCAACCAACCACCATTAGCAGATCCGTCAGTCTTTTTGTTGTGATTTGCTAGTTATATGTGAAAGTATTTATATGTGAAAGAGAGACAACCACTTGCTTCAGAAGATCCATGTTTTTCTGATCTATCTGATGGTTGTGGCCCTTGATTTCGAGTTGCAGCCAAGAAATAATTCAGGCATCAGAAGTGTTTTTGTATCCACAATTTTTGGAGTAAGAAAATGTCAGCTGTCTAAGAGAACAATTTTTCTCTGAGGAGAAAGTTTGGAATCGTTTTTCTTGTTCTACAAACCGTGCAGTTCTGGAAAGCTAGTTTTCTTACAGCAGAACCTGCTTTTAGCGACCACTCTTTTCAGAGATCATCTGCCCTGAAAGACCGTCATATGACAGGCGACATTTTTTGCCCAGCAAGACTTCTCTTGAGAGAGCACTTGTCTTTTAACCCATTACATCCTGAGACTGGATTTTTAAGATTTGCTTATTGTCCTAAGAAGGGTAGATAGATCAGCCAATTTAGTTCTAGAGGGGTGCCAAAATAGCTTGGCGCCTCAGGCACCAAGCTATTCTGGCACCACCCTTGAATTATCATAGTCATATTTATTTCAAGCAGTAGTGTATCAGAATGAAAAGGGTCAAGGGTCATTTATTTATTAGATAGATCACCGTTAATTCTGGCAGACCGTCGGGGGTTCTTTCTCCGGGTACTCCGGTTCTTCCACCCGCCCCCCCCCCCCCCCTCCACCCCACTTTGGTACCGGTTTCAGGCCACTTTACAAATTTGAACTGGCCCTTCCAGAATAGCTTGGCGCCTCGGACGCCAAGCTATTCTGGCACCACCCTTGAATTATCATAGTCAAATTTATTTAAGCAGTAGTGTATCAGAATGAAAAGGGTCATGGTCATTTTTTGGTTTTCTTTTTGTTTTTTTAAAAATGGTGGTTGCTCAACGCAGGTTCAGCTGTAGTTCACTTGAGATTTTGACCACACATTGTTGTGCAGCGACCCCTGGACTATATCGTCTGTGAGTTTTTTCGTAGGCAGTTCTGTTGTCTGATGATGTGCCAGTAAGCAAAAGACTTTGGCTGACGTCAGCCATAGGGGACCTGAGCACAGTAATGCAGGGGCCCACTGTGGCCAATGTTATCTTGGGAACCTTTGCTTTATGGGGTATAAGATTTTGACGGTGTGGTGACAAATAAAAGTTGTTTGGAAGTCAGAGGCAGGTCAAAATTTCAAGTGTTTCGACGAAAACAGTGGATTAAAAGCCCGGACAAACATGCGATCTCGCGTGTTTGTCCGGGCTTTTAATTCACTGTTTTCGTCAAAACATGTGCAGTTTTGACCTGCTTCTGATTTCTGGAAATTAATGGTCTATTGACACACATTGTGAAAACTGTTTCCCTTGGCCGTGGTGTGTTCTTGATTATCCTGTCTGTTCCAGAAAGGTCAAGCTGGGTATGTAAATAGAAAGACTGTACAGTATTTATTCTGCAGGTCATTGTATTTAGACATTTTCTGATTTTCTGATTCTAACCATTTCTTCATAATTAACCCTTTCAGCCCCGGGACCCTGCAGCAGGAGATGGATTGATCATGATAATTCAAGGGTGGTGCCAGATGAGCTTGGCGCCTTCAGGCGCCAAGCTCATCTAGCACTACCCTTGAATTATCATGATCAATCCATCTCCTACAGCTGGTACATAGTCGTTAGGCAACACCTCCAAAATTTGAGAAATGGGACCTTGGGCTAAAAGGGTGAATGGTCTTTGTAATCATTTTGTTTATGATTTATGCTCCTGTACATTTTGCCATTCATATGGCGTTTTCGTGAAAGGATAAACGGTGAAATCAATTTGACGCTGTATTATTTGTTTGTGTGGTGTGTGGGGCCTATGTGAAGCCTGATCCTCTACTTGCTCGCCTCTTACAAAATGTGTCAATTTATACGCTGGCCTCTGATTTTGAACTCTACAGCTCAGTGCTGTAAGATCCAAAATCATAGACCAGCACACAATTGCTTCGAGCTAAAGGTCAGTTTGTCAAATTTGCTTACAAGTCCGGTATAAATGTTTCATAATGTGAACTGGAAAACCAGCACGTCTCTTGTGTGCTTAACCAGTATCTCCGCACCAATCTATCATCATCTTCGTACGATACTTGTCCTGTGAAAGCAAAATGCAACAAGCACAGTTTTGTGAAAAGCAAGATTTTGCTTGTAATACAATGAAAACTTTTCTTTTCATAAAATTGGGACTTAGCCCATTACATCCTGAGGCTGATTTTTTAACATTTGTTGTCCTTTGAAGGCTACATTACAGATTAGGACACAGATCAACCGTTTTAGTTCAAGGGTGGTGCCAAAATAGTTTGGCGCCTCCAGGCGCCAAGCTATTCTGGCACTACCCTTGAACTATCATAGTCAAATTAAATTCAAGCTGTAGTGTATCAGGATGAAAAAGGTTAAAGTGTCTTTAATATTCACAGGACATGCATCCACACAGCCCATTTTAATTTGACATTTTACTAGGAAAATCGTTTCCTAGCGAAACGTTTAACTCATTTAAGGTACATCAATACATGTAGTTGCAAAAGTGTTCTATAGCATCGACGCTGGCATTGCTACATACTTTTGCAGCTGTTTATGTAGGGTTCCTTAAACGAGTTAGGTGGAAATGTTTTAATGACTGCCCATAAAAAATTATCAGTTCTGAGTAGCACTAAAAATTTGTACGTATTTTATTGTGCATGTCTGCTATAAGCTTGCCACAGCTGCGAAAATTAAAAAATAAAAATGTGTACCAACAAGATTGTGATAGAAAGAAAGACAGAGTGCACCTATACCTAATTCAGGATCGTGAGATTGTGAATTTTTATAAAATGTGAAGAACACGCTACATATACGACAGAATCCGAGGGACCACCTTTACACAAGTTCGCCCATCATTGACAACTATTGCTTAGATGGCTTTAGCCACCTGCATGATGGTCTTTGACCCCTATCATTCAGAATACACCAGTGTGTGAAATAAGTTTGACTAAAATAGTTCAAGGGTAGTGCCAGAATAGCTTGGCGCCTAGAGGAAGCCAAGCTATTCTGACACCACCCTTGAACTAAAGCCATTGGTCTATATCTTTATCTGTAAGTACTATAATGTAGCTTGCATATGGCAGTGTACAAATTAGAATCTTTTAGCCTCGGTATGATATGGGGTAAACCAAAACATCCTGAGGTTGAAGTTTCAAACTGTGCTTATTGTCCTATGAAGGCTACATTACAGACTAGAAGCTAGATCAACTATTTTAGTTCCAAAGGTGGTGCCAGAATTCTGGCACCACCCTTGAACTATCATTATCTAGTTAATTTCAAGCAGTAGTGAGTCTGGATGAAAAAGCTGAACTCATTCAACTCCGACACGCCACGGCAAAACATGGATCGAGCATGATAGTTCAAGGGTTGTGCCAGAATAGCTTGGCGCCCATAGGCACCAAGCTATTCTGGCACAATCCTTGAACTATCACCCTCGATATGTTTCAGAAGTGTAACACAGTCTTCAGGGGGCAACTTCAAAATTTGCGGATTTCAGTCCTGGAGCAGAATGTGTTAATGACAGGACTTTTTGCCCTTTGAGATTTTGCACCTGTCAGAGGAGACCACTATTTTCTTGCAAAAAAAAAAAAGGTGTTTGCAGAAAGCAGGTTGTACTGTGTATGATACTTGCATGCTCTCATGATGCTTTGACTGGTTACAAGCGCTATACAAAATTAATGGACATCATCATCATCAGATACTGTGTTCCTGAACAGTCTTCCTATGTGAAAGGCCTTTGCTTTTGTTCAGCTTCTATTTGTGTACGGGCAATATCACCTTAGCAGAGGGTCATTTTGATACAGTATGCCCTCTCTGCATTTGAAATCAAGTACGAAATAGCAACAGTTGTAGCAGACCTTTAGGGGTGCAGTAGAGTGTAACAGAAAACCCAACATGTAACTACATTTGTTTCATAATATGCGTAAATAGGGAAGAAAATAGGAACTTGTGTCGGACTACGAGTGGTAGTTCTCATACTCTAAATGGTGTCCAAGTACATTTAGATTACATGCACATCAATATTTGCACAAAATCTAAGCCCTGACGCACTACAGCAGGAGATGAATCAACCATGATAATTCAAGGGTAGTGCCAGATTAGCTTGGTGCAATAGGCACCAAGCTAATCTGGCACTACCCTTGAATTATCTTGAGCGATTCATCTCCTACAACTACGTGGTGGTTAGGTGACACCTGCAAAATGCAGCTGTAGGATTAAATATCATGTGATAGTTCATCCTCAGGCTCAACAATGGGCCTGTTGCAAGAACGTGCATCTCGCAACCGATAGGACCTCACAAAACACCTCGCAGATTTTGATGTTTGCAGTAGCAATTTTGACATAGGCTTGTCTGCTACAGCTAAAAGGAGAAAGAATGTTCTGCGCTGAGAGTACATTCATGTGGTTATATCTCGTTTCAGTCAGATGGCTTGTGTGTTGCATTAGTTCTCACAGTTTTCAGAAAGCTTCAGACATAAAGTGACTGCCATAGTAATTAACAGCCACATGGGTCGTCTTCTTCGATTTGCTACTGCTCAATGGTAGCAGAATTGAGGGAGGCACATAGTGGAAGTTATGACTTGTATGGACGTTTTTCCGTTTATGGTTTCTGTTTGGGTGGTAGTCTAAAATTATTAACATGAGATCCTCGGGATATGAAATGTTACTGTGCTTGTTTTGTGTGGCAGTAATCGATGATATAAGTCATCTGTGAGAAATAAACATTGAGAAATTAGTATGTATGTATGCATTGTTCTGTTTGTGGACAGTTGTGTGTTCTTGATTATGCACTTCAAAGAGAAACTATACTAATGGTCAAAACTTAAGGGCCACCCCACTTTTTGTATCATTGTTTATCGTCGCAAGTACGCTAATAAAATACAATGTTCTTTCGATCTAAATGGGTTAAAAGTTGACCTTAGACAGTCCACTGTACAGAGAACAATAGACAACAATTCATCAATTTCCACAAAAGTGTCAAATGCACGTGAAACTTCGTCAGTTTTTGTGAAAAGCCCTGAGATTTTGGCAAGTGTACCAAAGGCAGGCAGGTGGAAAAACTCGGTAAAGTCGTGATGCACGTGATAAAGGGGTAAGTCGTGAACACTGAGCACTTCTGTTTCGCTACAAATGCCGGTACAGTAGGGGCATAATTGTCACTTCCCTAACCATGCCAACACGACGAAGCTGAACGCCAGTAGAACAAAGCCGGGCGCTTGCATGGGTGCAGGATGGAATTTCCGGACGAGAAGTTGGGAGACGTCTTGGGGTGTCCCATTCAGTGATCCAGAGGCTGTTGGCACGATTCCAAGAAACTGGAAGGGAAGAACGACGACCCTGCTCAGGACGCCCGCGCTGCACCAGCAGAAGAGAGGACAGATAGCTCTGTTTGGCGGCTCTGTGCGACCGAACTGTCAAGTCAACCATTCTGCGACGTGAACTGATGCAAGCTGCAAACGTTAACGTCAGCAGAAGCACAGTCTGCGCGAAATCGGCCTGGCTTCATGCCGAGCAGCAGTGAGAATACCCCTCACTCCAGCTCATCGCAGAGCCCGGGTTGCCTGGTGTCGTCAACATGTGAGGTGAAACAGACTCCAGTGGACTCAAGTTCTGTTTACTGATGAGTCACGGTTCACCATGTCCTTCAACGACGGCAGGGTGAAGGTCTGGAGACGCCAGGGCGAGCGATTTACGGATGGATGCGTCCAAGAGGTGGATCGCTATGGAAGAGGCTCAGTCATGGTCTGGGCAGGCTTCAGCAGGGAAGGCAGGACCTCTCTCCACTTCATCCGAGGCACCCTGACTGGACTGCGCTATCGGGAGGAGATTGTGCAGCCCTTCATCCAGACAGCTCTCCAAGCCATAGGCGAAAATGCTGTTCTGCAGGACGAGAACGCTTGACCTCATCGCGCCTGTGTGGTGGATGAGTACCTTGAGCAACGGGGCATCATGAGGATGGAGTGGCCAGCTCGTTCACCTGATCTGGCTCCCATCGAGCACCTCTGAGACGTGCTGGGGCAACGTGTAGTCAGCAACCACCCCCCACCTCAAGGCGTCCCCCAGCTGACTCAGTTCCTGCATCAAGAATGGGAAGCGATCCCACAACGTGTTCTCTGAACCCTGGTAAACTCCATGCGTCAACGCTGCATTGAATGCTTGGATGCAAACGGTGGATCAGTCTTGTGTGACTTTTCAAAGGAGGGGTGGGTGAACATTCTAACGTACTGCTGTTAGTTACAATTGCTTGATTTACTCAAAACTTAACTGAAATTGTTACTGAATAAATGAGCAAAGTACTGACTCCAAGTATTGTTACATTATTTGTGTATTTTCGGTGCGTCTGCGATAAAAAGTGGCCCCTAAGTTTTGACCATTAGTATATAATTATACTGTGGGAAAAAATACACTGCATGATTCAAATGTGTACAGTAAAATAACCAAACACTGTAGAAGAGTAATTCTTGTTGTCAATTAGAAATCTTATGCCCAGCTAACTGATGCAGCAACAGGAACAGATGTTTTGTTCTGGAGCTACCAACTGGAAAGTTGAAAAATTGGATAAAGAGACTTCACAGTAACTGCAGCTTCGTTCTTTCTTGTCAGCCTATGCTGGCCATCTGTTAGAATTTCACTTTATGTATTGTTCAGACAAGCAACCAGATGAACACACATTTGTTCTGTTGTTTTGCTTTGGTGTGTATGCTAATGAACAAACGAAATGTGCAATACATTGTTGTTCAATTTCAAATTTTCTTGAATAAGCAGCCGAGTGTGGTCAGTTGTGCTTATGTCTCTCCCAGCAATGACATACAGACCACAGACATAGTTTTACTGTACCACACAAGAATATGCAAAACGTTTGTTGTTTATATATGCAGTCAGCCCTTTTGATGCCATACAAATTTGGACTTGTCAGCAAAAAGTATGTGCAATCACCAATGTTCAGTTTCTTCTCAGTGCTTTCTGCACAGAGAAGAGTAGCCCTGTGCTTATGAAAAAGAATGGAACCCATCAGCAATGCCGGTCTCCAAATTGCCCAAGTTTTCTAACTACTATGTATAGCATTTTCTGAGCATTCATTACACAATAACCAACCTATGATGACTACAAAGATCACAGGCTGGGTACAAATGAAGCTGAAGTTTCAATAACTTTACAACAAAACATGATCCATTCATACAGTTTCCTGCATCATTTAGTTGGACTTAAGATTTGCAAGTCGCAGCAAGAATTGTTCTTCTATAGCATTTGGTTATTTTGCTGTACATGTTTTAAGTAATGCACAGTTATTTTTTTGCCCAGTATATTTGTTCTGAATAATGTCAAATATGTATGATACATATTTAAACTTTTATTTTCATTAATAAAATATCCCATGAAAGATGCCCGCCCACCCACCTTGGAAATGACGGAAGATAAACAGCTAAAGTTCTTTGCTTAAAACTCTCATGTTACAGTAGAATCTATTTTGAACAACCACCTTATTTCAAAAGAAAACAAGATGAGGATTTCATCCCAAAGTCTACCGTATTGTTTGGAGTTCACATGCGTTTATCTTTTAGGGACATTCAGGGTTGTTCATATTTGTAGGCTTATAATGCTGGTCCATTTCCCTCCTCTCTAAGCCAGCCTCTGATCAACACACGTGTCGGCACACACAAATAAAAACGGTCTCACGGCGCTTCCCACCATTAGTACGCTCTGTGGGCTCATGTAGTGACAGGAACCCATCTCCTTCTACTCTAACCCACCCTCTGATCCACACACACTGGCACACAGAAATATGGACATATGGCGATTCCCGCCATTCGTAAGCTCTGTGGTCTTCCGTAGCATAGCTATTCTGAAGAAGAATAGCACGAGCAGCGAAATAACTTCACTTCAAACTTAACCTCATGGCATGATTAGTCCCACGCGCCGTGTTGATAGTGACGACTCGATATTATACGTCCCTCATCACAGTACACCATACTAACATATTATGTATCAGATGATCAACTTTGCAATTTTCTTGCTGATTTTCATGCCATGAGCATACAGGTCACAATTTGACCTAATCCTTCCCCAGGGTCAAGACAAATAGCAGGCTTATGCAAACACCGTTTATGAAAAATCATGTGGGTATTAATGAGAAGATAGCTTTTTTCGTAAAAGAAAAATCAAATAAATTAGCTGTTTTACAAATGACTCCGAAGAAGTGGTGCAGAAAACTGTCTGATTTTCACTCCTAGGACATACAGGTCACAATTCACCTAATCGTACCCGACAGATGAGACAAACTGTAAGCTTATGTAAATGCCGAATGTGAAGAATCATGCGATGAGAAGATTGTTTTTCTTTTGTAAAAAAAATTCAGTTGTTTTAAGATTAACCCAATGTAATTCATGAAATTAAACCCAAAAAGGTAAAAATGTTGTTTTTTTTTTTTTAAATTATCACTCAAAAAGTTCTAGAGGTACAATGCTGGTTAACGAACTCGTTCAATATCTCCCTTTTATCTAACCGTAGGCAAAATAACTAGTAAAAATACAAAAAATTACGGACTCCAGTGTAGATCAACCGGTTTTGGAATACGGCCATTTTCTCACCAATGAGCATCTTGATCAAAAAATCTTAAAAAAGGTCTCGAGGCCATTCTTTTAGGGACAATATCATACAATTTCAAGCTTGTCCGTCCTCAAACGCAGGCTCTAATCACCGTCACATACACACACACATGGCGCTTTGCCGCCCAAGACGTTCTCTAGCAAGGTTTGCGTCACTAGATGTGACATCATTTTCATCTTGTTACTTCTTTGCCAGAATTTCGGCCCCACACGCCAAACACGTCATGTGCATGCTCCGGAATGTGCTCCGACCAGCCCCATTTCAAAGTCTACCGTATTTAAAGTGGTCTTTAACTCCCAGAACTAATAATGACTTCCATTCAACAGATTGGAAGTCATTTAGTTATGGGAGTTCGAGTTAAAGACAAATGCACTCTCAAGAGAAGTCTTGAAGGGCTAACATCAGCCGTCATTAACTCATTTAGTCCCAACGCCCTGCAGCAGATGGATTGATCATAATAATTCAAGGGTAGTACCAGATGAGCTTGGCATCAAGCTTCACGACCCTTAAATTATGAGCAATCCATCTCCTGCAACTGGTACATATTCGTTACACAACGCCTCTGAAATTTGGAAATGCGGCCGTCGGGTTATATGGGTTAAAGACCACCATTTGGGTGGCTGGTGCCAACTATATGACAGCTGATCTCTCTCTTAACCCTTATCATTCAGAATACACCTGTGTGTGAAATAAGTTTGACTAAAATAGTTCAAGGGTAGTGCCAGAATAGCTTGGCGCCTCTAGGAGCCAACCTATTCTGGCACCACCCTTGAACTAAAGCCATTGGTCTATATCCTTATCTGAAAGTACTATAATGTAGCTTGCATATGGCAGTGTACAAATATGAAGCTTTTAACCTCAGTATGATATGGGTTAGTGGGTGTACCTTCAGTTTAGATCTAGAGCAGGCGGCGCTATGCTTTTGCGCCGACGGATAGGATTCAAGTGACCAATCCGGACTGTGCGTGCATTTATAAAGGCCAGCTGATGGTTTAGGGATGTCACTCAAAACAGCCACTTAAAAGAAGAATATGGTCTTCTACAACAGGTAATTTCATAAGGGAGGTCCCTCAAAACAGGTTCTGCTGTACACCCAGCAGTCTGTCTTTTGACTTTGTTGATACTTTCCCTTTTCAACCACAATTTAACCCAAAAAGCCCGATAGACTACGACAAGATGTGGATCGACCATATTTGTAGGTTGGTCTCAGAATTCTGACACCAACCTTGAAACATCATGCCGCATGAGATGACCTTAGTTGCCTGCTCGGCGTTAAACCAAAATAACCAACTTGAAATATCATGGTCGATCCGTATCCAGAACTCGGATATAGACCTCAGAGGGTATCTAAAAAGATTTGATAATTTCGTCCCGCGGGTGTAAGGAGTTAAGGGCATTAATTGGTCAAGGTTTTAGTACACGAGTTAACGGGGATAATGGAAATATTTTCAACTCCAGTCGGGGTGTAAACTGATCAAGCGTTTAGGCGACAGATTAACCAGGATAACTGAAGTGTTTGCGGTATCTGTGGTGGAACTAAACTCGCCTGGACAGATGTACTATGCTTGAGCCATCAGCTGACTCGCCAAACACGACTTGTGAGACAGTGCAGTCTTCATGGAAAATTTAACCATGAAAGTGTATTAGTTATGATTTTATCCCCACAGCGCAGCAAAAGGATGTATACCGAACAAGTGAAAGAAACGCGACATTTTCAGAACCATCGGAAACGCAGCGTTTCCAAAAATGTTGCATTTGTTGGATAATACGCACTACCATAGACAATTATCATAGGTACTAGTATGCAGACAGATTCCCCAATACATATTTTTAACATTTCTTTTACTTCTCGTTTGTGTACGCAAAGCGTCAAAATCTGCACAATTATTCGTTCTTGTCTGAATGTGATACCTAAGTGGAATGGATCATTCACTGGGGATCACTTACTGTGGAACTTGTTCAAAGCCATGCACTATTCAGCAGGGATGCCACAGAAATAGGAATCAACTGAAACACACAGCAAGACCACACCCAAACCAAAAAACGTTGGAGATAAAATGATTTTATTCCTTGTTAGCAAAGCCACTTGACACAAGTATGTGAGACCAAGGACCAATGTAGTGATCAGGGGCCAGTTGCAGGTCTTTTCTCATAGCCAACAAAGTAACTGCCAATGAGCAATAATCTGGTTGTGCAAGCTGCTACCAGTACTGTAAATAATACTGGTGGCCGCATGTACATGGGTGTTTATACTGGTGTTTTCAGTCCTGTGTATTCAGACATTTAGCCAGCAACTGTAAAGATGTCGGATTTTCAGTCAACAACAGCCTATCATGGACCCCATGCTTCGTTCCCCTACCAAAATACACGGGGTAACAAAAAAGCACAAATGAAATCGGTATGTTGATCTGTTAATTTGGACCTAACGGCAGCAAAGTCCACAATCACAAATCAGTTTGTACAGACTTACACTACATAATTTCTGTGGCAAACACGACCCACTGATCAATGCTCCTTGGTTTCGGTGGCAAGCACTACCGACCAAGTGGGACAATGGGTCCAAAAGTGTTTTATTTTCAAACGCGTGATGGTTGACAGCTACTAGCTACTACCTACAGAAATTGCCTGCAAGCTGGCCCCAGTCTCAGATGAAAATCCGTCCCCCCAGCTAGAGAGTGGAGTAGCAACTGGCAGTGGCTATGTGTCTATATGTTGTTCCCAAACGTACAAACATGGTGAGCGAGGTACAAAAAAAGAATACCAACAAAAAGCGGGGTCAACCTTTTCACTTCCAACACTGGCTGTGGGAGATGGACAGGTCATGGGTAGTCCACCATCCCAGTATGTAAAAAGCCATTGTGAGCCGCAGCTGGCCTGTGCACAGGCCGAACTTTGACCCGATGGCTTTTGCTTATTTGGATCTGACCTATGCTTGATGAGACTGATCATGATAGCTTATCCATACTAACTCAGCATGCAAGTAATGGCATTCGGATTCAGCATTATCTCACAACAGTCATGGTCCATCCATCTAATGCTACCTGTACAACTTGCTTAACACTGAACTCTACATGTCAGCTGCAGCCAGCCGATTAGATATGGAAGTGAAAGGGTTAAAAGAAAAAACAATGATTTGGTGATATCGTGGCCAGTCAAAGAAGTGAGAGTGTGGCTTGCATAAAACATGAGCTTTCTCTGTGCAACACTCGCGCTTAATCATTTTCTCCATTTTCTCTCTCGCACTATTTTCACACCCACACACACTTTTGACCGTCAGTATAGTACTGAAATGGCTCACACACTCAGGGCATCATTTGCTAACTCTTAGTTTCATTAAAAAAAAAAGCTAATGCAAACAGTAACCCTGTCTGCAAAAGGTAATTGGTCCCGACGGCAGCAATGGTAGAAAAGTGCACTTATGTGCGTGGCCACCTGCAGCCGTCGGCCTGATGGTCTTTTGATTACTCTGACTCTCACCACCTTTTTTTTTTTTTATCATACTGTTTGCATTGCTGCTGTAAACACAACTGAAATAAACGTGTTGTAGTTGTTAATGTTTGTTTTTGAAAACGTGTTGCACCAAAATTTTTTCTTTGCAATTTAATCAGCAACTGTGGAGTTTTAATTCAACAAAGTTCAAATAAAAAAACGTCAATAAAAACCACAGACTGATGTATACGATCTAAAAGGATGTGAAAACCACACACATACAGTCCAAAAATATTAAAACAAGTAAATGCAAGCAGCTAACAGTACTAACCCATAAAGTCCCAACACAGGAATATAGCCCTTTTGTTGTCGTTCACAATTTTTGTCGTATTGATTCCTGCAGGAATCATTGCGACAAAAACTGTCACCAACAGCCAAAGGGTTAATCTAAAAAACATCGTCCTAACCACCTCGTGCATGCAGCCAATGGTACATGTACTGTAAACAGTGAAGGTGGCTGCATGCACAAGGGGGCTAGGAAACATGTCACTTACGACGACAACTGTATCAATCGAAACTTGCGTTGAAGTAGGAAGGGAAAACATTTGACTGCAAACAGTTTACTGCCTAACTCTGATCTGTATTTTCTCATCAGTTCCTTATCCCATCCCTTCCATCTGCACGAGACAAATTCACATGACAACCTGCAGTTAATGGGGCTCACGAAAATCCCTGCTTCTTCAAGTTCGTGCTGACCAAGACTGGCTCCAGTTCTTTCTAAAACCGAGGGCATTATTTCCTTGTAAGTGTACACTTGTACTATCTTGTGAAAAGCACCGACAGCTAAATCTCTGAGGCACCCCCCCTTGAACTGTGCCAAGATTGGTGTGCTGGTCTGTCACTGTAGGCCGTAGGGTCCAAAATTCCAGACCAATACACATGGTTTGTTTCAGAGAACCGTATGCAATGCTAAGGCAAAAAAAAAAAAAAAAAAAAAAAAAAAAAAAAAAAGGGTTAACCCCTTGTATGTGCAGCCACCTGTGGTGTGGTATACAGTCCTGTTATCTACACCACTGGTGACTGACTGCACGATGGGGCTAAGGACCATGTTCACATGTAGCAAAGCCCAGGAAGCATATGATGATTGTTTGGGCCGACGCTCAAAACATTCACACTCACTCTTAATTTAAACCCTTAGAAAGCTCTTGCAAACCATACACTACCACGCTAACACCCGAGAAGACAGACACGGTTTTGTCGATGCTAGTTCACATGCAGAGAAAGGCACCCAAGAATAGATCTATAAAGCCGGCATCTGACGATTTATTTTCTCTCACAAAAAAGACGACAAAAAAAAACAAACGCTCTCACAATCAACATGGATGCTTTACCAGACTCGACCTTCAGACTTTTACAAATTCAGATCTCCCACATTGTTCACAAAACAAAACAGAGCACAGAAAACAGGAAAATTGCTGGGAAAAGTGTTTTGGAACTAAAAACAAGTTTGAGATAATAATTACTGTAAAACCTCTGATCTGTATGCCATGGCTAAAAGGGAAGATCATAGAAAAATACACAGTTGTCTACAGTCTCCCTTTTAAAATAAAAAGATACAGATTATGCGTACATGTCAAGCATCATGATTTCATTACCCTTGGGAAACATAACAGAGCTTTGTGAACACTTGCCTACTTCGGAAAAAAACATAATACACTTGTGGAAATATATTGACCATTTCAATACGTATGGAACAAAATCTTGTCATTGTCTACAGCATACTGTCCCTTGTTGTCATCACGTCAGAACCAAACCTGTGGTGGAAGGGGCAAAGGTCAAGGAAAACATTTATATAAACAATCAAACACCCTCCATCTGCAATGGGCATAGATCATCATGAGCTCTAGCAACCTGCATAGGCTCATGAGGTTCTATGTCTCTTGCTGACTTGATCACGCGAGTTCTTCAGGAGAGAGGGGTCAGAGGGTGAGAAGTCTTCAGTCTACAATGATAAAGATGTATGTATACCACTGTTCTTCCTGGCCCAGTAAATGGTCGCCAGCAAGAAATCCACTGTAAATTATGTTACACAGTCGCTTGTTACAGTCACTTGCTACAAAACAAAAATGAGGTTTGCATAAATTGCATCCTGAAAGAAAAGCGTTGCCAACCCAATAAGGACCCCTTCCATTCTAACTTGCTGGCATGGTGTGCTATCACACATAGTGGGTGTCTACGTGTTACCCTCTCCTCACACCTGAAATTAATTCAATCGAGACCTGCCGCATGTGCATATACAGCAAAATGCTGCGTATCCATATATGGCACGCCTCGATTGATTTAACCTTTCAACTGTCGGTAGCCCCTTTTGGCAAGGTGATTCCTGCTGGAATTACATCGACAAAAAGCACTAGCAACAGCCAAATGGTTAAGACTTCCGGGTTTTGTACAAACAGTTACAAGTAGGGAGCGGCAGGCATCACTCAGTAGGGTGGCCCGAAGTTGGTAGCACCCGGGTAGGCTGGAGACGAGGGGATGTTGCCAGTCGTGTAGCCGATGGGTGCCATGCCATAGGTCCGACTGGGCTGGCCGGGTACAGCGGGGAGGCCAGTGTAGGTGCTGGCCGCATACAGAGGGGAGCCCCCATACCCTGCTGCTGCTACTGATGTGGGGCACAGCTGACCAGTCTGGAAGCCCACTGCAGTCGGGTACTGGCCTGTGGCTGCCAGGTAGGAGGCCTGTGGGTTGGAGGAGGATATCGTGGGCAGGGAGGACAGCTGCATGGTGGGGTAGGCGGCGGAGTAGTATGCGGCGGCGGCTGCCTGCTGGCTGTATGGGGAAGGCTGGGACACCATGGCATAGGGCTGGGAGGACGCGTAGCGCTGCATACCTGCGGGGATCCCCTGCTGGGCTGTGGCATAGGGGGAGGGGATGGCCGCATATGGCGAGGCTGCATACAGGCCGGGCTTGTCAGACGCTGCTACATAGCCCGCAGGCGCCAGGCCTCCTGGGTAGTAGTTCATCATATACTGCTGATCTGCAAGCACACACACAACACACTTCATGCTTATCTGTACACACAGTGACACAGAGTAACACACACCAACATGCTGATGTTTATATATAAACAAGGGTGTTTTCATAAGAATTACATACATCCTTCAAACTGTCACAGATCATGTGCACAACTGCACACTACCCCCCCCCCCCCCCCCCCCCCACACACGGACAGTATACATGTCTCTTTCACCCTTTGCCTTTATCACATGGACATCACTGCAGAATAGGGAGAGGGGGGGGGGGGGGGGGGGTCTACGGTAGTAATTGAACTCAGGTTTCAGTTCAAGTTTGCACACTTTCATTTTCAAAGTTTTTTATCTGATTAATTTACAGTGCACATGAAGTTCAACATCATCTATAGATTTTTAACATTGTTTTGAACACACAAGGCATAACAACTGCTGCTTGAACTCTTTGCCCACTAAGTAACTTGTTTGTATTATTTACTCTGCCACAAAGTAGCCATTTGTTAAATAGTGCATTTCTGGATCAGGTGCACGTGCCAAGCAACGGCTTGTCACAACACATTCAGTGCTAAAAATTTCCCAAGGAAATACCCGTAGGCAAAGAGTTATGTAGGCCAATAGATCAGTACTTTACTATCTGCTGCATAATGGGTCTAGGTTGCTAAAAAAAAACAAACCAGGTCATCAATATAAGACTTTAAAAAAAAAAAAAAAATTATTATTTTATTTTTTTTTTTTTACTAAGTTCTAGTTCTACCAACCAAATCCACTCTTTCGTCACCAAATGCTCGATTTCTTATTGGGCAAAGCAGCCATGTTTATGGTGGCCCAAACAGTGAATGCAAAATTGCAGTTCACATGCACACATGAAAATAATTCAGGCTCCCAGATTTTATTATGACGGGAGTCCAAATGGACACTAGTAATATTAGAACACTTGGTCCTCCCTGTCTATCCTTATTTCACAATCTGTGTGAGTAAAAATATTCAAAACAGATGTTTCCTACTGCCCATTGTGTCTTGGATAAACTCTTCTGCATACAAAGGAGAAGAGAAAAAAAATTTATGACATAGAAACTTTTTACATTAATGTACCATTACGCAAAAAGACAAATTTCAGACTTTCAGCACCAAGTGCGTTTGCTGTGCCTAGTTTACACACCTAATGAATTTCAAGAGGGCGCATTGTAAACACACAAGCACAAATCGCACTTGTTCATTCTGCGCAGCCCATTACTTGTCAATCTATTTTAGCTCAGTGTTACTCAGACAGATCAATAGCTTTCAGCAGAGTTACTGCAGATTACTTATTAATAATATTAACCCATTTAGCACCGAGTCCCTACAGCAGGAGATGGATTGACCATAATTCAAGGGTATGCCAGATTAGATTGGTGCCTTCAAGTGCCAAGCTAATCTGGCACAACACTGAATTACCATGGGCAATCCATCTCCTGCAACTGGTGCATAGTCATTGGGCAACACCTCCAAAATTTAAAAAATGGGACCTTGGGGCTAAAAGGGTTAAGATATGTACTGAACTGGATTTTCCTGTGTCTAAATGAACAACAGCTAGACGTTTCCTAACCATCTGGGGCAGGTGTTTCCTTAAGTTGTACAGTTAGGATGATATATGGCTTTTTGTTCAGCATTACTGTAAGACATACTAAGAACAGTTATAAAAGGAAAGGACAAGTAACTATGCACCCTTCATTACATGGAATAAGTCGCTCTGAAGGCACAAACGGCACATATAAACAGCGCAGTAGCCCAGTGCGGAATTTGATGATGGGCTGTCAGCATGTATGCATTGAGCTGCCAGCGATGCATATTTAAACAAGTCAACTTTCCATTGCTGTGCCTTAAAGTGCAAATATACCAAACATTTTGGGAAAACTGAACTTTAAAGCTGAGATTCAGCCTTCTTCGTCCATCTCACACGTGTTTTTAAAACACCCAGCTATGGCCCTAAGCTCACAAACTGAGTTTTGCAGTTTGAACTCTGTCAACTAAGGGCCTATGACCATGCAGCAGCTGTGGAGTCCAGTCCAGTGCAGAGTGCACACCGTGAGCAGAGCATGAGACAGAAGTCACTCAGGAACTCCTATCAGCTTTACCTAAGTGCACCCAGGAAGTAATCCTGTGGCAGACAATACTGACAAATAACCAGCTGAAACATTTGAGAGCCACACTGCCTGCATCTGTATTCACTAACAGCAGTTGTCACAGCCCTATTCCACTGGTGCATATGGATGGTGGCTGTCACATGTTTCGTCCAGTTATTTGTCAGCATCATCTGCAACAAAATAAGTTCATGTGTAGGCCTACGTAAAGCTGATAGGGGTTCACTTGTGACTGCGGTGTATTTCATGTTCTGTGTGAACTGGACTGACATGACTTATATAGGCCCACAGCTGACCGAGCTGAAACTCTGCCAACTCAGTAAGCAGTTTGAGCGGCAATGTATATCAGAGCCCTAGCTGGGCGCTGGAGCTGACTGGAAGGAGGGGTACCTAATCAAGCTTCCCAAGAAAGGCGACCTCAGCAAGTGTTCCAACTACAGAGGAATCACCTTGCTGTCAGTACCAGGAAAGGTCTTCAACAGGATCATCCTAGAGAGAATGAAGAGCTCCGTTGACCCCCAGCTGAGAGACCAGCAAGCAGGATTCAGGAAGAACCGATCATGTACAGACCAGATCGCCACTCTCCGCATCATCGTGGAACAGTCTCTGGAGTGGAGCTCCCCGCTGTACGTCAACTTTGTGGATTATGAGAAAGCATTTGACAGCGTGGACCGAGAGACTGTGGAAACTCCTACGACACTACGGTGTACCCACAAAGCTCGTCCGCCTGATCAAAAGCAGCTATGATGGCATGACATGTCGCGTGATCCACGAAGGGCAGTTCACCAGAGAGCTCCAGGTCAGAACTGGTGTCAGGCAGGGGTGTCTGCTGTCTCCGTTCCTCTTCCTACTGGCCATAGACTGGGTCATGAAGATGACCACAGAGCACAGACGAAGTGGAATACAGTGGACACTGTGGACACAGCTTGACGACCTCGATTTTGCAGACGACCTGGCATTACTGTCCCACACTCATCAACAAATGCAGGACAAGACCACGAGGCTTGCTGACATCTCGTCCCAAGTGGGCCTCACCATTCACAAACAGAAAACAAAGACAATGAGGCTGAACGCAACCAGGGAAGAACCAGTCTTGCTTGCTGGCACCCCGTTGGAGGAGGTGGAGTCCTTCACCTATCTCGGGAGCATCATAGACAAAAAAGGCGGCACTGATGCAGATGTCAGATCACGAATCGGTAAAGCCAGAGCAGCCTTTCTCCAGTTGAAAAAAGTGTGGAGTTCCAGAGAGCTGTCACAACACACCAAAGTCCGGATTTTCAACTCCAATGTAAAAGCAGTTCTCCTATATGGAGCAGAGACATGGAGATTGACAAAAACCACAGTCAACAGAGTACAGACCTTCATGAACAGTTGCCTTAGAAGAATTTTGAAAATCCACTGGCCAGAGAAGATCAGCAACGTCAGACTCTGGGAGAGAACAGAGCAGATAACAGCAGAGAATGAAATTGGGCGAAGAAGATGGGGATGGATCGGTCACAGTCTGAGAAAGCCAGCTTCCAGTATCACTAGGCAGGCATTGTCATGGAACCCCCAGGGAAAGAGAAAAAGAGGTAGGCCGAGAAACTCCTGGCGTCGAGACCTCCAAGCAGACATCAAGAGACTGGGAACCACCTGGAGTAGAATCGAAGGAGAAGCACAGGACAGGAGTTGCTGGAGGTCTCTCATCGACGGCCTATACCCGGGTAGGGGTGACAGGCGTAAGTAAGTAAGTAAGCTGGGCGCTGGAATGTTTTCCAAAACCATGAGCAGGACAGAACAAAAAGACTGAACCTCAGCTTTAAATGAACCTAACCCTCACTTTCCCGCTAAAAAACGGCCAATGTTTCAACTAAATAATTTGCACATTCACAATGATAAGTTTTGTCCCCTCAAAGTCAAACACAGGCACAGTTGGTTGGAGTCAGAGTGGAAAACTCATAGTATGTTCTGCATGTTTTAAAGCAAAAAAGGGATTGTTCAGGTCCACTGCACTCAAAAGTGAAATATAGCAGGCACTGCAACAAAGTATGGCAGGCTTCTGAACCCTGACCATCAGTTATTTCCAGCTATACTAACCTTCACCTGTATCATACTGAGGCTAAAAGCTTCAAATTTGTACATTGCCATGTGCAAGCTACATTATAGTACTTACAGATAAGGATATAGACCAATGGCTTTAGTTCAAGGGTGGTGCCAGAATAGCTTGGCCTTAGAAGCGCCAAGCTATTCTGGCACTACCCTAGAACTATTTAAGTTAAACTAAACTTATTCACACACCGGTGTGTTCCAAATAATAAGGGTTAACCAGAAAAAAGACAGGCATATTATGCCATAAAAGAAGTGGTCTTTAAAAAACAATTGGCAACCCTGCCTGTCACGACAAATGTTCAGTTAAAACTGTTTCAGGAAAATGAAACACGTCTTAGTTAGTACAATGGTAGAAAGCAGAAAAACAATGTTTTGCCGGTAGGAGAAACAGTAAGAACTGAAGTAACTACCTGCATCTCAATTAAAATAATTAACAATGCCAAAACCCTCATGGCTCATGTGCATGACTGATCCACATCAACGTCAAATGGCAATAGTACCTGTAAAATCCTATGTCTTGAAAACATATTTGCATTTTTCACACATTTGCTGACCTCCCTCGACTCTTAATCTTTACAAGTGGTTAGCCACATCAGTGTGCACAGGAAAGTTTTACCATCTCCTTTAGCTTTCTGCTAAGTTTGATTTACATTTTTATGTTATGAAAGTGCTCATAAAAATCTATATTTTATTTTACAAACATTTTTTTTACGCATGTCCTGACCTCTTGTGACCATTGACCTTTAAGAGGGTCACCCACTTCAGTAAGCATAGGAAGTCTTATCATAAGGTATCTGTATACCAAGTTTGGCTTTGAAGTTGAAAATAGTATTTGATAAAGGACAATTTTTGCTAAAAATTGGCAACTTTTGACCTATTTCTTGACCCACTGTGGCCTTGACCTTTGAGCAAAGTTCACTCAAATTGGTATGTTTGAACAAAGATTTTGCCACAAAGTATCCTTGGGCCAAGTTTGAAATCTGTGTGTTGAATAGTCTCTGAGAAAATGCCAATATAGATGACAGAGGCCCAGTACACAGCAGGGGTCGAAATTAGCGCGTGCCCCGAGCCAAATGCTACGAAAAATTACCTCGGGCACGCTAATCTGCCGTCTAGCGTGCCCGGTTGGCTCTCAAAAATAAGTAAAGAGAAGGGCAGATATCAAGGACAAGGTAGTTGGCATTGTTGACCAGCCACCAACACCGAAATACGTCGGCTGCTACGGCCATTGCTTCCGGTGTGTCGTCTTGCAGAGCGGGCCTAATCCGTATTTTCGAACACGATCGCGCATAAAAATTGTGTTCAATTTTGTAATTGTGTTCCACAAAACTGTGCAGAGGTGCCAACTAATCCGGTTTCGCCGTATTTAATTCCGGTCAAGTTTAAAAAATACGGTTTTCCGCTTGATTGTATATTAGTACGGAGAAAACAAAAGGGAAAATACGGTCAATTTTTTTTTTATTGCCCGTTATTTTCACATCGCACGGCTGTGCAGAACCACACTTTTAGTTAGGAGAGGACCGGGGGCCACTGAGTGCAAGATAAGCCATCTGTGGCACGGCCGGGCGTAGGGGCGCGCGCCTCTTCAGGCAGAGTGACAGAGCCGTTCATGGTCCTAGAAAGGAGTGCTCTTCCAATACCCTACACTATGTCTACGTGCCGACAGCAGCATACCGGCGCACTGCAGCGGAAACGCTGGCCAGTGTTAGTAACTGAACATTCATCACAAAATGCGTTTTTGTCTCAAGAATGTCATTATAACATGAGTGTAAATTTGTAGCTGATAAAATTTGCTTTCTTTTCATACTAAACATGCCCATGCTGCTTACTACCAGCACACCTTGAAGAGCAGTTACATTTCATATTTGCAATACAGTGAACATGCACTGACAAAATAAAGCGTTAACTTTGAAGCTCAATCTGTTGTGCATGTCCCTTTTCTGTGGGATGAAAAGTTGATGTATCTACGCAGCACTCTAGCCTCTACTGTTATAAACAATAATGTAAGTTAGCTTTTTTATTTTCAAAGTACTTATGATAATTATTCTGTAGTTCTATAATCAATGCATCATTATTAATGAATAGTGTAATTTTTTTTATTGTAGATACCATGACTGAAACCGTGTCATGCAAAAATACTGACAGTTTTTGAAAAATACTGACAAAATGCTCATTTAATACTGATACGTAAAATCAGGGGTTGGCACCTCTGACTGTGTTCCAATGTGACCATCAGTACTGTATTGAAGATGTATCCTTGTACTACATGTACCAGTTCTTTAGTTGTTTGTGCAGGGGCTGAATTTAGCTTTCTTATTTGAGTGCCAATGGAGAACCCTAGAAAAAAAACTACATTAAAAAAAAATCAGTTTACTGTACAGTGTAGTAAATTCTTCAGTAACGACGACTATTAAGTTGTATTACTTTTTTCATGTTCTGGTATTTTCCATTATATTTAACCTATTTTTATGATTATAATTTTTGGCTCTCAAAATCAGAATGGGGCACTCAAAGTTTTTCTCTAGGGTGCCCCGTTGGCACTCAAATAAAAAAGTTAAATTCGACCCCTGCACAGACTTGCTTTTTCCATCGCATGTGAACCGAAAACAATGTTATTCTAATGCAAAACATTGAAGGACAGTATTCACTTAAAATAAAATCAAACAAACAAAAAGTGTTCAAAGTAAGGTATAGTATGGACTGAATCATGAAAAAGAAAGAAACTAAACATTAAACAGTACTGTCCAATTGAAATGCCTGTGAGCAATTTAAAAAGAAAACATTTTTATGATCATGATGAAACAAAAAACACTTTAATACAACTAATTAGTAAAAGCAATCACTGAAGTAATTGCCACAGACCAAAATAAAATAACCAATACAGGGACAAATTTATGTCTGGTGACTGTCAACAAAATTGTGATGCATGCACTCAATACAGTTTTCCTTGCGGAACTGCTTGTTCACTGTAGGGTTACCTGGGTTCTGTTTTCTGTTCATACCTGGTGAAGTTCACACAATCTGATTAGCAAGAACCTGCAACAGACAAAACAATAACATCGCAAACTATATCACATGCTGAAACATAAATTTTATAGGGATCTAAATATATATATATATAAAAAAGGGGTACAAAATGCTGAGGCTGAAGTACGACAGCTGATGATCACACAGTATTATTACTACAGCTGTGACCCAACATATCGTGGTCGTCGGGGGTCCACAAAATGGTACCGTAATATATCCATCCGCGAGACATTGGGCTAAGAGGGGGGGTGTGGGGGGGTGCACGTAGGCATTACCTATCACATGTGTTCTTTCTTTCAAAGCCAAGGCCAAGAGAGGAGGAAAAGACAATTCAGAAGGCAAGTGATTTCACACACGCACAAATTGTTCTCTTTTATGTCATTCACACACATCAATAGACAATTTCCGAGACAAGATAGGTAGCCTTTATTTTTCAATGAATAGGTTATCACCTCGCTAGTGTGTTTTGTTTGAAGTCGTCACGCACAATGAGAAAATAAAATCCGATTACGACCGTTGAGCACCAGCAGTAGGGCAGCACACCTCTCTTTAGCTTCAACAGCGGACTGCCTAACTCTGCAGCAAGCACAGACATTCATTATCTCTCGCAGCTGTGCCTAAGGTCTTTCTATCATTGTCTGCGTTCTTCATTAGAGGAGGCTAACGAGGGTTCAGCGTCAGTTTTCGCACACTCCAGGTCATAACCGCAGAGCGTGGCGAAACTTGACACCTGTGAAAAGCATAGCCCTTGATGCGCATCGAATCAGTGTTTCCTATTAACGCATTTATGTGTGTGGTCATATCTAGGAAGAGGTCACGTAATATGTGTGAAGCTGCTCCCATGTGACCAGCAGCAGTCAAGCGGGAAGACATCTGCCATGTGCCAGAAGTCTAGAACCTCATTATACACCGACTCTGTCTCCTACCCTCTTTATGTACATACATCAGCCTATGACAAAAGGTCGTTTGTACCAAAAGTAACAACAGAAATGTCCAAAGTAACAACCAACTGTGATGTCTTTAAAATAGGCTTATTTTAGGCACTGGTTAGTTTTTATGTATATGGCATGTGGGCATGTGAAATGAATTAATGTGAATGCAGAAACAGATGATTTCCAGCAACGAATAATTAAATCTGGCCCTTTCTGAAAACGTTGGTTGTTTCGGTGGGCATACGGTGATAAACATGATCACATTGTCAGGTTATCTTCATTAATTATGCTCTTTCAAAAGAAATTAATTGTATAACCTGTTATAACACGTCGAAGTATAAAGAGTATTTTATTTCTTTTGAAGTTTTCTGTAACAATCAGTGTTGGTTGTTACGGTGGACATACTCAGTTAATTAAAATCACAAAAACACAGTTCTTCATGTGATTTACTGATTACCACATTTTACCAAAATAAGTTATTCAGTCATCTGTATTTCTGTCATCTCATCTAAGGACAATGACTAAAGAACTTTTTCCTGTCACTCAGTAGAGAAAAATGTTTGTTGTCACTATTGGACATATGGGTCATTCTCTAAAAAGGTGGTCAGCTGAGGGTGCAACAGTTTGAGCAACCAAAATCAATATTTGTCAGTGATGATTATTACGCAGAAATGTGCGTATCTGACCCTATAAAGCCACCTCTGACGCACTAGTGTTCCAAGCTCTGCGTCAGACCGACGTAACAAAATGTACTCTGATGCACTAAGCTTTTTCTTTACTCACTGAAAAATGCACCAGCAGAGATGTTTACCCCCCAAAAAAAATGGAGTAATGGGCTATGCCAGAAAGAGTAATCTTGGGTAAACAGAGTAATGCTTTCTGTCAGCACATTTGATCGTTCTCAAACGCAATCTCACTCAACAAGTTCTTACAAAGCCTTGCAGTTTTTATTTGCACTCGAAATGAGATACAAGTGAAAAGAGAAAAAAAAAAATCACTGTGTTAATTCCGGCATGCCTACCCTCAATTTGAAGTTTCAGTATTAGCTATTTGAAATTTCAGAAATACTATTAAAATTTCAGTAATACTATTACTATTGTTCAGTCTGAGAAAGCCAGCTTCCAATATCACTAGGCAGGCATTGTCATGGAACCCCCAGGGAAAGAGGAAAAGAGGTAGGCCGAGAAACTCCTGGCGTCGAGACCTCCAAGCAGACATCAAGAGACTGGGAACCACCTGGAGTAGAATCGAAGGAGAAGCACAGGACAGGAGTTGCTGGAGGTCTCTCGTCGACGGCCTATACCCGGGTAGGGGTGACAGGCGTAAGTAAGTAAGTAATTACTATTGTTACCTATTATTTCTGCACTGTTTTTTTTTTTTATATTGTGCCTTTTATATTAGCACGAGCGCAAAAATAAAAATGACACACACACACATCACTAACCAGGACACATATAGTTTGCACATCTCTGTAATGGGTTAAATAATGGTTGCCCCCTCCTCACTTAATTTTTTAAATTTTTTTTAAAACTTGCACATTGCAAAATTTTTTGATCATTGCACTTAGGTCCAACCAAGGGAAAGCAGACACCGACAGGTTGGTTTAAATAAAGGGACGTAATCGAGCAAATTGTCCTAGTGTGCTTACTCCCCTTGTTATTGTTTTAATTTGACTATCTTCAACATTTACTTTATTTCTAGATTCAAAAGGCAACTAATATTAATGATAAATTAGGAAATCATATAAATTATTATTTTATGTACTAATGTTGGATCTGGTCATGGACCCGGTTATGTTTTGAAGTAGGATTTTGTTTGATCATCACTTTCTAAGAAAAAAAGCAAATTGAAATAATATGATTTCAAAAATTGTAGTTTTTGTTTTAAATAATCGTAATAGTGTGAAAAAAATCGTAGTGGCGTAATCGATGCCAAAAATCGTAAGCAATTGCTCCAAAATCGTAAGGGTAAACATCTCTGCACCAGTGTATCATCGTGAACACTTTTCACAGCCGTGCGTGCGGAGCAGAACAAAGCTTTTGTGAGAACGCCGAACGCCAACGCAGCAACAGTACCGCATGCGCAGCAACAGAAATTTGTGTGTTACAAAGTATGTGATCATGTAAGAGTAAGACTTCAGAATTTCTGCGACACCCTGGGAAATCCTGCTGACCCTCTGGCAACTGTAAACTTAATCTGCCGCGCTAGATCTGACCCCTATATTCAAGAAAAAAATCAACACTGTTCGTATTAACATACATGACTAAGTGCCAAAAGGTGAGCAAGCAGTAAGTGACATCTTTTGCGGGAAACTAAAATCCGTTTAAAAAGACATGTGTTGACTTTAACAAGTGGAATGTGTGTGTGAATGATTGCAGATATACTGGCAATAAATTCTGCACCTAACGTAAAGCCGTTTGGTGATTATAATGTAAACCGCCAGAATTCACCAATGAAAATCGGCCCGGGAAAGCAGACAATCTGCCGTCAGTCTTTTTTGATCTCGCGTGTAAAAGCAACAATAACAAACCTGGTGCTAACCATGTCCATGTTCAGGGAAGATTGATCTTATAATCCGTGTATTTTTCAAGATTTGAAGGTAAGCCATGCTTTTGTTTATTGCTCTTGAAAGTTGCAACAGCAGCATCTTAATTTCCATGAACTTGTGCTAGCAAAAGGCACGCTGACCTAAACCGAAAATGACATTGCGTTGTTTCACTTTCGTTGAATATTTGATATTCTTCAAATTTACTTTTCAGTCACAGTTTTCTAAGCTGCAAAAAAATTGTGAGCGGCCAGTTTTTGTCGCAAGATCTGACATTCAAGTACTATTTGCCAAGTTTGACAAATTTTTTTTTTTTGGTTTTTTTGTTGTCTACGACCGTCCAGTTATGATAGACGCATTATTGGCCACATTCCAGCATGGTTGTTTTGTCAGGTCTGTCAATGGAGAGCTACAACTCCTGACGTTTTGTCGCAACTGTTTTCATAAATCTGACGTTCGATCACTTCTGACGTTCGATTGTAATTATAGACAATATAATGAGCCAAATGTTTATTTTATTAATATTCTAAGGGACCATTTTCAAGAGTTTGAATCGCCCGAGGCTCCAGCACCGATTTTAAGCAGTAGAACAAAGGAATGTTAGAGAATGAAGATGATTTCTTGTGATAACAAAATTTATCGCGACGACCGCTGCTGTTGCAATTCTGATGTTCGACCGAGAACGCGTGACGCAAATCTGACCTCTGATCGATGAAATTTGGTAAATGAGTTATTTGGATGAACAAGGTCACCGATGTATTTTGGTCGTTTGATGGACACGTGCAGTTGTTGTGACGCAAACGTAAGATAATGAGATCAAGGAACAGGTGAATTTCATATCATAATGCAATGATTAAAAAAATATCGGATGTCAGGCTTGTGCCAGCATTTGTTGCTGCTATCCCGACGTTCAACACAAATGGATTGTAGAACTTTTGGGGGAGAAGGCACTGTTAAAATGAGCCATTTTGGACAACCAGTTGCATAGTCGCTAGGACCTTCTGAGAAGGTCAGAGTTAAAATAATGCATCGGCCTGTATACAGATGAAATTTATTTGAATATTTGCTTTACATCAGAAAGCTGTATGCAGTTTGTTCTTCATATGTTTTGTTTGTTTAATGTTGTGCTTCAAACTGGGGGAAAGGCTTTGTGTTTGTGGCTTCTGGCAACTATATAGGGGATATCTGCTGCAATCCTGATTTTCGACATAAGTTACAACTTCTGGCCCTGACTGCCAATAAATATATTTGGGCAGCAAAGATGACTCTCATTGTGCTCTTCTGTGTGCATGTGAATCTGTGAGTGGTATATAACATGACAAAGTGTTTTTCTTGGTTGTAGGATATTTAAAAAATTGAATATGGTCGGATGTCAGGTATTGCAACACAAATCATGTTCAGGGATTAGAACATTCTAAGCCAAAGAGCAGGTTGTTTGGACAGGTCAATTGTGACCACCACTTATTATTTTAACTGTTTGGAAACAGATTTGTGCTTTTTATCCCACCAATTTAGAGGCGCTGTGTCACAATACCTGATGTCCGATATCCAGACTTAAAATTTTTAACGGCCATTTTCTCAAAAACCTTTTCAGATATCTTTTTCTTTTACAAACATATTACCAATACAGTGTACAACACCAAAACACATTTTCTGGTACTTTATGTCAAACTTTGATTTTCAACCCAGTTGTCCTCTTTGTGAGAGTACCTTTTGGCACTCAGTCATCTACCCATTTTATTTGCTAGACTTGTTCTTCTGATGGTAAGGGGATAGCATGCATAAAACCATACCTTTGCATTTTGTTTATCTGAAGTTTGATGCCTTTTTACGCCTAAAAGCTTGAGAATGAACGAGGCCGATTAGTTACATGCTCATTGTGTGTGACAAGAACTTGATTGATCAAATTCACTGCTTTAAATTTAACAAACTGTTTTGATCGGTTATATAAACACTGTTGCACAATACCATTCATACATTTTATACTTAGCAGCCGATTTTATGTAGTTTAATTGCATAAAACTTTTTGTCCGGCGGTTGTTTCAATCGGGTCAAACTCAGACCGATCACATTTTTTCTCCCGTACAGTGCTTACACACAGCATGAACTACTTTTACACATACTACCGGAAATCGTGTTCATGGACGCTTCTGTACACACCGAGTTTGCTGAAATCAAGGAAATAATGCTAATGAATGACCTTTAAAAATGCAGCCAAGTGTTGGGTCAAGATCACCGAGTATCAACTGCCTGAACAAAACAATGAGTCCCGCTTCTTTAACCTTTTAACTACCATACCGCCCGGTTCTGCCTGTGACATATCACTTCATGTATGGCCGTACCGCCCCGTTCCGCCCATACATACCTACTTTCAGTTTCGACTCAGTTCCGGTTCATTTCGCACCTATTCCAACTTTAAACAGAGTCAATGCATTGTGGGATACGCCTACTTCCGTTTCCGCTACATGCGGGTGCTGTTCGAGTTTGTTTTGAATCAAACGTTAGGTGTTTTTCGAGACTGTTTTGCTTACAACGTGACTTGATCATCGAGTGTGAATGCGACCCTGAATTTACAGCATTACTGGATGATATTTGTTCAAATTCTGTCAGAGAAGATGATTCTGAATTGGACATCAGCTTCAGTTCAGTGCACATTGAAGATCTTACCAATTTTCAGTCTGACATGGACGACGAGGAGGTGCTACCTGTACATATGTGTGTAATGCGGCAGACGACTCCGACCTGTGCAGTACTGGCCATGCGATGGTTCAGACCTATGTTGTTTCTTTGACATTGAAAAATATTTTTCTCATATATTTTCTTCAGATGGAATTACGTCAAAAACTTTGAAATTGAATACAGTTCTGAAACCTACCTGACTTGTTTGTCACCTGCGGGTATGTCATGAGATGTATGTGCATGATCAGTATGATGGAATGAGTAGAGTGGTTACCTGTGGTGACTTTCTGATTGCCACTGGTATGTTTCTAACCAGTTTCATTGTTTTCTGGATTGAATTTTTGACAGAGGTATTGTTTAGCACCTGTTACCGAGATATAAGACAGGTAAACAGAGACTGTGGCACACAGACACTTAAAATGACAAAAGTATGATATACTGTATGTATTTTCCAACATCATGTCATAATTTGGTACATGTTGAAACAGAATTAACATCATACTTACAGTTTGAAATATGTACCCCTTTTTTACTTGGTTTGAATGAGAAAAGTAGGGGACACAGGGCAATTTGTAGGAAAATAAGTTGGTTACTATAGGGATAACAGAAGGTGCACTATTTTGTTACTGTATTCATACGCTTGTTCCGGCGGAAGTAGCGTAAAGTGCATGAAAGGGCCTTTGTTTACTCAAAGCCATTCACCGAGTGTTGGGTCCGTGAACACCTTCTTGTATCAACCGCGGTGCGTGTGCAGTCCCCCGAGCAGTAAAATGCAAGAATCATGCAATTTAGTCAGTTTGCCGGATTCTTCGTACATATTGTGCTTCTGTGACACAAAGGTTGATTTGGAACATGCTATGCAAAGATTGTATGTGCTTCATGGTGTACGAGTTCAAAGAAATGATGTTCGGTTGATACAGTGGAGTCCAGTTAACATGAACTCGCTTTACACGAATTTCCGGTTAACACGAACCGATTTTGCCTTCTTATTCTGTATTAAAATTTCACTGATAACACAAAATGCTTAACACGAAATTTCGCTTTACACGAAGCTTGTTTCAGTTCCCAACCAGAGCAATTTGACTATTATTCACCTGTCTAACACGAACACAGATTCCATTCACCGAAAACCAATTCATGTTTCGCTCTTGCGCTGTAGTACACGACAGTTAAGAGCGAACTCTAGTCTGTGATTGGCTGAATAGCCTTCAGCTGTTGTAATCCGTCTTCTCATTGGCTAGCGTTTCTGAACTGTATTCATGTTGTTTGCATCATTCGTGTACCAACACAACCCTTTTACCGATGCGGGATTGTACTTCAGCCTGTGTTGCTTTTACCTGATGGATTGTAACTTACTAAGGATTTTACCTGATGGATTTTACATTAAATATGCGAGCTGAACACGTTTCCGTGTTTTCCTAGCGAGCTGAAGGCATGCATATAACGTACGATAATGTACTCATTCACGCACACATCTCTTACACACTTTCTCCTTGAGCGCCGTGATCAATTTTGAGGCCATTTTGGTTAACACGAAATACGTTTAACACGAAGTGATTTTCCGTGTCCCCAGAAATTCGTGTTAAGCGGACTCCACTGTACATGGACGCAACAACACACTTGGCTCCTTATGTCACACATTCTGACCACCTTTTCTGAGAATGACCCATACACTTACAAATCATTTGTAGATTTTGGTGAGAAGGAAACTCTGTGAGAAATGTAAGTGTTCCAACAACACTGTCTAAACTTCATAGTGGAATCACAAAAAAAAACTAATTTACTGTTGTAGTGCGGTTTTCTTGACTAAAAATGTTGGTTGTTGCGCGCACGCCGTTTTGTCACAGGCTCATATGTATGTATGTGTTTTTCATCTGGAGAAGGTTTGTGGGTGTTCAGTGTGTGGACGCCCTCCCAGTTGTGTGCAGCACCCCGTGGAGCCCGATACAGCCAAGGCCGGTGACAAATTATTTCGTGGTTTACCACCGTCCATTATCAGTCCAATTTTTTTTTTTGGGGGGGGGAATCCAAGGTACCCCCCGCTATATATCCGGGTTCACAATGTAACAATTGCGTTATGTCGGGTCAGAGCTGTATTAATAACTGAAAACATTCAGATAACATTAACAAATGTGGTTCGTTCAACGCATAATTTTTAAAAAAATCAACAAGAAAACGTATGAACCAAATCGCTTGGCAATAATTTGCATACACCTATGATCTAGGACTATAAACTTTCCCACTGCGTATAAAATAATGTATCTGAACTGTCCAGAAGAGATCTAAGCGCTTAAAACAGGTGATCACTTGAAGTACAATGCTAGTGCTTCATGTGAAATGGAATAATCATTTTGATGATGCTAAAACTGGCGTCATACTGAAGATATTGTACATAGAAAATGTACAGCAATGAAATATCATCAATTTCAATCTCTCATTCAGACAGAATTCTGTTAGTATTACTGCTGCTCTTCATACTCGAGAGCTATTTTTCTGACTAATTTTTCAAGTTTGCATCTAAGTCACAAGTCAAAGCACAAACGCAATTCTAAAAGTTGCAGTACAAAACAAATACTAATTTGTAAGATCAAGAACCGAAAAAAGACTATGAGATTAAATTTAGCTTTTAATTTGAAACCACAGGAATTCCGAACACAAGCACCAACGATGTTTTTCTTTGGCACCTGAGCAATAGCCAGTTTGCAATACTCACCTAAATGTCACATGTGTCTATACCGAAGCTGAGTCTGCAAAAACAATAATGTGACAGAAAATTAGAAAACCTTGTTTACCGAGTGGCACAATGGTAGCGGCACAATCCACAAGAAAATTGATAATATTAAAAAAGTAAAACGCAGTACGTTAAAAACAACTCGGAGTACGTCGTCGAAGAATAAACTGAATGGCGAGTTAATTAACCTTTACAGTTTAGTAATAACGTAAGGTATTTGTTCCAACAAATATGTGGAAATATGTTTGATATTTCATGCGGATTTAGTAGAACTCAGTGGTAGATGAAAGTTGACACCGGGTTTCTTTCCTGGGTGTTGATGAC
Organism: Semisulcospira habei; assembly: GCA_036245525.1. Taxonomy (NCBI): domain Eukaryota; kingdom Metazoa; phylum Mollusca; class Gastropoda; family Semisulcospiridae; genus Semisulcospira; species Semisulcospira habei. Next base: position 162,749,952 of record BTPG01000002.1, read on the forward strand.
ACAAACATACAGCAAAGAAAAACCAGCTAATCAGACACCTGCAATTTACGTAAGAAAAAATGAATTACAAAGACTCCGCAGACACATAGTATGTGGAAAATGTTGCGGGCAGTACTTAAATGTATTAAATTAACAAGTAATGTCAGAGACTTACACCAAAGATGTCTAGAATCCTTTGATCTGTGATTTCAACAATGGCGACCTCCGGCAACTAGGTCGCAGATAAGAGAAAAGACGTGTACGATTGGATGATCGCAGGCAGCTGCTCATTGGTTGTTATTCGCCTTCCCATTTTCCTCTTGGACCCACAATGACAGGAATGTGACTGTCTTTGTGCCGTGAAAACAATTTCATCGGATACAAATGATAAAATAAAAGAATGCCGACAAAATGTATGAGCATAATATGTGTAAGGCACAACCACCCGTCTCAGCATACCATACTGTTTTTAAGCGGCTTATTTGTCAGGACAGGAAAATAAGGTTCATGGGGTAAAGTTCGGCGGTTCCGACCGTGACAGTGTTGGCGCCCAGTGTCTGTGCACCCATGCAGCCTCCACAAACAGTTTTGCACCCACATCATACTGCTAGTCACGTGATAACAACCCAGTTAAGCCGCTTTATCGTCAAACAAAACTGAAAGGTCGTGTTTAGTGTTAGCTTCAGATCAAGTTTGTTCGTGGTTCAGTGTATTCAGTGATCATTTGAAGTTGTTCAGTCAGTCAGCGGCGGCCTGCCCGGCTACTGACAGCCGTGTCAGTTCATTGGACAGGGCTAGCCGCCTTTGCTAGAACCATGCGGAACTGATATACTGTCACTGAAACATGTTTACTGAAATTAACTATGCGTCCGCGGTGACCATACAAACATGTTACATTGATTTCCGGGCAAAACTGCATATTTGACAGACCGATTAATGAAGACACCTGGCCTCACAAAGGCCGTTATCAGCTAGATCGCCAGCTACTCTGACTTTCTGTTTTACTGATTGGACAGGATTTGTGATACAAATAGCTTTTACCTCGGCTCTGACGCTTGATGTAGTTCGGAGCGTCGCATACACGTCAGGGGCGGATTTGCCGGGAGGGACGGGGGGGGGGGGGGGGGCAGGGTGTCCACAGATTCCGGACCCGAGCCCCCCCCCCCTCCCCCCCCCCCGACGGAAAATTCTTTAAATGCTATAACGCAGTGTCTTTTAGGGGAGTTTGGATCCCGCCCTCCCCTTTTCATATATGTTTTGGTGGGAGTGAGTTTCCCGGCACTATACCGTCGGCGGCACCTCAGTAACCCCTGCTTCCCCCCCCCTCCCCCCACTCCCCTGTTGTTTGATAGTTTGGCGGCTAGTGGTGAGGGTCTCAGACCCCCCCCCCCCCCACCCGCCCCCCTCGCTCAGTGTTTGATTTTTCGGCCACTGGAAACATGGTCTAGTACTGTCGGGAAAACGGCCGCCTTTTGTGTAGTCATGTTGAAGGTCCCAAACAAAAAGTTGGAACCTCCCTCGAGGTAACTCAGCGATCCGCCCCTGCACTTATTAGCAGTAAAACGGACACACAGTGATAAAGTTATAATATGATCATGCAGTTAGGGACAAAATACTGAACAACCGTAGCCACTCACTCGTTTTGAGAGTGACGTCAAAACAGTTTCAGTCCTGAACTAAAAGCGGCCGATGTCATCACTGATGCAAAGTGTAAACCCAATGCGCAAAAGGCCATCAGTGTGCGGGCCAGCGTCGGAGTGATGACCTTGGCACACTGGGAACGCATCATGATCAACCAGTCGCCTGTCAGTGAGGTTCCGCAACCCGCGGTAGTCCGGTGCAGCTCACGGCGGCGAGGCGAGGCGAGATTTTGAAGGGACAGGAACTTCCGCTGGCTGGCGCTGATTTCGTCCGTGGGGGGTGGGGTGGCTGTGGTTGGAGGTATCGCCGGGGCCGGGTGGGTGGTGGCGGCCGGTTGAACCGTGGCTGGGCTGTCGGTGGGGGTGGCCAGTGGAGGCGAGGTCGTGGGATGCCCTGCTGGTGGATGTGGGATGGTTGTTGTGGTGCCGTCCGGAGGTGGGGTGGTATCGCGAGAAAGGCTGGTTTCTTGAGTGGTGTTCGGGCGGCTTTCGGTGGTCTTCGTCTGCGGCTTGTTGTTTGAGTTGAAGTTGCGGTTGTGGCGCTGGTCGTCGATGGTGTGTCGGAGCTCTGTGGCGTGGTGGTGGTGCTGGCCTCTTGGGTCGCTGGTTTCGTTGTGGCGCATCCCACCTCTCTGGTTGGAGTTGAGGTGGTGTTGGTCTTCTTAAACTTTGTTGGCGGGTCTACTGTCGTTCCCTTGCTGTGGTTTTCGGTTGTGGCCTGGCACTCGCTGTCCACTATCTGTGGTGCTGCCTGGCTTCCTATGCTGGCGGTGTCGGGAAGGCGGAGGGCGTTGAGCGCACCTGTGTGTCGCAGCCACCGGGTCAATGGTGACCAGGGCGCGGTGGTAGCTATCTCCGCCTGTTGCGAAGATGGCTGGGATAGCGGTGTCGATCAGGAGAACTAGGTCATCGAGCTCCATGCCCCGAAGTCGAACCTCTCTCTCCTCGGTCGACCAGGGCCCCTCCCGAGTGAGATGTTCGGGAATGTGGACCGGCGGCGGGGAGGGGGGGGGGGGGGGGGAGGGGAGTCCGACTCCGAAGATGGCTCCGACATGTCCTCGTGCTCTTCTACCGGTGACGGTGGGGGTCGGGCGGCGGCTGGTGGGCTCGCTGGTTGGTAGTAGGTAGGTACGGCGGCGGTACGCAGGAATGCCTGCATGTTGGGGAAGAGTCCAGCTGGTGGTAGGGGAGGGGGTGTCCGTTGCAGAATGTCTGCTAGGAGTTGCCGCTACAGAGAAGAGGGCAGATCGTACTCCGATCTTGTAGTTGGAGGAGGTATTGGTGGAGACATTGGTCGTCTTTGCTGTCTTGTATCCCTCGTGCGGGGTCTGGGCGTAGGCTGTGGTTGTAGCTGGGGGTCGGGCTGGCCAAGTATTCGTCGGCCTGCTGTTGGTTGGTTCGGCGTCGGTTCGTCCTTAAAAGGGCGGCATTCTGTTTCTTTGAGGCCATGGTTAGCGTAGCTCCGGGCTGTAAGCGATGATGGGCGCAGTGCGGTGAATCGTCCACTCGAGGCGCTGAGGCGTGAAAGTAGCTTGCTGGGGGAGAAGCGCGGAGAGCGGCCGTTCACTCCGTCCGATTGTGATGTGATGATGCAGCTCACAGGCTCAGGTCAGGTTGCAAATATACTCGACCGACGCGGCCAGGCTCAGTCACAAGTGTGCCATACAGCAAACCTGTTTAGGAGCATACCTCGAGGTGGAGGAGCGTTTTAATAATGCTTCTCTAGTCAGTCGGCGCGCTTGTTCGTTTGTCACTTTCACACCTCTATCGGTTCAATTAAAATTACAAGGAAGATTAGGCGACTCACTGACATATACGATTCTCCCCCTCCCCAACCCAATCCCCCCGGTTGCTGTTTTTTGTTGTTGTTTGTTTGTGTGTGTGTGTGTGTGTGTGTGTGTGTGTGTGTGTGTGTGTGTGTGTGTTGTTGTTGTTTTTTTTTTTTTTTTTTTTTTTTTTTTTTTTTTTTTTTTTTTGGGGGGGGGGGGGGGGGGTTCGGATCTGCCCCTCTCCCGATCCGCCGTCTAGTCACTAACCGGTTGATAAAAGTGTCATCGGTCAACAGAGCCACACGATGGTGGAAATATGGCCGATTTGACCTTAGACCTGGACCTGGCCGAGCTATCGGTGGTTCAAGTAGTCTTAATTTGGTATAATTATATGCGCGTATGATTTATTATTATTATTATTATTGTAATAGTCCAATGGCATGAAATCGACTGAGTACAAATACTACTGAAAATGCCACTAAATCAGTGCATGATGTAGTGAGAAAAAACAACAAAAACGAGGCAACATTGAATTAAGGTCAAAGTACCCGGCAGATGCACTGTGATTTCAGATCCATGAAAATGCTTTGGGGCCGGGATGACTTCTTTACGTTTCCTAGGGTCCCCGCCCTTCTCAAGCCACAGTGTCTATCCTGCCAAACGGCCTCTCCGAATATTCGTTATTATCGTTTAAAGACGGTACGTACCGGCTGAAGTATGCATTCGTATTTTTGTGTAGTTTTGACAAGATAGTTGCTCTTCGGTCTGCATCCTTAAACTTTCAAACGAAGTGTGGCGTGTTTGAAACAACCGGCCACGGCCGATTTGGAAAGGGAAGCCATTTCTGCACCGAACACTGAGTCAAACTGAAATTGATCTGCGCTCGCAGGTCAGTTTTGAGTTTTACACCCGGCGTCACTCTTCATAAAATGTTGCCTCATGCCATAACACTACAATTTGTCACAAGTTTTAAAAAATCTGTTACGGCCATTAGCACTGAGAACAAAAAAAAACCAAACAATGCAAATGACAATTTCTTTAGTATTGTCATCGTTCTGATAATGCTTTCTGCACCCGGCGGCTACTGACTGAACAGCCAAGCCATACTGACGCTCCTGCGTTTCAAAAATGCCGTGAAAATTCATTTCGATTGTTACAGGGGAGGTAACTATTCACTGACATATGCTCTGGTTTGTATCGGTGGATATCGGGTCATATTTCTGACTACTGACGCTTAAAAACTAAACATATAAGACACGTGTGCCTTCGCGTACACAATTAAAGTGAATTCCCAACCATATCGAATAACTTAAGTGCTTTTGAATGCGTAAACAGGGATGGTTCAAGTGCCGAATCGAGGATGCTGCGGCAGCCGTCTCGAAGCGATAGCCGCCATCGTGTAGACTTCGCAGAGCAGCCGATGAAAGTGGGGTTCAGAAAACTGACCTAAAATCATATTTTGGTGGTACTTTAGTGATGATACTTTATATATTCCATTTCGAAAATGATCCCCTCGCTTAAATCTTACAGAATCGTGCACCACATCACGCGTTTTTAGCCATAATAGACCTGAATCCACGGCATTGCTTTCCTCACTGATGCTATCTTGAGTGTTTTGGCTTGAATGACGTCAGATCTAGCATGTGACCGAGCGGACGACGCTGATTGGGCAACGGGTAGAAATGTTTCGGCGAAATGTTTCGCGAATAGAGACAGGTTCTATTGCTAAAAATATACCGTTTCGCTTTTCGTTTTGGAGAAATGTCTGAAATGCGGACATTTCGATGAAATGTTTCGTTTCGTTTCTCCGTGTGAGGAAGCCCGTTTTGTTAGTGACGTCACCAGACTGTGGCTTTTTCTAACCAATTCCTACGACTTCGGTCGAAAATCTACGTCAAATCGCCAGTTCAGTTTCAAGAAACGACTTTCGCAGGTCGATTATGAGTAAACATCCTTGATGTGACACCGGCCATCGTGTTAGATTTAAGCGGGTGGGCCATTTTAGAATGCACTCTATCAACAACTGAATATTGCTAAAGTACCACTAAAATATCCTTTTATGTCAGTGCATGTTCTGAGCCCCACGGCTTTCACTGCGGATCGGCTGTCGCTGCGAGGCCTACAAGATGGCGGCCATTTAGAGCTGGCCGCGTCGGGTTGGTTGGTTAGTTCGAGTTTAACGTCCACAGCACCGAGGTGATCATGGACGGCCCTGACGGGCGGGTTATGGGGGACTGGGAAATCTATTGCCTATGGAGTACGACCTGAACACTGATCAACTCAGGCGCACTCCAACTGTGCCACTTTGATTTACCAGGACCTTTCAACGGACACTCATGCTATTGAACAAATCCGTTTTTCCCCCTGGATTGTGAGTCCAGCTACCGGGGCCGAGACGGCGATTCCCTTCGCTCTCCTGCTCCGACGTTTAACCGCCTGAGCTATTTCGGACTCTTGGCCGCGTCGATTCTTCACGGGCACTTTGACTGTCGCCGTTTACTTGACGCACCCAACACATCACACATTTATTTGGAACGGCTGCTAAGGCACTTCTATTGTGTATGCGAAGGCACATATGACATTTGTTTCAATCTTTTTGCGATTTTTTAAACTTTATTTTCACAGAACTTGAAAATCTGCCATGTGTAGATTCGCCGGGAAACAGAAGTTTCCGCCCAAGCCCCTCAGTCGTTAATCAGGATTTTTTTCCCCCCCGCAACCACCCGCCTGCCTTTCGCTTGCGCGGATCGCAAGGCAGGCGGGCAGTTGAAAACGTTAGTCCCAACTGACTCGATCTGTGACGGCCGTTTTAACCCATTATTTTCCTGATGCTGACTTTTTGAAAACTGATGTGCTTATTGTCCTATGAAGGCTACATTGGAGCCGATTACGCCAGTCAGATGAACCATTTTAGTTCAAAGGTGGTGCCATAATAGCATGGCTTGGCGCCTCAAGCGCCACTTGAAGCTATTCTGGCACCACTCTTGAACCATCATAGTCAAATTTATTTCAAGCAAGAATTATCCCAGGATGAAAAGGGTTAACGGCCGCTGTAGTGTGCGGTTCCCGCGGCGTAGTGAGGCCAGCTGTGGATGCCAGTGAGGTTGGTGTGCCAGGACAGGCGGTGGTGCCCGGCACGTCACGATGTCCTCAGTTTCAGGGTGTAGGACTGGCTGACGCCCTGGCCGTTGGACAGCCCGCACTGGATCAGCGCCTTGATGGTGTTGAGGGCTGCGTCGTACGGCACCAAGAACCAGCCGACGTAGATACAGATGTTAATCAGACGTAAGTTAAGGTAAGATAAGATAAGATACTTTATTGCCACATGTAAAAAATACATTAGGTGAAATCGTCTCGGTGCTGCTCATAATAAAAGGACATAAAACACATATAAGATATAATTAAACCGGTCACGAGCACAGACACACACACACACACGCACGCGCACACACGCACGCAAGCACACACACAAACGGCATACACTGACACACATTAATAACTGAGTAGTCTAATGAATAATATGATGACCTAAAACCTATTATAAAAGGCATTAAACCACGATTTCACAGTAACACAAATCACAGGAGACATATCACAATATAAAACACGTCACTTGCACATCACAGATGAACACTATTATGCTGATTGATAGAACAATACAGCATTTTGCATTATGATTCAGTAAACAGTGGGACGGATGGATCATGTTTGGCGTTTGTTTGTTTCATTAACTCATTCGAGACGTGCCGCCTCCGGATACGCGGCATAAGCCGCGTATCCGGAGGCGGCACGTCTCGAATGAGTTAAGACTGAGTTTGGACAGCGGTTGGGTAAAAACTATTTAAAAAAAAAACTATTCATAAAACGTGCAGTGGTTATTCACTCTTGTGAAGCCGCTACGACACACACCTACACCAGGTAAAGCAGACATGCACGCGGAATAATGAGGACCTTTGCCTCTTGTGGCCTGTAACTGACACCAGAGTTTTTGCCCGAGCGACAGGAGCGAGGGTATGGGTGGGAAACTACAGGGGAAGAGGGGTGGTGGTTTGGAAAGAGGGTGGGGGTAGGTTGGGTAGGAGGGGGGAGGCGCTGATGATAAAGCATCTTCTAATGCATTGAGCCCTGAGGTTTATATTCCCGGCCTAAATTTGGAATTTTTGCTATAAGACGACATTGCAATGGACGAAACGGATCGATCACAGAACAGTAGTTGAAGCATGGTGTTCAGACTGGCGTCACCCTCCAAAACATCATGCGGTCAACATCACACAAGTTGTCTCCCTCGATTCGCTACCGCTGCAGCGATCGATGGAAGCCACGGTACACAGTCGCGTTTCCGTACTGTCCAGTCTCTTAGCCATAGTCAGTCCCAGGCATCCCCTAATATTTCAATCCCCTAAAAAACACTACAGCCCACCAGCTGCACATTTGCCATGCACAAAATAACAATAAAAACAGCACATTGACAGTCTCATTTCTTGGCTATGAACCTGATTCCTTACCAACCCCACACCCAAGCACAGCTGAAATCAGCGTGCCCCTCAAATCACTACGTCAACGGCAACTCAACATAGGTCCACAATTTTCTACTGAATAAGCTCAGGATGGTATGAATCAAAGCACCAAAATGTCTCCTCTCAGCTAACCAGAAATTTGCAGCAAATTTCAACATTCAGCCCTACTACAAATTTTCAAACAAGGCAAACATTATTTTTAAAAACACCGGTCCTTGCACTGCCTAAACTGGCCAAATTTGACTATGTAATGTGACCTGAAAAGGAACTCTCCCACCTGAACACCATTCAATCTGCCATCAGTGCAACTCTTAGACACTAGCTAAGTCAAACCCAAAGTGACACCATTGAATGTTGCTGCATCTTTAAGTTATGGCCCATTATGTGAATCGCGTTGTTGTGGTGTTCACTATGCTGTTGATGTTTTGGATCATGCATATCTGATGCCATGAAAAACAGACTAGATATGGTCAGATGCCTCCAAAATTGGCGTGTACATCAAGTAACATATCTGATTTCAGTTTCAGAAATGTTGCATTTGAGACACAGGCACATGAAAGTTTATTTTTTCATATTTTTCCATTACCCACCCCCCTACTTTTTCTGTTTTTCCAAGTTTACACACACATGCAATACAGTCAAACTGAGTTCTGGTGTGCTGGACAACTGAGAAAAAGTTACCATGACACTCACATTGATGAAAAATGAGCTTTCAGACCCAAGGTCATTTCCTTGTGTATCTCAGGGCAGCCAAAAGGACAACGGCCAGGCATCCTCATTGACCCTGTTGTCTGGAGACAGCAAGCAGGAAGAGGCCTGTAACCAGCTGCCATGCCCTATATGCTGCATGCAATCTTTTCCTCAGGCAAAGGGGTCATAAAACAGCTATGCACTTTAAACATTAAGTCTACTGAGCTATCCCACAGACAAAAGACTACACAAAACAGCCAAAACTATGCTACGCGGGACACGCCACATACCAAAACAAGTGTCTAGAGTGCTTATTTAGGAGGTAGCAGAGAAAAATGGTTATGTACAGTTCATTTTTATATAAAACACACTTGTCAGAGTCTCAAAATACCTCAACTCATGTTACAAATGCAGTAGGCATGTGTGTGCCAAACTGGTGAACACTCCTGTAAAAGCCTGTACTGGTGGCTGCAACTGCTGTTCCCATAACAATGCACTCAAATGAGCTTTACGCAATATAAAAATGCTTATGTTTGGCTCAGAATAGACACCAGAGACATCTCTCATGACAATTACAGCAGAATGACACCTCAGATGCAGCCAGTGTAGCAGGATTATGCAAAATAACACTTCTGCGTGTCACATTATTTTGGCTTATTTCACTCTGAGGTCAGCTGTCTAATGAAATACACACGCTGACACTGTTTCATTGTAGTTTTCATCTTAACCTTTGACCTTACCCCCACCCCCCTCCCCACCTCCAATCCAACCCCCCCCCCCCACCCCACCCTACTCCACCCACCCCACTCCACCCCACAACTTCAATAACTGAAAGATTGCATTTTATAAAAAACGCATTTATGAAACTGAAAGCCCCAAACCACACCCCTTTCAAGGTCAAGGTCAAAGGTCACAGCTCAGGGTCAAAGGTCAGACTCATGACTACCTGTAAGACAAGAAATAAATGAACGAACACACTAAACATAGCTCACAGTGCAGGTAAACAGGGTGTTGCCATGGAAAACATGCAAAATCGCCTATAAAACTGCAAACACAGCGATTTTTGGGAAAATTTAAAACAAATTCATGATTTTCTCAGTTTTCCAACCGCAAATGTCCAAAATCAATGATATGGTAACATCAAATCAGTTTCTGATCTATATTACATATGGCATGTGGTGCCCTGACAGGCCACGGTACACAGTCGCGTTTCCGTACTGTCCAGTCTCTTAGCCATAGTCAGTCCCAGGCATCCCCTAATATTTCAATCCCCTAAAAAACACTACTGCCCACCAGCTGCATATTTGCCATGAACAAAATAACAATAAAAACAGCACATTGACAGTCTCCTTTTTTGGCTATGAACCTGATTCCTTACCAACCCCACACCCAAGCACAGCTGAATTCAGCGTGCCCCTCAAATCACTACGTCAACGGCAACTCAACATAGGTCCACAATTCTCTACTGAATAAGCTCAGGATGGTATGAATCAAAGCACCAAACATGTTTCCTCTCATCTAACCAGAAATTTGCAGCAAATTTCAACATTCAGCCCTACTACAAATTTTCAAACAAGGCAAAAATTATTTTTAAAAACACCGGTCCTTGCACTGCCTAAACTTGCCAAATTTGACTATGTAATGTGACCTGGAGACACGTTGTGTGATGAATCGAGGGAGACAACTTGTGTGGTGGAGACAAGTTGTCAGTGTGATGAATTGAGGGAGACAACTTGTGTGCCAGTGGAGACAAATTGTGTGATGAATTCAGGAGACAATTTGTGTGATGAAGACACTGAAGTATCGAGGGAGACAACTTGTGTGATGGAGTTCAACTTGTGTAATGAATCGAGGACGGCAGCAGTTGAGTGTAAACATATGTCCTGTGTATGTTAGTGACGGGCTAAACGACGGCAGTGACTACGGGCGACGGGTAATGAGCAAGCTATTACAGAACTTGGAAAAAAACAACAAAAAAACAACAAACTTGTATCGGCGTAATTGGTATTTCAGACCTCGTGTACACGCTCCTGTGCCCCGTGAAGGCAAAATACATGAACCCTTTGCGTGTCGGTCGCAGATTTACTGTAGGAATCATCGCGACAATAACCGCGACCGACACGCAAAGGGTCAAGTAAGTTTTTGAGAACAGCAAGATTTTTGGCACTGCACTGTAAGCAAGATTTTTCAAAATTGCATTTCAATGAAAGTATCACTTTTCATTAACTCATTCAGCCCGACGGCCGTATTTCCCAAATTTTGGAGGTGTCATCTAATGACTATGAACCAGTTGCAGGAGATGGATCAACCATGATAATTCAAGGGCAGTGCCAGATTAGCTTGGCGCCGACGCTAATCTGGCACTGCCCTTGAATTATCATGGGCGATCAATCTCCTGCTGAATGGGTTAGCACTTAGCAGTACATGTGGCGCCACACTGACAAGGGGATTAATCGGTGTTGTTCAGTTACTTGTATAGTGGTCGTTAATTCCATATTTATTGTCTCCTGTTGAATGTTTATTTATTGTCTCATATATTTATTGTATTTATTGTCTCATTGAACATTGAATGTTTGACCGTCTCAAGCAGAAAGTTATGCAATCCCTTGTAGTACTTTTCTGTGCACAGATTGCCGGGCATGTGAAGTCACATTTTCATTTTTAAATCTCTTGATATCTCTCAGGGGTTAGAGTTTTTTTTTTTAAAGTCTACATATTTTTGGCTTACATGTGTTCTCGAACGTTTGCAATGTTGTTTCCCAGGTGCGGATGCGCGGTATATACATGTATCATAATATTCACGGACAGTTGTATAGTAAAAACCATCTTAACTCATTCAGCACATATTTTCCAAAGTTTGGAGGCGTCATCTAACGACTATGCACAAGTTGCAGGAGATGGATCGACCATGACAATTCAAGGGCAGTGCCAGATTAGCTTGGCGCCGACAGGTGCCAAGGTAATCCTTATCTACCCTTGAATTATCATGGTCGCCGGACCGGCATCTCCTGCTGCAGTGCGTCAGGGCTGAATGGGTTAAAATGAACTTATTACTGTATTTTGCATTCCTATACTGCAGTCCTATTTTCACATCGTTCTACGATGACACATGTAGTCAGTTGCCGACATTTTCTTCAGTCTTCCTTTTCTTCCCCTAACACTTTCTCGGACAGGGCATCGACGTGCAATCTAGAACTAAATCGTCGGATCCATCTGACTGACCGGCTCAGCTAGCATGTCAGTAATCATCAGAGTAGGCTATACTCTAAAAACTGCTAGCCTAACACGGAGTCAAAATGCTCACATGCCGCATACAAATAAAATAAATAAATAAATAAAATAAAAATAAATAAATAAATAAAAGTAAGAACCTTACCAATTCCGACCGAGTTGTAACCCTGGGTGTGAGCGCCGACTGCCGTTCATCCTCGCCCCATGTAAGCCGTCCAGTCCTCTCCTACGAGGAAGTTGTAGTCAATGTCCGTCCAGTCTGCGGCAACCATGAGCAATTATTTAGTTTTACATTCCCTAAGGGTCACTTTGTGTCCGATACACGAATCTACAAGGTTTTGCTGCGGTTGCTCCTTTCTAGCCGAGCGTATCGAGTTAATGATCCATAGGGGCCTGACGATGGTGCTTTGACTAAATGCAAATCCGCTGCGCCACCGCGTGCGCGCTGTAGAGCGCACGCAGTGGCGCAGAGGATTCGCATTTAGTCCGAAAGCACCATCGTCAGGCCCCTATGATGGAAGTGTCTAAAAAATGGACATGCTGGCTTTTACCAAATTGGCGGCGGCAGCATACTACCGTGATTTGTCAAAACGGCGTTATACTGGTCTCAATTAGTCTCCACCGGGCAAGACGGCCTTTGGATCAGTGTATCGGGTGTGTTCTAAAGCAATGCAGTAGTACTGATACCCACGGCGGCCGATTCTTTTTCCCTTCATTTTTCTTTTTTGTTTGCTTCTTGTGACTGACATGGTCAGGCCGGGGCTGCAGCATGAAGTTTAACAAGACTCCACTGACCATGTCCGTTTGGTGCCAGTGCCAGGTGGTAGTTCTGGTAGCTGCGGACGATGCCGGCACACTGACGTGGCCTGGTCGTGACAGCCGGGCGGCGCCCGTGCCGCCATGGTGGATGAAGACGTGCTGGGCCGGGGCGGTCATGTGGCCGATTGGCGTGCTTTGGGGCCTTGGCGCCCCACTCCGCACGTGACACAATGTGGGGGCAGCCTGGATAGAACAGGCATTAATCTGAAACTATCACCAGTACTGGAGTAATCGCTACGGTGACAATAGCGTAATCTCAGTGTCGAGCACTACAGGCCTTGAAACTATCATGTCGATCCACTGTAGTACATACCCATTACCCAAAAGGTCATTGTGCAGACGCAGGCCGCAGTTGGCCCGATGGTATTAGCTTACTGGGTAGTGAACTCCTCCCAACTTGATCCAACATCAGGACAACTTTCCATCAAACTAAAGAAGTCAGTAGTGCCCAAGGGCCGGTTGCATGAGTGAGCTTAGCTCACTCATGCAGCTGGCCCCAGGACAGCTACTTCAGAAGTCAAAATGCTAAACACTGAAGTGACGTACCGGCAGAGGAAGTAGCCGGTAGACAGCATCGTCTGTTGGTAGGTCCGTCACAGTCCACTCTGATGGTGACCCCGACACGCCCCACTGTCGTCCTGACAGTGGCCGCCCTGACTCGTGCACGGGGTGTCCGCACCTGTCGTTTATGGTTAGTCACAGTTGGAAAGACTCCCATATTTATTTATCTGGATAGGCTGTTCAGTGTTGTTCAAAACGGCGGGTGTTAACTTTTAAACTCCCAGAACTGAATGACTTCCATTCGATAGAGTGGAAGTCATTCACTGACTAAGAGTTTAAGTGTTAACTCATTCTGCCCGCGACACACCACAGCAAGATATGGCTCGACCATGATAGTTCAAGGGTGATGGCAGAATAGCTTGGAGTTATTCTGCCACCACCCTTGAACTATCATGGTCGATCTGTCTCCTGAACTGTAATGCAATCCTCAGAGGAGAACTCCAAAATGTGGGTATTTCGTACCTCGGGCACAATGAGTTAAAGAAAATATGTTAATTTTTATGAAAAGCGAAAGCTTCATTGTATCACAAACAAAAACAGACACAGCGGCTTTCGTCAATTAGGGCAGAAGGCAAGGACACCTACTAACCAGGGTTAGTAGGTGTCCTTGGCAGAAGGATATTTGCACGTAAGTGCTACGGCACTTCCTTTTAACACAGTCATTCCTCTTTCATTTGCAGTCGGTGCTGGAAGAAAACGAGGATATGCTGGGTGTCAGTGGGCAAATAGTCACTTTTGCAAAGTCAAGTTGCCCCGGATGTAGGACTAACTTCGAAACCCCACGTGGAACTAAACGTTGCCGTACCAATATATGGCATAAACAGGTACATGGATTTCATAGTATTATTATCTCATTTGGGGAATTATTTTCCAATAAAAAGGGAAAGATTTTCATCGATAAATTCTTACCCAGTGCGGCAAATGAGAGTGACGAAGCGAGGATCACAGCCAACAACATCCTGAAGAATAACTGAGGTACTAGCACCACCCAAAACAACAACTTTGAAATCAAATCCGCGTTGACCTTGAACAGATAAGAAGGGGGGCACCACTGACCTAGTTTTCTTATCGCCTGAATAACCTGTCTTTGGGTCAGTCACGGAACAAAATGACTTAATAATAATAATAATAATGAGCATTTATAGCGCGTTGAACCCCCAGAAGCAGTGGGCTCTAAGCGCGTTACAAAAAAAAAAAAAAAAAATGTATGCGGCATGCAGAATCTCACTACCTTAATAAAAATTTAATCTACGCATACACATACGACCGAAACACACATAACAAAACCATTCCCAAGTTAAACGCATTTTGATGATGCTGATGCGCCACCTCATGATATGCGGCATGCAGAATCTCACTACCTTAATAAAAAATTTAATCTACGCATACACATACGACTGAAACACACATAAGAAAACCATTCCCAAGTTAAACGCATTTTGATGATGCTGATGCGCCACCACGATGGTGCTACACACGGCCAATAAAGGGAAGACAGGCTACGGCCGTGCGCGGGCCAGATCAGGCCGAAGCCTGCCTGATGACATTTTACTTACTGGGATTATGGCCAAGTTTCCTTTTGTCTGTTTATACGCGAACGTGATCATACAATTAGGACGGACGGCCTTCTCTCACTTCTAGACCAACGGCAGGTTTGTAAAATGGCTGTGTCGACGACGATGTCAATACCTAAACCGTTGTAAAATAGTTTCATTGATTAATTGATTCTCTCTCTCTCTCTCTCTCTCTCTCTCTCTCTCTCTCTCTCTCTCCAGCAGGAGACAGATCGACCATGATAATGATAAGCTAATCTGGCACTACCCTTGAATTATCATGATCGATCCATCTCCTGCAGCTGTACATAGTTGTATGGTGACACCTCCAAACTTTGGGAAATGAGGCCGTGGGGATCATCTTTAACCCCTTCGCTGCCAGCGGACATAGATTGTGTTTCTGAAATCTTTGAGTCCGATGAACATGGATACAAAGTCGTTTCAGCAAGAGACATAGATCCTCATGAGCCCCCGCAACTGCGGGGGCTCATAGAATCTACACCTCTTGCAGTTGGGTGGTGTTCAATTTTTTCTCGGCAGTGAAATGGTTAATTATAAAATACTGTAAAAGCGGAGTGTGGCCACGTGGACGGTGGGGTAATTAAAAGCAGCCACACACGCAATCTTCTCACCCAGTTGGGTGATCTCAGTTCCTCGGATAACAAATGTCATACTCTGGAAACAGCGATACAATTTTCTGAAGTCGGTGCGTGGTCACGTGGACGGTGGGGTAGTTAAAAACAGCCATACTCGCAATCTTCTCACCCTGCTGGGCGATCTGGGGTGTTCAGACCAGGAACCAACCAACCAATCAACCAACCATCCAACCAACCAACAGTAACAAAGGACAAACAACACCAACAACGTATACATTTATAATTGTGTACGCCCATTAGTTTTGAGTGCATTATCTGATAGCCATTTTTGTACGTGATCATTCACTGAGAGACAGTTTTTCTAGCTTGGGCGCCTTTGAATCTCGACAATACAATGAAAGTGAACTGAGCGACGTGCAGCGTCAAGGCAGACCCAGTAAGCAAAAAGTCCTTGGGCCGACGTCGGTCTGATCTGGCCCGCGCACGGCCGTGCGCGGGCCAGATCAGGCCGAAGCCTGCCTGATGACATTTTACTTACTGGGATTATGGCCAAGTTTCCTTTTGTCTGTTTATACGCGAACGTGATCATACAATTAGGACGGACGACCTTCTCTCACTTCTAGGCCAAACGCAGCACATTCCAGACTCGTTTGCTAAGTTGCTAGATGAGAGATGAATCGACCATAGTAACTGAAGGGTAATGGCTTAATGTGGCTAAATAGCTCGGCGTCTTCCAAACGGCAGGTGTGATTAAGCACTGCCTTTGAACCAAAAGTCAATATCTCCCATGTTGGCACAGGCGTTGCAAGAAAAAGCCGATGGTCCATTACCGCAGGGCAGTCTCGAACCATCTGTTGAGTCTCATTGCCGGCACTAGGAGACACATGATTTACCTATTTATTCAGTTCATGTTTGGCGCAGTATGACACCTTATTGCCCCCCCCCTTTCCACTACCCATACACACACACACACACACACACACACACACACACACACACACACACACACACACACACACACACCACCCTCCTTGCTGTCTCTGAGTGCCGTCCATTGAGAAATATTCATTGATTTGACTACGGACGTCACTCAGATCTCCATCGGAATTGCCTCTCCAGGCGCCAAATAAATGGCATAAACCATGAAAGGATCCATGAAGACATCGACAGCTCAAACTTTCACACAAATAACGGAATAATAGAAACACGTCTGGCTCTCTCTCTTTTCAAATTTATTTTATATCCCTTCTTTCCTCGATAGGGAGAGAGTAATCATAATGTGGGCCTTGACCTGACATCTATTGAGAGCAACACGA
Source organism: Semisulcospira habei (assembly GCA_036245525.1). Classification (NCBI taxonomy): domain Eukaryota; kingdom Metazoa; phylum Mollusca; class Gastropoda; family Semisulcospiridae; genus Semisulcospira; species Semisulcospira habei. The sequence continues at coordinate 162,766,623 of BTPG01000002.1, forward strand.
CTGTTATACGTGTGTGGTGGTCTGTGATTCCAGCCTATGGCTCTGCACCGTCTTGTCCCAAATTCACAAATTGGTCTACAGTTGCTAATATGTACAATGTCCGCATCTCTTTCCCCAGTTCTCGAGTCTTCGAATGGTAAAAAACAGGAGACAGGGGAAATCCTGCGCAAGCCACTAAGCAAGGTGCTCCGCTATAACGGAACACCTTGCTCAGTGGTGTACGCAGGACGGAGGCGGCCTGGACTGGATATTTCGCCATGTTTCATCTTCCCGCTGTCTTCCGGCCCACGTGCCACAGATGACCAAAGACACTACCACTCGCGCATTGGTGTATACATCATAATAAAATACGGTTTCGTTCAGTGAAGCCTCATAATAAAATAAAGTTTCGTTCAGTGAACCGGCCTCATATCAATACATTATATCATTAAGGGTTTCTTCGAGTGAACCGGTTGGGCGCGCGAGGAGTCCCTCGAAGAAACCGTACCAGTGTATTACACCACTGAACGAGCACGTGGCGACCGCCTTTGTGACCGATCTAGCGTCCAGTGTAAAGGGTAGTTCCGGCCACGTAGTGCGGCCAGCTGTGGATGAGGTTGTACAGCTGCGTCCCGGGGCAGGCGGTGGTGCCCACGTCACGGTGTCCTTTCAGGGTGTAGGTTGGCTTAACGTGGCCGTTGTCCAACCCACACTGAATGAGCTCCTTGATTTTGGTTAGCGCGGCGTCGTTGGGCGGACGGTTGGTAAAGTCGCCGATCACGCAGATGGCTATATCATGACAGGGAAAGAAACAAAAACGTAAGCAAACTGATGTTCGGTCGCGTTTACACGTTTACTCATTCGAGGCTTATGCCGCGTATCCGAAGGCGGCACGTCTCGAATGAGTTAACCACTTAAATGTCAGTGGTACGTCTTGAATGAGTTAACCACTTAAATGTCAGTGGTCGCAGATAGTGCTGAAATCATCCATTGGTAATTCAACGCAAAGAGCCCTAGCCAGTCCAAGTAACATGGACACTGAAGTAGTGGTTTCAGCAAGAGGCATAGATCCTCAAGGGCCCCCGCAACTGCGGGGGCTCATGAGGATCTATGTCTCTTGCAGTAGGATTGTGTTAACGTTTTCTCAACAGTGAAGGGGTTTAACGTCCCGACGGAACATTTTATTACTGCTCAAACGAACAGCTTTTCAGTCGCTGCCTTGCCCGTCGGAAAAGATGAAAGGCTGCGTTTACATGCAAAAACTTTCAAAGACACAGACAACAAGAATCGACTCTGCAGCCAATACAATGAATGCCCTGCGGAGGCTGCTTTGCAGTTTTCACTGTGTTGATCACAGACATCCGTACTTTGTGCTCAATGGGAAAACTGTTTCATTTGGCTATCGCGTTGAAATAAAGATAATTAATGGGAACCAAAGAAAACTTTTGCCGGGAGACCTTACCAATGCCAACAGAATTGTAACCAAGAGTGTGTCCCCCAACCGCCGTCCACCCCCGTCCCATGTACGCGTTACCGTCCTCACCCACGACGAAATTGTAGGCAATGTCATTCCAACCTGGGGAAGAAAAAAACAACAAACACACAAATATATATATATGAGTACACACACACACACACACACACACACACACACACACACACACACACACACACACACACACACACGTAGTTCATTGAATTAAAGCCTTCCTTGCCACCCTACGTATATTGTACGTACATTTCTGTTCCTGAAATCATGATTCAATAAGCGATCAAAAACCAACACCGTCCAAGAAAAATGGATGCAAATTGGTCACAGCAAGAGTCGCGGGGGCTCATGAGGATCTATGTCTCTTGCATTTGGATCGTGTTCACTTTTTTCTCGGCAGTCAAGGGTTAAGTCAAGTTCGGATGTATCAGAACGCCCTGGGCCGATCCAAATTTGTTGTTATATCCGAAGTTTCTTATAATCGAAGTAATATACCTACAGTGCGGTAGGCCCCTAAAAAAGGCGTTGCTGTATCCGCATTTTGATAATTATATTCAACCATGTTATGAGTGAAACTGACTGTAAATAGAACCTTTCTCAATAGCCCCAATTTGTGATCCGCGACGGTTGTGGCCTACTTACGCATGTTCTGGAAGAATGTGGTTGTTGCTCACTGAGCAGATTGACACATAGGCTTAGTACCGAATCCAATGTAGAAACACGACGGATTGCTTTTCTGCTACTTATTCAGCCCTTTCACTGCCATTGGGGGCAAATCGTGTTACTAAAATCGTTTCGGTTCATCGCCAAAGAGCCCCAGAAGAATGGACTCAAAGTGGTGTCCGAGGCATAGATCCTCATAAGCCCCCGCAACTGTGGGGGCTTATGAGAATTTATGTCTCTTGCAAGTTGGTAATATTGACTCTTTTCTCGATGCTAATGGTTAATGGGTTACAGTGAGTGACTGACCGCGGCCGCTAGGTTCCGGGTTCATGTGGAAAGTCTGGTAGCCCTTGACGGTTCTGGCGCACGAGGCTTGGTCGTGACAGAAGGCGCTGGCGCCATGGTGGATGAACACGTACTGGGCGGGGGCCGGCATGATGCTGTACGGCTGTTTGGGCTCCTGGGCGCCCCAATCCGCCCGCGATATGATGTGAGGGCAATGGCCTAAATCGTCATCGTCAGTATCATCATCATCATCATCATCATCACCACCACCACCACCAACATCATCATCACCATCATCATCATCATCATCATCATCATCATCATCACCACCACCAGCACCACCACCACCATCATCATCATCAACAGCAGCAGCAGCTGAAGCAGCAGCAGCAACGAGAACGAGAACAGCAACAGCAACAGCAAGAGCAGGATTATACGGCTGTTTGGGCTGATCCATGGACCCTCACTCGGCTCACGAGACGATGCGGGAAATACATAAGTAGACGCAAATGATGTTGATTTTAACCTCGGTGCCTCACATCTAAGTAAATGACTTCAATAAGAAGTACGCTAATCAAGTACACATGAGGTATGACAATAAGGAACAGGTGACACGTGACAAAACGTGATTAAAAGAAGAATCTGATCTGGCCGTAATGAAGCACAGCAAATTAAACCGAAGAAGAGTCCATGAAACCAGTTATAAAGTTTGATCTATGAAAACGTCAGTGTCACTCTACTCATGCCAGCTTATGAAATCCTTTCCAAATAACTGTTTCGAATCGAGGGAGACAACCAGTGTGCTCCAAGAGCTGTATATAACAGAAGCAATCTATGTAGCGTACCAGCAAGGGGAAGACAACACCGCCGGTGAGCGCTCCCAGAACACAGTCCTGTCTGATAGTGGCCGGTACATGGCCGGTGCCGTGAAGTCCAGTGCACGCGCTGTCATCTGGGGAGGAATGACACGGCCATACAGTATACCATTAATATAGTGCGTCGGTTCTGGTTTTTTTTTTTAAAATCGGAATTTCTCGATAGTGTTTAAGCAATACTAACTTGTGTGTGCTTCGTTCGGCTTTATACATCTATTACGTGTAAAATTAAGTTCACTATTTTTTTTGTTGTTGTGATAATTATTTTTTCTTTGACAGGGTTACAGATTGTGGAAAGTTTGGTGGGTTTCCTTCTAGAATTTCTTAAGACTGACGTAGGCCTACCATGTTCTATAGATAGAGATTATCAGCCATGGTCGTCTAAGGGCAGTGTCACTGAGATCAGCTTGGTGCCGAAGGCGGATTTAATTTTTTTTTTAAATCTTTAATTCTTACTGACATTCTGCGATATGCAGATGGGAGGCGGTTATAAGAGTCCAAAGAAACCAAAGTGTGGAGGAGGTCAAGTCATTGATTAACCAGAGGGAAGGCGGTCAGGATATTTGCACAATTTTAACCGTACAATGCCTATTGACAACAATGGCTGAGACAGGCAGAGCATGCCTAAAACTGATCAAGTGATACTTAAATCCATAGGCTATTTCCTACTACCCGCCGTGTTATAGCGGTGGTCGATTTCCTAACAATCATCCTATGCCTCACACTGTGTATAAATCGCCAGTACTTGATGCAACTTCAGACACAGCGAGGAATGTGACAAATTTCTTGAAAACATGCAAGGCAAAGGGCCGAAACAAACGGCCGAAAATATGGCCAGCTTACCAGTCGGGACAGCAGCGGCCGGTAGACAGCATCGTCTGTTAGCGGGTCCGTCGCACAGTCCACTCTGATAGTGACCCCCAGCCGCGCACGCCGTGCTGTCGTCCTGACAATGTCCGCCCTGGTTCGTGCACGGGGTGTCCGCACCTGTTGGGAACAGAGTAGCCGCATTTGTATGCATTGATACATCTTAACCCATTTAATTCTGAGGCTGATTTTTCCAAATGATTTGCTTATTGTCCTATGACGGCTACATTACAGATTAGGAGATAGATCAACCGTTTTAGTTCAAGGGTGGTGCCAGAATAGCTTGGCGCCTGAGGCGCCAAGCTATTCTGGCACCACCCTTGAACTATCATAGTCGAATTAATTTCAAGCAATAGTGTATCAGGTTGAAAAGGGCTAAGCCCTTCACCGCAATCGCACGTACATTGTACGTCTGACATCTGTGTAAATTCAACGCGAAAGAACTCCCTCCAGCCGTCCGGGCGGCAAGAACTATGGATACAAAGTAGCTTCAGCAAGAGGCATAGATCCTCATGAGCCACCGCAATTGCGGGGGCTCATGAGGATCTATGCCTCTTGCAGTAGTGTCCATTCACTGCCGCTGATTGTACACTGTACGTCTGAAAATATGTAAATTCAACGCGAAAGACTGCGCTCCCTCTACGCGTCGGTGAACCGGCAATACTGAGATACACAGAGGTTTCACCAAGAGGCGTAGATCCCCATGAGCCCGCGCTATTGCGGGGGCTCATGAGGATCTATACCTCTTTCAGTAGTGTGGTGCCCATTTTTCCCCTCTTCAGTGAAGGGGTTAAGCTATGGTTCATCCAAATTAGGACAATAGCTTTAGCCCTACAGTCGAAATGCACAATCTGAAAAACTGCTGAAGGCTACGTAGCAGTTCAGAGGGACAGATCAAGGGTATGACAGTTTAAGGGTGGCTCAGAATAGCTTGGGATCCTTGTCCTTTACTGGCACTACACTATTAAAAAAATCGTTTCATAATGAAATGTAAAAAAATAATTCTTACCCAAAGCAAGTGACACAGCACAGATTAGGACAACGGCAAACAACATCTTGAGTAAGAACTGAAAAGAAACACAACAGCTTCCACGATCAGAAAGATAAAGAGGTCACTGCAAGTTCTTATCACTTGGCCTTGTGAGAGTTTGAATCAGTTTCAAGACAAACCCACCGCCTCTTTAAAGTACCATTACGCGTAAATTTGAAGACACATTTCAGCACCATTTGCGTTTGTTATGCCTTGTCGACACAGCTAATGCCGGAACTATAACAGCATTTGGGACACAGCAAAAACACACGCGAACTGGCTCTAATTTATTCTGCGCTGCCGTTAGCGCGTCAATCTATTTTTAGCTGTTTCTCGTACTGATAGAGTTGTACTTATAGAACGGAGTGGAGTCATTGTCAGGTTACTTGATATAAAGACGACTTGTGCTGAAGCGGATTGTTCTGTGTCTAAGTAAACCATAACTAGACATGTGTGTAGCGTTTCGTAACCATCTGTTATAGAAGTGTGTCTTTGAACAGTTACGGCGGTAGTGGGCCTTTAAGAGGCTGTTGTTTTGTCTCAAAGCGATTCAAAACCGATTAATTGCAAGAGTTTTAGTAATCAGACAGGTGCATGCATGATTCTTACTCAGATCGATACGCCACAATGACACTGGGTCGATATGGTGTGAGAGTCTATTTATTACTTTATTTACAGTAAACTTTAGATATAACAAATTGCCAAGGAACCCAATTATTCTTGCTGTTACATACGAAGTTCTGTGATAAGCGAAGTGATTTACATTGAAACTTATGCTGTCGGATCGTCAGAAAAAGTCTTGTTGTATAATCCGACTTGTGTTATATTCGACCTTGTTATAAGTGAAGTAGACTGTATTTTTTTATTTATCAGGGACGGATCAGTTACCTGGAGTGAGGGGGTGGGGGGTTACAACTTTTTATTTGGGACCTTCAATCTCATGCTAAAGACCTCCCCGACGCTAGAACTTGCTTACAAGAGCCGAAAATTCGAAAGGGATTTGGGGGGGGGGGGGGTACGTGTTAAGACTCACTATTCGCCACGAAATCAAACAACGGACGGGGGGTGGGGGGGGGGGGGGGGGGGGGGGCAGAAACCCAAAAAAGGGACTTTGTTATAGCAATAAAAAAAATATTTGGGTCTTGCGGGGAGGGAGGGAGGGGGGAGGTGTTCCGGAACCCCTGGAACCCGACACCCAGATCCGCCCCTGTTTATTTAATTTTTATTTTAAAACTAAAGCAAGTTAACTAGTTCTTTCTTGCAGCTTATATTTCTGTGTACGTAGGTGATTGCTAATGACTAAAAGCAATGCAATTTAGGAAAGATATGCAGTCACATCACAAAACGCCTGTTCAGTTTCGGAAATAAGACACGCCAGTAGACGATGGTAGGACAAGTAATGCTCGTTTTATTTTGAGACGTCCCACACAGTCATGTCCCTTTATCCTCCCGTTCAGACCTAACGAATTCGACGACGACAGCTGTGGTGACATTCATGATTTTGATGGCGGCTGTCAAAACACTCCGCTGTTATGCATGCTGTATACTCTGTGTGTGTGTGTGTGTGTGTGTGTGTGTGTGTGTGTGTGTGTGTGTGTGTGTGTGTGTGTGTGTGCCGTGTGTGTGTGTGTAAAATCATGAATGAAATTTGCTTGATGTTCACATTTCAACTACTCTTTATTAATCAGATTGAACAAGAAATAGGTCTAAATTAACCAATTACATCCTGAGGCTGATTTTTCTAAAAATTGCTTATCGTCTTTTGAAGGCTACATTACAGATTACAGGACATTCAGTGGCGTAGGAACGGGAGGAGCTGACTCAGTGATGTAGCTGTAGCAGTCTTATATTAATAACGATGTACTCATATCGGCCGGTAGAAATGTATGTAAAATGGTGTATCCAGAGGGTGTCTCGACGAAGGGGGGTGGGGACACAGCCCTCCTCCCCCCTCCCGTTTTCCAAACTGTGTCATACAAAAGAAATCCAGACCAAAACAGTGACTATCAGGCAAGCATAATTTCATAACAAAGACAGAAACGCGCCTAAAAAGAACAATTACAAATAAGTTGTGTTGAAATTATTCTTTCTTGGTGCTTTCCTTTTTGGGATTTTCTTTAAAATTATTCTATAGTGTTGTAACCATTCTCTCTACGCGTGTTTCTTTTTTGTTTGTTTGTTTTTTGTGTTGGGGTTTTCTCAGACATACTCTGAGTTTTAAGAGGTTACGATTTTTATTTGTTAAAACGTTTCTTCTTTTATCTCGGAACACAGAACCGCCTGGCACTTTTTAAAAGGAAGGGCTGATCGCATCTACATGCACTTGTCCTCCTCCCCACCTCCACCCCACTTCCCTAACAAAACAAGATTAATCGGGCACTTCTGATTCTTATATGGTGTTAATTTTCTTATTGAAAAGAATGTTCTACCTGGAGTTTCTGCAGGAGCCTTGTGTTTGACAACAACACTACACTACCAAGTACTCCTCCGTCTGAGGAACAACACAGCCATTTGTGAAAATCGTGATACAGCTCTATACACCCACAAACCTCCTCCATTATGAGGAACAGAGGATCAGATCACAGAAATAGTCATGATCACTCATGATGTATACTTCTTACACTGGCTGACGATTACTTAAGGGTTGTGTATGGGCCTCTGTCGGTCCCCATCATCATCACCATCACCGCCGGTCCTTGGTCGCCCCCTCTCCTTCCCCGCCACGGGTGGGGCTCCTGGCCCGGCGGAGGCCGCCGCCGGGCCCGAGGCCCCGGTCGGGCGCGGAGGGGGAGGGGGACCGAGACCTTTTTTTTTTCCACACCCGGTACGTTAAGATAGCTCCCCCCCCCCCCCCCCCCCACCAGGAGCTCGGGGGAAAGCCCGCTCAATGGTGTGGTACCGGTGAGGTTTTTGACCAACCGCCCCCCTCCTAGCGGACGGAGGGGCCCGGGGGTCGGCGGCGAGCACCATGCCCCCCCCCCACGGACATCCTCTGTGGGGCGCGCCCGGGGGGTCGCGGCCGGCCCCGGGGCTCACCCGACCGTATTGGGTTGCAGAGAGGGACACTCCTGGAAGGTCCCCGCTGCGAGACAGGGGGGATAAGACATCCCAGGGGGACGAGGTACCCAAGCTGGCACTCCGACACCGCGTGACTCCCCGCTCGCCTGCGTACGGTCACCACCCATCAAAATAAATAGGACCCCCAGGGAGGTATAGCATCCTACGTCCATGCACTCCTTGCACAATGGAGGGTACAACACCCCCCTCCAGGCTGGTTGGTTAGTTCGGGTTTAACGTCCACAGCACCGACGTGATCAAGGACGGCCCTGTCGGGCGGGTTATGGGGGACAGGGAAATCTATTGCCTATATGGAGTACGACCTGAAAACTGATCAACTCAGGCGCACTCCAACTGTGCCACTTTGATTTACCAGGACCTTTCAACGGACATGCTATTGAACAAATCCGTTTTTCCCCCTGGATTGTGAGTCCAGCTATCGGGGCCGGGACGGGATTCGAACGCACGACCCGGCGATTCCCTTCGCTCTCCTGCTATTTCGGACTCTACCCCCCTCCAGAGAAATACATAAACGTTTATTATAACGGGGTTAGTAAAATCAACCCCCATCAAACAGTAGAGGGTCAAAAAGGGCAGGCCAAACCGGGACCTTGGACTGGGACCTATAGAGGGAGAGGAGCCAGACACCACCGACGAGTCCGAAATAGCTCAGGCGGTTAAACGTCGGAGCAGGAGAGCGAAGGGAATCGCCGGGTCGTGGGTTCGAATCCCGTCCCGGTGTTCAGAGCGTACTCCATAGGCAATAGATTTCCCTGTCCCCCATAACCCGCCCGTCAAGGCCGTCCATGATCACCTCGGTGCTGTGGACGTTAAACCCGAACTAACCAACCACCGACCTAGAGACCAGGACGAGGAGACCCAACTCTCCACCCCCCCCCCCCCCCACACGACTCGGCCCCCTAGGGCCGGGCGGCCATGATGCAAGTTTGAGGACTAGCGATGCGCGGACATCTGCGACAAACAACCAGAACGAAAACAACCCCCCCGGCCCCCCCCCCCCCCCGACGAAATCAGCATCAGCTGGAAGTCCCTGTCGTTTTCAAATTTGCACTTGCACTCTGTCGGTCTGACTCGACCATAGATAACGCATCATATTTGTTCTGATCTGATTGCCTGCTCAGCTGGTTTTGAAGCAGCAGCTTTTGTGAATGTAGAGGCCAATGCGGGAGTGGCAGTCCCTGCTGCATAGGTCACAAATGTTCGTGGTAGCTGGTCTGATGGAGTTGTTGCACTCCTTTCTGCGTGCCCGCCTGTCTGCTGCTGCTTTTGACATCTTCTCTTCTCCTGACTTGAGGTGTTGGTGGAGGGTACTTCTCCACTTTGCACGGTCATCCGCAAGACGTTCCCAAGTCCCAGTGTCAATGTCCAGTGCTCTCATGTCCCTCCTGCAGACATCTACAAATCGTAGCTTGGGGCGACCAGGGTTAAGTTAGTGATCAAAATCAAGACATTTCACACCTCCCCTCTGGTGACACGCATTAATGACCACATTGCTACTCTGATGGGCACTGGTGCATGTACACGGACACTACATCAGAGGACAAAGCAACGCAATCTGAGACTGGAGACCGACTGTGCTCAGAGAGTGATGTGTGACGGGATTAGGGGATTAGCAATTACCTGAGACACCCGGACCAGTCGGCTGCTCACCCCGGGGGGAGATTGATTTCTCGCTTTCTGATCACAGTTGGCGTGTCCAAAGTCGTAGACTTAAACCTAAATGACTGCCACGTATGAGGATCCAATACCATTCGTAAAACCCAGAAAGATTTAATGACTAAAGGGGCACATGAAACTCTAAGCCTGGCTGAGGGACTGAGTTGGGCCCCAGTTCAGCAATGATTGGACACTTTCCCACCGCTGGAGTTGACCAGCAGTCAGCGGCTTATTGCCAGATGGCTGCCTCAGTCTGAGGATGCAATAAGGATTGTATCGCACAGCAAGAGGCACTGATTTACATGAGCCCCTGTGTGCGCGGGACACATGTCACTCTGTGTCTGGGTGAAGTACTGTGATAGATTTAGGTCAGGAGTACCAAGTGAGAATATTTGACTATAGGCCCATGAACACACTAGGCTCACCCACCGATCCCGTGAGATAATTGTGAAATTCACCGTTCAAGAAAAGAAGAAGCATCGAATAGTAAAACACAACATTCATAAATAACAATCAACAATTTTTGTGGGGGGTCAGGGCACCCCGGATCCGCCACTGTGTATGAAGATTAAACTAAAACCTCTTTCTAGGATAAAACTGGAGCGGTTGGTTAGTAGATTTGCTGGAAACTGTCGAACGTCAGTAACAATAATGCCTGCACTACTTGAATAACACAAGAACAGGAACAACAAAGCAACAAAAGAACAAGAAAACGTAACAACATGAAATCGTAACAAGAAGAAAACGTAGCAAAAGAACGCGATACCCAGTAAGTAAAGGCCCTCGGGCCCACGACGGTTGCTGTAGGCCCAGCACAGCTGTGCGCAGGCCCACTGCGGCCGTCGTGTGCCCGAAGACGTTTTGCTACTGGGGTAGGGGCTTGGCCCATTTTCATGCCATCGAAGACAAAACGGTTCTCTAAGTTTTACAGTTTATTGATATAACAGATGCAACATCTCGGTTCAACGGCAGTTTGGCGCCAAGCTATTGTCGCGCCACCCTTGAACTACCATGATCGGTCTTTCTCCTGTAGCAAGCTTTGCGTCAGGATGTGTTAACGCCCGAATTTTTGTGTGCCGGAGGCGTAGTGAGGCCAGCTATGGATGAGGTTGTACAGCGCTGTGCCGGGACAGTCGGTCTCGCCTACGTCGCGATGTCCTTTCAGGGTGTAGGACTGGCTGACGTGACCGTTGGACAACCCGCACTGGATCAGCGCCTTGATGGTTGTCAGAGCAGCGTCGTTGGGTACGTGGGTATTGAAGTCCCCGATCACGCAAATGGCTGTTGTGGAGAAGAAAACGGAGTTAGTTTACAATTGAGTACAGTTGTCTGCTGTCTGGGGAACTGCCTAGCAAATAGCGTTTCTAGAGAGTCATATGTTGTCGTTCTTTGCTCCATCCGCTGGAAGGTGCCCGCGTTAGACATTCTCACCACAGTTTCACTATAGCCTCGCGCACGTTTGCATGAAAATGTTGAACATTATTTTGTTGTTGTTGATATTTTCGGAAACTGTTTATTGATACAGACACAACAAAGTATAAAAGGTGAAATATTGATGGAAATTGTGTTAGAAATAAAAAGGGGTAGATGATTCACTCGTTGTGCTGTTATTACACGAACAAAGTTTTCAGGCACACTAGCACTGAAAATTAAACGTAGTCAATATCTGAGAACCACAACAGATGGAACAAATCCATCACTCACTTTCGTCTGAGAAACGCAAAAAATAAAATTAACATAAAGCAAGAGGCTTAAATCCTCATGAGCCCCCGCAATTGCGGGGGCTCATGAGGATCTATACCTCTTGCAGACAGGTCAGGAATAGCAGCACTGCAGCCGCGACACGTCAGTATCTTGAAGAAGACGATACTGTAGATGCAGGCAAGTACTGTATTAGCTACTTATGCTTACCGATGCCAACGGAGTTGTATCCCTGGGTGTGAGCGCCGACTGCCGTCCATCCTCGCCCCATGTAGGCATGGCCGTCCTCTCCCACGATAAAGTTGTAGCCAATGTCCGTCCATCCTGGAAATACAATACAAATTAAAGAAATGCACGGAAACGCAGACAGTAATACAGAAGGGGAAAAACAAACAAACCCGTAACGGTGTCAAAACAACAGAAACCATTATGTACAAGAACAATTCACTGACGTTGTCAGGACATATAATATCGTTTTGTTGGTTATATTCTTACCCAGGTGGTAGTTGCTGTAACCCAAACCCGTTCACTGCCGAATAAATTTAAACACGACTGATACAGCTGCAAGAGACATAGGTCTTCATGAGCCCCCGTAGTTGCGGGGGCTCATGAGGATCTATGCCTCTTGCTGTCTCCACTTTGCATCTATGTTCCTTAGACGGATACAGTTTTGTTTTCTTTTTCTGGCGCTTAGTTGACACAGAGTTTAGAAACACAATCTGCGACCTACGGCTGTGGCAGGGACAAGTTTACGGTTTTGATTTGCTGTGGCAGTGAGGTTTGCTGTGGCAGTGATGAAGTTCATGTGGTAGTCATGGTAACTCACCGTGACCTTGAGGCGCCGGGGACATGTGGTAGTTCTGGTAACTGCGCAGTATGCTCATACAGCTGGCCTGGTCGTGGCAGGGGGCGCTGGACCCGTGGTGGATGAAGACGTACTGCGCGGGGGCAGCCATGTTACTCAGGGCGTGTGCTGGGGCCTTGGCTCCCCACTCCGCACGTGACACGATGTTTGGACAACCTGGTGACGTCAACAAAACGGTGGATATTAAAGCCCTGTATAAGGAGTAATTGGCGATTGTTGCATTTCTCTGGCAAACGCTGCAATTGCCTACCGCCGGTGCACGGTATGCGATCAGTCTTGATATGTCACCACATGCACTTGTTACAACCCTTATCTTTAATCCTTTTCATAATGATACACTACTGCTTGAAATAAATTTGACTATCATAGTTCAAGGGTGGTGCCAGAATAGCTTTGCGCCTCAGTAAGGCGCCAAGCTATTCTGGCACCACCCTTGAACTAAAATGGTTGATCTACCTCCTAATCATTAATGTAGCCTTCATAGGACAACAAGCCATTTTTATAAAGTCAGGCTCGGGATGTAATGGGTTTAATAACCGCTCCCCATTACCCGAAGCGATCCTGCTACTTTGTACTTTTCGATCTTAAAAGCCGACACATCCCATATTCGTCTTTGCTGACCGTCGACGCCACTATACCTTGCAAAGACTGTTTTGACTAGTCAACTCCGTTCAGGTGGCGAAGCTAACGCTGATTACAGCTGCTGGATTTGGTTTTTCGTTTTGACCGATCAGTCTAGCTGTTGAAAAGTACGCAGCAGGTAATCCACACACCGGCAGAAACAGAAGACGGAATACAGCATCGCCGGTTGGCGGCCCCAGAACACAGTCCACTTTGGTAGTCGCCGGAACACGCGGTACTGTCGTCCTGGCACGTGCCGCTCAATCCCGTGCACGAAGCGTCCGACCCTTATGAAGGTGGTGCGTCGAAATAACTCATTCGATACGTGCCGTGTATCCGCATCCGGCGACACGTCTCGAATGAAAAGAAAGCCTAGTGTCGACATTTGAATCTACATAAATGTTATTAGAATTATTAAGAGTAATAGTATTAATAGTACAATTAATCGTATAATTAATAGTTGTGTTGGTAATAGTAGCAGACCATTTATTAATGCTTTTCCTTTTTTTCCCCTCTCAAGACCCTTATTTGAACTATGGGCCGTCCGGCAGGAGGCTTTATTTTTTTTGTACATGTACACAGTAACTAAGAATTGCCTCCTTTTTATTTTATTTTTCTGCTTTTGGTCAGTCCCTGCTTCCGATGATTTCAGAAATGTCGCATTTCTTTTGCTCCACAGTATAGAATACTAAAATAATGTCGCACGTCCAACGTACTCATGATCAGCTCATATGATTCTCACTACAGAAAAAGCTATGCAATATTTTTTTTGGGGGGGTAATTTTAATGTAATGTACTAGATCAGTTATCTTATTTAGCAAATATGAAAGCTGACTATAGTTCAGTGTTTCATTGCTGTTGACCTGACGGTCCTCATTCCGAGCATTCCTTTTCTGTTATTAGTGACCAAGGAAAAGCTTAAAGGCAACACAGCGGCGTAGTCCACGCAGACAGACATCCGAAAACACACATACACACAAACACGAACACACGCACACCGGCACACACACACACACACACACACACACACACACACACACACACACACACACACACACACACATACACACACACGAACGCACACACACCCTGGCACACACACACACACACACAAACACGAACGCACGCACGAACACACAGACAGACAGACACACACCACACACACACAAAGACACACACGCACACATAGCCATCCAGTTAAAACAAGTATCACTCTTTCGTCACAAGGAAGTCGTGACCCAGTGAGCAAATGTCCTGGGGCCCAGGACGGCTGCAGTGGGCCCGCGCACGGCCGTGCGCGGGCCCACTGCGGCCTTCCTGGGCCCGAAGGCTTCTTTTTGATACTGGGTTGTGTTAACAGGATGACTCTGATGCAGCGTACCAGCGGAAGTGCCGGAAGTAGCCGGTAGACAGCATCGTCTGTTGGCAGCTCCGTCACACAGTCCACTCTGATAGTGACCCCCACACGCCCCACTGTCGTCCTGACAGTGGCCGCCCTGACTCGTGCACGGGGTGTCCGCACCTGCACTAGGCATTTGTTTGTGTGAAATGGACCCGTTAACTGTTGCTGACGATTCCGCTCGGCGGAAAAGACGGGTAATTACGCGTCTTTTTCGCAGAGCAATATCGTCAGTAGAAGTTAAGAGTTTAAATCCGGAGCTTTGGCGGTGCACCTTGCGTAATGTCTTTCGCAGGATTTAAGCTCGCTCGTGGAACTGAAGCTCAAGGATGCAAAGTGTCATTGATTCCCCTACATGGGCTGAAGGGGTCAACTGCACCTATATGTAGGCGTAAATCTACTCTGCGTGAATGTTCATGGTGAAAATGTGTGTGAATCTAACCAGCGTGAATCAACCCAGCTTACTTCCACCCAGGCGTAAATTCAGCCAGTTTATAGTTGTCAGTTGTGCCGACAATACACCAGATATCACAGTTGGTGGATTCAAGCCTGTGTAGATTCATCCCGGGTGGATTTAGGTTGGGTAAATTTACACTCTAGTACACATGGGTGGATTTACGTCCATGTTTGGGTGGAATTAAGGCAGCACATCTCAACAAAGTGACACTGAATGGATTCAGAGGAATCGCTGGGTAGGTTCACACTGTAAAGATGTACGCCCAATTAAATTGTTGAGCTAAGTTGACCTCTTCACCACTATTCGTTTGGGCCCGTAAGTCCATCATATAGTCTGATAGGCTTATATTGGACCCTAAAACATAGCGTTGACATATATATTAACTGAAGATACACCACGTTTATACGAGGTAGGCAACATTTTCAAAAGTCAAAAGTATTACATACATTGTGTTGTTATAGTTTTGACTGTATTTTAAAATTTAGCTCTGTAGATGCTTTTGCTTTACTGAAGCTGCGCCCCGGTTCATTTTGGCTACAGTAAACAGACATTAACAGACAATCCAAAAGTAATTCGCTATTCTAGTTACCACCACCCACCCACCCACCCACCCCCTTCCGCCCCCAACTTTGTACTATCATGTTAGATGATCTGAAGTTAGATCCATCTCATGTTGTAGTAGGTCATGGCTGAAAGGCGTTAACTCATTCCAGACACGATGCTGCACCCGGATACGCGGTTTATGCCGCCGCACGTCTCGAATATGTGCTAACCCATTTATTCCTAAACCTGCATTTCCTAAAGTTTGGAGGTGTCCCTTAAAGACTATGTACTGGTCAGTTACAGAAGACTGATGGATCGACCGTGATAATTCAAGGATAGCGCCAGGTTAGCTTGGCGCCATTAGGCGCCAAGCTAACCTGGCACTACCCTTGAATTATCATGGTCGATCGATCACCTGCTGTAGTGCGTCGGGGCTTTATAGGTTAATGGCGCATGGAAAGTTCACGGCCGCATAAAAAGTAATCAGTTTGCAAAGCTGCACTTACCGAACACCAGCGTCACAGCTGAAACGAGAATTATAACGCACAACATCTTAAACACAACCTGACGATGTGACGATACCTGTCCACACTGGCACCGTCTTGCTGACACAAAAGGTTCACCAAGTGGTGTGCACGTTCTCTTATCGCTACATGATGGGTCAGTTCTAACCAGTTCCGAGACAATAGAAAACACTCTTTAAAAAAAATCTTACTGGCAATAGACGCCAAATCCCGAACGCAGCTTTAGGTTTTTGTACAAGTACATGTAATTATTTCTGTGGCCCGAGAGTCAAAAGCCGTTTTCAAGTTGAGACATACGATTATCTTCTTACTGAGTAATCATAATGTAGTACAGTTTGTATCTGAGATAAACTGATCACCGCAATGTGTAGGTCGGTCACGAAACACGTGGCAAGTCCCAGCGCAAGATCGCTAAAGATGTCAGAATCAGCCGTGATCATATCTGAAGAGAACATTTTTGAGTACAAGAAAAATAAACATGAAGCGGTTCTTTCGGGTTTTATATTCACACAGATGGACTACTCGAACATAAGAAGTTTAGCATATTCTTGATACCTTCACTCCCAGTGGACGCAATACATATATATAAATAAATTTGAAAGCAGGGCAAATTAAACACCGAATAATCCCATCAATCCAAAAGACACGGATATAAATTAGATTAGCATGAGGCAAAGAACCTCATGAGACCCCACGTCTGCGGGGTCTCATGAGGTTCGTTGCCTCTTGCAGTTGTTTGGAGAGTCTTCACATTTTTTCCGGCAGTGAAAAGGTACAACTAAAATTTACTGAAATGCAAAAGTACACTGAAACGATCATAACAAAAAAAAAAAATTAAGCCTGTTCAGCATGATACCATGTACAAAACCAAGCGTAATCAGGTGAAACCACAAACAGGGCCGAAATAGTTAACGTCCGAATTTTTGAGTGCCCGAGACGTAGTGAGGCCAGCTGTGGATCAGGTTGTACAGCTGTGTGCCGGGACAGTCGGTCTCGCCTACGTCACGATGTCCTTTCAGGGTGTAGGACTGACTGATGTGACCGTTGGACAGTCCGCACTGGATCAGCTGCTTGATCAGCGTCAGCGTTTTATCGTTGGGCACACGGTTGTTGAACGTACCGATCACACAGATGGCTTGAGAGCGAAAAGGGAATTACTTTGATAGTTATTTAAATGTAAAGCAGTACAGACATACATATATATATATATATATATATATATATATATATATATATATATATATATATATATATATATATATATATATATATATATATATATATATATATATATATATATATATATATATATATATACATATCTGTTCATCATCAAATCAAAGTTATCGTTAATTCAGTAATATACTGACGAGCAAAAGAAATGCAACATTTTTGGTATCATCGGAAACACATTATTATTATTATTATTATTATTATTATTATTATTATTATTATTATTATTATGTGTTGAACAGTCCGCCTTGCCTCAGTGCGTTTCTTGTTTGAAAGTCCTGTTTGCACTAGTAGTCTAAAATTTAGACTAATCGTGCGAACAGGACATTGAAGAAAGAAGAATACTTCTCTATTAGTCGCTAATGCAGATACAAATCCGCATGCATTCACTGGTTTCCTTTGAATGGAAAAAGAAAGGAAAACTGACCGAAGTGAACATAAAGTTCTTTGAACGGTTGGTTGACAGTCTTTCACCCATTGACTGCTACTGACGATACCGTTCGGGCAGAAAAGACGCTTCACCATGAAGGAATCACATAATCGCGACAAAAACCGCTACCAACAGCCAACAGGTTAACTAGGCGTCTTTTCTGAACAGTATCGTCAGTAGACGTCAGGGTTTGTTTATAATAACGCCTGCCACAGTTGTTAAAGTAATTTTCAGGTTTGGAAAGTATGATTTTTCGACTGTGTTTGGAATACGTACCGATACCAACGGAGTTGTACCCGTAGGTGTGAGCGCCGACTGCCGTCCACCCTCGCCCCATGTAGGCGTTACCGTCTTCGCCCACAATAAAGTTGTAGCCAATGTCTGTCCAGCCTAAGAACAATATATAATATGTGGTAATTTATTCGAGATGTGCCGCATCGCAATACACGGCATGAGGCAGCGTGTCCGAATGCAGCATATCTGCATCTAATGTGTCAATACAGCAAATGCCTTTTGTTATAATTATACCTTTGGATTCTGCTTTCAACTTTACCTCACTTTCAATCGCCTACAGTCCTGATAACAACGACTGCCAACGGTACTTGACCATGACGACGTGTGGTAGTCCGCCGTGATTTGGCAAAAACAAGTATGTCCATGTATGAGAAAAGCGAGATTTTCGTTGTATAACAATGACAATCTACCTTTCTCGAAAATGGACATACTGGCTAAATTGCGAAATCCCGTCAACATTTACGTTAACTTATCACGACGATTGACATCGGGCGTTACGTGCTAGTCATAATAACTCACTGTGACCGTAATTCATTCGAGACGTGCCGCCACCGTATACGCGGCTTAAGCCGCGTATCCGGAGGCAGCACGTCTCGAATGAGTTAACGTTCTGGGGGCATGTGCTGGTCATAGTACGTCACCATGACCTTGAGGTTCAGGGGTCATGTGGTAGTCATATGTTTAACTCACCATAACCTTCAGGTCCATAGATCAGGTGGTAGTTGTGGTAACTAACTCAAATAACCCTTAAGGTTTTGGGGACAAGTGTCAGTCATAGTAACTCACCACGTAAATCTGGATTCACGAGGTCGTAATTACCACTCACCATGACCTTGAGGCGCTGAGTTCATGTGGTAGTCCTGGTAACTGCGCAGTGTGCTCATACAGCTGGCCTGGTCGTGACAGGGGTCGCTGGACCCGTGGTGGATGAAAACATATTGGGCGGGGGCATCCATGTTGGAGATGGTGCTTTTCGGGGCGCGTGCTCCCCATTCCGTACGTGACACGATGTGGGGACAGCCTGGACAAAGTGGACCCATATACCCATAGGTGTGCACCCAGTAAGCAAAGGATCGCTATTTGGCAAAACCCAGTGTGCCCATTCTTGAGAAAAGCGAGATTTTGTTTGTTATGCGATGGAAATCTCGCTTTTCTAAAAAAACTTTTTTTTTAAAGTTTAAAAAATAAAAAAATGCACATACTGGCTTTGCCAAAATAACGGCATTATTGCATTAGGCCTTGTTCAGAGCGGCGGCGCACATTGTGTGATGCTATGCGCAGGGTGAACGAGCTCAAGGAGCGGGCATATATTTTCATGATCCCATGCTGCTGCTGTCCATGGTCGCTCCGTCATCTTTGTGTTAATTCTTCATGGCTGCTAAGAGTTCTAAACTCACACTGCAACATTTACCACCAATCAATAACAGCGCTTCCATCATGTAATGATGCTGATGATGATAACGACGACATCATGTCGACGACAACAACCTCACTAAGCAAGGGTCCTCCATCGGGCCCACGACGGCCGCAGTGGGCCCGCGCACGGCTGTGCGCGGGCCCACTGCGGCCGTCGTGGGCCCGAAGGCGTTTTGCTGCTGGGGAACGGCGATGATGACGATTTACCTGCAGGCACAGGACCGCCACCGCCACAGGTGTTGGAAGAGAAGCAGCAGACGTCAGTTCCAGCACACAAACTCCCGATTTGTAAAGTGCCCTCACAGCAGCCGGTCTTCACACACCCGATACCGCGAACTCCGCTGTTCAGCACGTGCGCTTTGCACTGGGCATCACTAGCTGCACATAACAAATCGTCTTTGTGTTTGGACTTTACAGCTGGAATCCGCAAACTTTTTGTCTGGGACCTTTAACCTCAGACAGATGGCACTCAGTGGCCGCCAGACTTTGCTTCCCCACTGGCCGTGGGCAGGGGGGGTGGGGGGCGGGGGGGGGGGGTGCGTGGACGCGGTAAGCGTGAGTGAGGGCCTCTTTATCTCAAAATATAAATAAGCAGGAGACTTTTTACTTTTTTTCTTCTTCTTTTTTTTCGGGGGGGGGGGGAGGGGGGGGGGGGGCAGCCATGTTACTCAGGGCGTGTGCGACAACCTGGTGACGTCAACAAAACGGTGGATTTTGGAACCTAACCTCAGGTTAAAGGCCGCCGTATAGGGAATAATTGGCGATTGTTGCATTTCTCTGGGGAAACGCTGCAATTGCCTACTGCACGGGATGCAATCAGTCTTGAAATGTCACCACATGCACTTATAGCACAGTGGTGTCGCGGCAGGATCGCTGTGAGTAAGGCGGGGAGCGGTTATTTAACCATTACATCCCGAGGCTGACTTTTTAAAAATGGCTTATTGTCCTTTGAAGACTACATTACTGATTAGGAGATAGATCAACAATTTTAGTTCAAGGGTCGTGCCAGAATAGCTTGGCGCCTGACTAGCGCCAAGCTATTCTGGCACCACCCTTGAACTATGATAGTCAAATTTATTTCAAGCAGTAGTGTATCATTATGAAAAGGATTAAAGATAAGGGTTGTAACTTTGTACTTTTCGATCTTGAAAGCCGACACATCCCATATTCGTCTTTGCTGACCGTCGACGCCACTATACCCTGCAAAGACTGTTTTGACTAGTCAACTCCGTTCAGGTGGCGAAGCTAACGCTGATTACAGCTGCTGGATTTGGTTTTCCGTTCTGACCGATCAGTCTAGCTGTTGAAAAGTACGCAGCAGGTAATCCACAAACCGGCAGAAACGGAAGACGGGATACAGCATCGCCTGTTGGCGGCCCCAGAACACAGTCCACTTTGGTAGTCGCCGGAAAACGCGGTACTGTCGTCCTGGCACGTGCCGCTCAATCCCGTGCACGACGCGTCCGACCCTTATTATGCAAGGTGGTGCGTCGAAATCTCTCTTGGCTTGACTTCGCGAACGAAGATTTTATAGGAGTTGCCCACGACGTCTGCAGGCTTGTTCGTGGCTGCGGAGGCCAATCCGAGACAGGCAGGTTCGACCGCAGTGGCTGCAGGGGAAGGTATGGCCGGGGTTCTGAGCTGCGGCATCTCTGTTTTTTCTCCTGAGCCGCTTGTCCTTAAGGCTAGCTCTGTGAGAGTCCTCAAAGGAGACAGCTGCCTTGTAAATGGTGGAGCGCCAGGTGTCACGGTCCGCAGCAAGCGAAGACCACTGGTGGTGGTCGATTTGGCAGGCACTAAGTGACTTCTTGAGACAGTCTTTGTATCTCTTCTTTGGTGCCCCTCTGTCACGGTGTCCAGTAGCAAGCTCGCCGAACAGGGTGATCTTTGGTAGGCGATGATCCTCCATCCTGGAGACATGCCCCACCCAGCGGAGCTGTGTCCGCAGCAGCAAAGCCTCGATGCTCACAGTTTCAGCCTGTTCAAGGACCTCGACGTTGGTGACATAGTCACTCCAGTGAATGTCCAGGATGGTACGCAGGCAGCGCTGGTGGAAGCGTTCGAGGAGTCGTAGTTGGCTGCGGTAGAGGGCCCAGGACTCGGAACCATACAGCAGGGTGGTGAGGACCACAGCTCTGTACACGCTGATCTTGGTGCCTGTTTTCAGCTGTTGATTGTGCCACACCCGCTTGAAAAGTCGCCCGAAAGCGCTGTTCGCTTTTGCCAGCCTGCTGTCAAGCTCCTTGTCCAGCTTGGCGTCCGACGTGATAATGCAGCCAAGGTAAGTAAACTGATGCACTGACTTTAGTTCAGACTCGCCAATGGTGATGTGAGGAGGGCGATACACTGTCTTGGGTGCCGGCTGATGGAGGACCTCTGTCTTTTTCAGACTGACCTCGAGTCCAAAGAGCTGGGCAGCATCTGCGAAGCAAGACGTGATGCGCTGCAGGGCTCTCTATGTGTGTGCAACGAGGGCAGCATCATCAGCAAAAAGCAGCTCACGAATCAGTTGGTCTAGGGTTTTCGTGTGGGCCTGCAGTCGTCTGAGGTTGAACAGGCTGCCATCGAGACGATACCTGATGTACACTGCATCGTCATCATCGAGGTCCACTGTGGCCTGCTTCAACATCATGCTAAAAAAGATAGTGAAGAGGGTCGGTGCCAGCACGCAGCCCTGCTTTACGCCGTTGAGAATAGGGAATGGTTCTGAGAGGTCATTGTTGAGTCTGACCTGGCCTTGCTGGTCCTCGTGTAGCTGGACAATCATGTTGAGGAACTTTGGGGGACAGCCAAGTCGCTCCAGGATCTGCCACATGCCTTGCCTGCTCACAGTGTCGAACGCTTTTGTTAGGTCGACAAATGTTACGTACAGCCCTTTGTTCTGCTCGCGGCACTTCTCCTGTAGCTGTCTCAGCACAAAGACCATATCGGTGGTGCTCCTGTTTGCTCTGAAGCCACACTGGCCCTCTGGGAGTTGGTCTTCAGCGATGGCAGGTACCAGCCGATTCAGGAGCAGCCTTGCAAGGATTTTCCCAGCAATGGACAGCAGGGTAATTCCCCGATAGTTGG
Organism: Semisulcospira habei; assembly: GCA_036245525.1. Taxonomy (NCBI): domain Eukaryota; kingdom Metazoa; phylum Mollusca; class Gastropoda; family Semisulcospiridae; genus Semisulcospira; species Semisulcospira habei. The sequence continues at coordinate 162,789,097 of BTPG01000002.1, forward strand.
AACAGTCAGACTTCTCGCCTTTGTTCTTGTACAGGGTGATAACGACTGCATCACGGAGATCTTTTGGTAGTGTTCCTTCCTCCCAGCAGCAGAGAAAGAGGTCATGGAGCTTGTTGTGCAGTGCTGTGCCTCCATGTTTCCAGATCTCTGGCGGTATTCCATCAATGCCTGCTGCTTTGCCACTCTTGAGCTGGTGGATGGCTGTGAGGGTCTCTTCAGCGGTGGGCGGTTCGTCCAATTCAACCTTTACTGGGAGGTGTGGGATTTGTATGACGACTGCTTCTTGAACAGTGCGCTCAGCGCTGAAGAGGCTCTGAAAGTATTCCGACCAGCGGTTCAAGATGGAGGTATTATCTGTGAGGAGTGCCTGGCCATTCGCGCTTCGCAGGGGACTTTGTACCAGGTGCCTGGGGCCATACACTGCTTTCAGTGCTTCGTAGAAGCCCCTGTAGTCACCATTGTCAGCACAAAGCTGGGTCCTCTGTGCACCTCTGGGTCCACCACTCATTCTGGAGATCTCTGAGCTTGCGCTGGAGACTGCTGCAGACGAGGCGGAAGGCAGACTTCTTCACAGGGCAGGAAGGCTGGGCTAGGTGGGCCTGATGGGCGGCTCTTTTTTTTTGCTAGGTGTTCCTGGATCTCTACATCGTTTTCGTCAAACCAGTCTTTGTTCTTCTTTCTGGCGAAACCCAAGACTTCTGCAGAGGATTTTGTAATAGCAGTTTTCAGTTGTTCCCAAAGTGTTTCAGGGGAGGAGTCTACTGGGTCCGCTGTGTCTTTGAGCCTGCGCTGTAAATCTGTCTGAAAGGCGGCTTTCACATCGTCACGCTGAAGGCTGGCAACATCAAGCTTTTTCTTGGGGGGCCCCCATTTCTTGGGTTTTGGCCTGAAGTGGAGCCTGAGTTTGCAGCGGACAAGGCGGTGGTCAGTGTGGCACTCAGCGCTGGGCATCACTCTGGTGAGGAGGACGTCACTGCGGTCCCTCTGACGCACTAGGACATAGTCGATAAGGTGCCAGTGTTTGGAGCGAGGATGCATCCAGGTGGTCTTTCGACTGTCCTTTTGCTGAAAAGTAGTGTTGGTGATGACCAGTTGCTGCTCCGCACAGAACTCCAACAGTAGGCGGCCATTGTCATTGCAGTTCCCCACGCCATGCTTGCCGAGGACTCCTTTCCAGGCTTCAGAGTCCTGGCCCACTCTGGCGTTGAAGTCGCCAAGGATGATGACTTTGTCGTCTGCAGGGGTACTCTGTAGGAGGCTGCGCAGGTCAGTGTAAAATTTGTCCTTTTCAGCAGGCTCTGCCAGGAGGGTTGGGGAGTACACACTGAGAAGGGTGACGTGTTGCTGGTGTCTCAGTGGGAGGCGCATGGACATGATGCGGTCTGAGTGGCCCGTTGGTAGGTTTTCCAGCTTAGTCGCAATGGATGTCTTGACCATGAAACCCACGCCTGAGAGCCGTCTTTCTGATGCAGGCCTGCCTGACCAGTAGAGGGTGTACCCAGCACCAAGTTCTTGGAGGCTGCCTTCGTCCGGAAGGCGTACTTCGCTGAGCGCGGCGATGTTGATGTTTAACCTCCGCAATTCATGGGCAATGAGGGCGGAGCGACGTTCAGGGCGTCCGCTGTCTGCTTTGTCGAGCATGGTTCGGACGTTCCAGCATGCTACGTTGAGTCCGGTCGTGGTCGTCATGAGAGTGGATCCGTTATTCTTTCTTGTTTTTTGACCGCAGTAGAAGATGCCCGTTGACCGCGGCTAGCCAACTGGGGTTGCGAGGGGACGAGCTTTGGTTAGGCCACCTTTTCTAGGCCCCTCTCCGTGTGGAGCAAGCAGTGCTGTCCCTAGAGAAGGCTGCTTGGTCGTTCAGGGTGTGCCGAGTGATGTTGTCATCCCCAGGTCAACATCAGGCGACCAATATCCTGAACCGCCTGCATGTAGGTTTGAGACTGCGGCTTCCAGTGACATCTTTCACCTGCCGTTTCGCCCCTCGCCCGTCGCTACAGGACTTGGAATGGTCAGTGTCATGGTCCGTGGACGTTTCCTAAAGCCTGCGCGGTGGAGCTTTTTGGTGGAGTGCAGTGTGCGCAGTACTGTCCCCACCCTTTAAACCCTTGGTTCATCTGCCATGGCCTAGCAAGCTGGGACGATGGCATCGAGGTCCTCGGGTCGTAGGTCGAAATAACTCATTAGATACGTGCCGTGTCCCATCCGCATCCGGCCGGCGACACGTCTCGAATGAATAGAAGGCCTAGTGCCGACATTTGGGTCTACATAAATGTTATTAGAATTATTAATAATAGAATTAATAGTATTATTAATAGTTGTGTTGGTAATAGTAACAGACCATTTAATATTAATTTTTTTTCCCTCCCTCTTCAAGACCCTTATTTGAACTATGGGATGTCAGGCAGGAGGTTTTATTTCTTGTACATGTAGACGGTAAGTAAGAGTTGCTTCCCTTCTATTTTATTTTTTGCTTTAGGTCCCTGCTTAACCCCGAGGAGCAAAAGATAAGCGACATTTTTGGAATCATCGGAAAAACACTTTATTGTTTCCGATGATTCAGAAATGTCGCATTTCTTTTGCTCCGCAGTATAGAATACTAAAATAATGTCGCACGTCCAACGTACTCATGATCAGCTCATATGATTCTCAATACACAAACAGCTATGTAATATTTTTTTGCAATTTTAATGTAATGTACTAGATCAGGTAATTTATCTTATTAAGTAGCAAATATGAAAGCTGAATATAGCTCAGCGTTTCATTGCTGTTGACCTAACGGTCCTCATTCCGAGCATTCCCTTTCTGTTCACATTACTGACCAAGGAAAATCTAAAAGGCAACACAGCGATGGCGTAGTCCACACAGGCAGACATCCGAAAACACACATGCACACACACACGAACGCGCACACACAAACACGCACGAACGAACACACAAAGACACGCACACATACCCATCCAGTTAAAACAAGTCCATCACTCTTTCGTAAAGGAAGTCGTGACCCAGTGAGCAAAGGTCCTGGGGCCCAGGCCGGCCGCAGTGGGCTCGCGCACGGCTGTGCGCGGGCCCACTGCGGCCGTTCTGGGCCCGAAGACGCATTTTATTGCTACTGGGAGACAGCCTTGTGTTAACAGGATGACACTGACGCATCCGTACCAGCGGAAGTGCCGGAAGTAGCCGGTAGACAGCATCGTCTGTTGGCAGCTCCGTCACACAGTCCACTCTGATAGTGACCCCCACACGCCCCACTGTCGTCCTGACAGTGGCCGCCCTGACTCGTGCACGGGGTGTCCGCACCTGAAGTGACTAGGCATTTGTATGTGTGAAATGGACCCCGTGACTGTTGCTGACGATTCCGCTCGGCGATAAAGACGGGTAATTACGCGTCTTTTTCGCCGAGCGGTATCGTCAACAACAGTCAGCTGTCGGTAGCGGTTTTTGTCGCGATGATTCCGGCTGGATTTTTTTCGAAACCCGTCTGGAGCATCATTTCCCAGATCCGCCCCTGGATTACCTCCGGTACTGGCCGTAGCGCTGGATCCTGCACAAGTGTCTGACGTGAAGCAACAGACGTCAGTCCCCGCACACAGCTCAACGATCTCCAGCCCCTGCTGACAACACCCGCTCTTGATGCAACCTATACCGTGTGCGCCATCGTGCGACCCGCCACTCAGCACGTGTTCCGTGCACTGGTCACCTGACACACATTACTACATAGACGTGAAAAGGGCTGGGTATGATCGGCACAATTTTATGGCTCTGGTAATAAGCAAAAGGAACTGAAACTGAAACTGCGAGTCCGGTCAGCTGTACGTAGTGATCTATGCCAGGTTTTTTTTCTTTCTTTCTAACCCTTTGGCTGTCGGTAGTGCGGCCTCTTGTCGAGATGATTCCATCAGGAATCACCTCGACAAGAGGCACCACCGACAGCCTGAGAGAGGTTCAGTAATGTACTGGTCCATGATATCCGACAGCGTATAGTAGCTCAGATTTGCGACAACATCCCACATGTAGGCCTATACCTTTGGGTCCGCCGTGGAGATTAACGACATACTTAGCTCAGTACCATCTCCCCCCCCCCCCCCCCATCACAAACACACACGATACACAACCCACATCGCATCCGACGGCACCTCCCCCCCCCCCCACTCCTCCTCCAATTGCAACCCCCCTCCCCCAAACAACACGACTACCACTCCTCACAGGAGTCCAGCTTTCTCAGGACCATTGCATTTAGCACACTGCAGTCACTTGTCAAACCATCAGTCCAGTCTCAAAGTGCCCGTAGAGGTTTCGTTTGACTGTCTTCAAATGTGAACTATATAGCACACTTACCAACAACCAGCGTAAACGCTGAGCCGACAAACACTACGAACAGCTGCATCTTTAGACGATCATAGACAAGCAATGGCTGACATTTTACAATTGCTCAGGTTTTCTTAAGGTGTCTTATCGTTATTGTACCAATACCGATCAAGTTCCGTGAATCATATTCTGAGCACATCATAGTGCTCATAGTTAGGTTTTTAATTTTATCAGTATACAAACTGCAAAGTCATTTTTGGAAGCACTGATTGTCATGGTTGTTTTTCACTTTGAACTCATTCAAGGCGCACCGCATCAATAGCTGCAGAAGTGTCGTTTAGCGTTCCTTCTGCGTGGTCTCGCCTCTGCAGTTCTGTCTGAGCCGTTTCCGCAGAAACTTCATCCACTGATGATGAGGATCTATGCCTGTCGATATCTACCTCCTGTTGATCTCATTTCTATGTTCTTTTTGAGGAAGACAGCTGAGTGCACGGCCAAGGTACAGGGTAGGTCGAGAAATTCAGGGTGTTTTTTTTTTCATGATGTGTATAAATTTACACTGTCAACTCAAGTTCTTCCGAAGGAAGAGGTTGATAGTGTAAATTGATATACAAAGTGAAAAATACATCTCCCAATCGTAGTTAGTGCATCAATGGCCGCATGACAGAAAAAGTACTTTCAGGTCTAAAATAAAACATCATCTGCTTGGGACATTTGACCGCTTATCATGTCGCACTCTTCAAACAAATGTCACGTAGGTTTAACCCTTTCAGCTCATAGCACCTTACAACGGGAGATGATCGACCATGATTGTTTGAGGGTAGCCTGTGCCATATTAGTAGTTTGATGCTTGGGAAGATAATCAGCCGCTATCTTTGAACTACAATGGGCTAATCAATCCATTTCATGCAACTCAGTATAGGCGTAGTCGAATGCTTAAATCTCACCCAGCGTGATCTGAAACCGCGGTCCTACACTTGAAAGAGTTACACTGTTTCTTACAGTGCACTATCCTCTGACCGGCACTGTGACGATTATTTTTTATCGTGAGAAAGCGTGGACTGTTTGGACAGATCTTCCATTCCCAAAGACCAATGGCTGGCATGTGTATGCCTAGGTCCGTAAGATCCAATATCTCAGACCAGCACACAGAATTAAGTCCCTTCTATTTATAGAAGGGACTTTTTAGGATGGGTCGCGGTGGGGCGAATTTCAAGCATGTCCATGATGTCAACGGCTGGCGGCAGGCCTAAACCTCTGAAAACTGAAGTAACAAGATAACAAGATGAGGATTTCATCCCAAAGTCTACCGTATTGTTTGGAGCTCACGTGCGTTTTTATTTTAGGAACATTCAGAGTTGTTCATATTTTTAAGCTTAGACTTCTGATCCATATCCCTCCTCTCTAAGCCAACCTCTGATCATAAGCTTCACGTCATGGCATCTCTCTGTTCTCACGACGCCGTGTACACTGACGAATTTGATGTTTCACGTTACTCATCCGAAAGGCACGCTCCTTCCAGAGCTGACTGTTTTGTTCCACACAGCCTCTTCCAGGGCTGAGGGGAGCTGGGTGGCTCGGTGGTAGAGTGTTGGTCTCTCGACCGAAAGGTCCCGGTTTCGAATCCAGCTTGGGTCAAAATTTGTTCAGAACCTATTTCGGTGCTCCGTCTTTGAAATCACCTTCGTGGTGGACAAAAGACGTTAAGCCCTAAACGTTTAACGTTTTTTCTTTCAGGGCTGACTGTTTGATGGGAGTAAATAATGGCTCCAAAACGTGCAAAAATGAATAAATTATTATTGAAAAGATTGAAGAAGCACAACGCTGGATTAAGAACTCATTCACTATCTCCCTTTAATCTCCCCTCCCCATCCTCCCTCACCCCCTCCTGATCCGCACGGCAATGGCACACACAGCCGACACAAACGACAGAACGGCACACACAAACACAGACGGCAGACACGGCACTGCTTCCTACTCTGTGGGCTGGCGTAGCCAGTCATTTTAAAAAATAAGGTAAAATGGCCCATGCCCCAAAGCCTCTTCTGTATGAGCTTGCATGCATACAATTACTTACGTACTTTACTTACGCCTGTCATCCCTCCCAGGGTATAGGCCGTCGACGAGAGACCTCCAGCGACTCCTGTCCTGTGCTTCTCCTTCGATTTTACTCCAGGTGGTTCCCAGTCTCTTGATGTCTGCTTGGAGGTCTCGACGCCAGGTGTTTCCCGGCCTGCCTCTTTTCCTCTTTCCCTGGGGGTTCCATGACAGTGCCTGCATAGTGATACTGGAAACTGGTTTTCTCAGACTGTGACCAATCCATCTCCATCTTCTTCGCCCAATTTCATTCTCTGCTGTTATCTGCTCTGTTCTCTCCCAGAGTCTGACGTTGCTGATTTTCCGCTCTGGCCAGTGGATTTTCAAGATTCTTCTAAGGCAACTGTTAATAAAGGTCTGTATTCTGTTGACTGGTTTTTGTCAACCTCCATGTCTCTGCTCCATATAGGAGAACTGCTTTTACGTTTTGAGTTGAAAATCCGGACTTTGGTGTGTTGTGACAGCTCTCTGGAACTCCACACTTTTTTCAGCTGGAGAAAGGCTGCTCTGGCTTTACCGATTCGTGCTCTGACATCTGCATCGGTGCCACCTTTTTTGTCGATGATGCTCCCGAGATAGGTGAAGGACTCCACCTTATCCAGCGGGGTGCCAGCAAGCAAGACTGGTTCTTCCATGGTTGCGTTCAGCCTCATCGTCTTTGTTTTCTGTTTGTGGATGGTGAGGCCCACCTGGGACGAGATGTCAGCAAGCCTCGTGGTCTTGTCCTGCATTTGTTGATGAGTGTGGGACAGTAACGCCAAGTCGTCTGCAAAATCGAGGTCGTCAAGCTGTGTCCACAGTGTCCACTGTATTCCGCTTCTTCTCTGCTCTGTGGTCCTCTTCATGACCCAGTCTATGGCCAGTAGGAAGAGGAACGGAGACAGCAAACACCCCTGCCTGACGCCGGTTCTGACCTGGAGCTCCCTGGTGAACTGCCCTTCATGAATCACGCGGCATGTCATACCATCGTAACTGCTCTTGATCAGGCAGACGAGTTTTGTGGGTACACTGTAGTGTCGTAGTCGTAGGAGTTTCCACAAATTCTCTCGGTCCACGCTGTCAAATACTTTCTCGTAATCCACAAAGTTGACGTACAGCGGGGAGCTCCACTCCAGAGACTGCTCCACGATGATGTGGAGAATGGCAATCTGGTCTGTACATCCCCCCACCCGGGTCTGCCCTGGGGGACTTGGGTGGGGTTAGGTATTTTTTAGTTCCCAGGGTCACCCTGGTCAGCCCCACAGGGTGGGTTTTTCTCTCTATTCTGGGGCATGTGTTTCTGTCTACCCTTTGTCCATTCACCTGTATTTGCCTTTTTAAAACTCTCCCTACTGTCTGCACTGCCTGTAGCTCTTGATATTGGATGTGTGTTGCTAAATGGTCTTAGCTTTATTTATGCCCCATGTTGTAGGTTTATTTAATGTATTTGACCGGCTGGCGACATACATTCAATTTTCTGTTTAGTTTTTTTTCACAAGCACTGCAGGCACGTCCTGAGAAAGCCTTGTTGCTGTCGGGACGTTAAGCAATGTACAATCAATGGTCTGTACATGATCGATTTTTCCTGAATCCTGCTTGCTGGTCTCTCAGCTTGGGGTCGACGGAGCTCTTCATTCTCTCCAGGATGATCCTGTTGAAGACCTTTCCTGGTACTGACAGCAACGTGATTCCTCTGTAGTTGGAACACTTGCTGAGGTCGCCTTTCTTGGGAAGCTTGATTAGGTACCCTTCCTTCCAGTCAGCCGGCATCACCTCCTCTTCCCAGATCTTTCCAAACAGTGGGTACAGCATCTCTACTGTTGTTTCTAGGTCTGCTTTCAGAGCCTCCGTTGGGATGCCATCTGGCCCTGCTGCTTTGCCGTTCTTCAAAAATGCCACTGCTCTTCTGATCTCTTCCCGGCTGTGTCTGTCACCGCGGATGGGGAGGTCAGTCTCTGCTGGCTGGATGTCTGGGGGGTCGGTGGGGTGGGTCTGTTCAGTAACTCTTCAAAATACTCTGCCCATCTGTCAAGTTGGTCTGCTCTGTCTGCAATAGGATTGCCGTCTTTGTCTTTTACTGGTCTTTCTGTATGGCCATACTTGCCCGACAATCTTCTGGTAATGTCGTAGAGCTGTTTCATATTGCCGGTGCCTGCTGCCTTTTCTGCCTCTGCTGCTAGGCCATCTGTGTAGGCTCTCTTGTCTGTCCTTATACTCCTCTTCACCTCGCGGTTGGCTTCCGAGTATTCCTCATGTGCTTTGGCTGCTCTCGTGCGACTGTTGTTGACAACTGCTTTCTTCTGCTTCCTCACTTCTATCTTCTTCAAGGTCTGTGCCGACAGCCAGTCCTTGTGATGGTGTTTCCTGAACCCTACAGTGTCTTTGCAGGTTGAGTTCAGCGCCTCTCTAACTGCCTTCCACTGTTGCTCTGTGGTGACCGCCTCCTCTTCATTTACTAGCTCCTGTAGCGCTTGAAACTGGTTGGACAGCACCAGTTTGAACTCTTCTCTCACTCCAGTCTCTCTCAGAAGGCCTACATTATAGCGCTGTCTTCTTGTTGTCCCTGTGCTGCTTTTCTTTAACTTGAGCCTTTTGCACAATACGTTCGCAAATATCGTACAAAAATAATGAAGAGCATCGCGCCAGCTCATACACATGTAAAGTGATTTCCGTCAATTAGGAACATTGCCGATAAAACACTGACGCGTTTGGTGCTTTTACGTCACCGTCACTGTTTGATTCTTCTGATGAAATCAAGGAGTCTTACTTTTGACATTTTTTCCCGCATTGAACTTTTATTTTCGAAGCCTGACGTTGAAGAGGTACAAAGCTGGCTAACGAACTCATCCAATGTCTTTATACAAACTAGCCATATCCAAAATTTCAAGTGCATATAATCAAAATTGCGGACTCTATGATCTGAGTCAACCGACTTTCTATAAACGGTCTTTTACGTCTTCAATAAGACATCCAATTACAATATGCTCGTAGGTTCTCTTAGCCACCCACTGAATAAAGTATTTCGCCAAGTTTCAAGTTTGTGCGTACAGAAATATCGGAGATTCTCGTGTTTACACACACACACACACACACACACACACACACACACACACACACACACACACACACACACACACACACACACACACACACACACACACACACACACACACACACACATACGGCGCTTCGCGCCAAAACGACGTTCAACAGCAAGGTTAGAGTGGCTAGACTGACGTGACGTCATTTTTATCTTGTTACTTCTTTGCGGCCAGACCATGAACCCCGCCCGCCTGTTATGTCCTTTGCATTCTACGGAACGCGCTCCGACCAGCCCCACCTAAGGTCTACCGTATTTTCAATACGGTAGACGAAAATTACGTCATGTCTAGTTACCTAACCTCGCTGCTCAACGTACATTTGGCGCGAAAGGCCATGTGTGTGCGTGTGTGTGTGTGTGTGTGTGTGTGTGTGTGTGTGTGTGTGTGAGAGAGAGAGAGAGAGAGAGAGAGAGAGAGAGAGAGAGAGAGAGAGAGAGAGAGAGAGAGAGAGAGAGAGAGAGAGAGAGAGAGAGAGAGAGAGAGAGAGAGAATCAATGAATCTTTATTTTACAACGGTAAAGATATTAACAATGCCAGAGGCAATGCCATTTTTCAAATCTGCCGTTGCTACATCTACAAACACAATTACATTACATTAATACATGTATACGGGTGTGTTGGGGGAGGGGGAGCAATGGTAAGGAAGAAAGAAGGAAAAAAAAAAAAAGCAACAACACAGCAGCACTATACATACACAGCAGAAGAATGGGTACATTACTAACAATGATATCTACGTATAGAAAGCAAAGCTTGCAGATAGTTATGGCTGCGAAGATAAATGTTTAAAAAGACTTTTCTTGAAACATGATACCTTTGGAGAGAGAGAGAGAGAGAGAGAGAGAGAGAGAGAGAGAGAGAGAGAGAGAGAGAGAGAGAGAGAGAGAGAGAGAGAGAGAGAATCTCAGACACTGCCGTACCCACAAGCTTGAAACTTGACGACTCGGAAACACTTTATTTACGGGGTGGCCAAGAGAGCCTCCGAGCATATTGTAACTGGATGTTTCGTTGAAGACATAGAAGACCGTTTATAGAAAGTCGGTTGACCCAGATTAGAGTCCGTAATTTTTGTCATATTTCCTTGAATTCTTGGATATAGCTAGTTTTGATAAAGACATTGAATGAGTTCGTCGTCAGCCCGCTTTGTACCTCTTTAACTTTTTGCCGAATAATAATTAATTCATTTTTGCAAGCTTTGGACCTACTATATTCTCCCATCTAAAACAGTCAGCCCTGGAAGAGGCTGTGTCACTGTGGAACAAAACAGTCAGCCCTGGAAGAGGCTGCGTGCCTTTTCGGACGAGTGACGTGATGAGATCAATTTCATCACTGTGTACACGGCGTCGTGAGACTAGCGACGCGGGCCATTACGTCAAGCTTATAGTGACGTCATTTTGTTGCTCGTGCTATTTTTCTTCAGAATTCCTGTGCAGTTACTCCAGCCCACCGGGCGTACTAATGGCGGGAAGCGCCGCGTGACCGTCTTTATTTGTGTGTGCTGGCGCGTGTGTTGATCACTGAGAGGTCAACTGGTTGGCCGGAGGAGGGCGGAAATGGATCAGAAGGATACGCCGGCTTAAAAATATGAACAGCTGTGAATGTTCCTAAAAGAAAAACGCATGTGAGCTCCAAACAATATGGTAGACTTTGGCCGGACTGAATGAAATCCTCCTCTTGTTCAATAGGAGATATATTTCAACATCAGAATCAGGTCAAAGACAAAAGGTAGAGACCCTTGACAGCGAGGACAGCTCTCATATAGAAAATGAGGACTTTGTGGTGGGTTATGGTTCGTCCCATCTTGTATTTTCGTCTGCGTGACCTTGGAAGCTCAAGTGCCGTGGGCGAGCGCCGGACAGTGCCGCGCCCGAAGTGGTCGCGAGGTCAGAACCGGATGGGGTGAATATTTGTTTCGACCCGTTTTGATGCTCAGGCTCTAAAATCCTTTTCGTTGTGGCAAAGGACTTCTAGTACGAATGGCCGTCTAGCTGTTTGGTACCTCGTAGACCAAGCGCAGGATGAGCCAGTCCTAGACTGATGAGCCCTCCGAAAAGACTGATCGAGGCCCGGTCGTGGTCAGTGTTTTTCAATGGGATCTTCTTCCTTTTTCAAATTTTCTTTTTAGATGAACAAACAAACAAACAACAACAGGGGCAGATCAGTTACCTCGGGAGGGGGAGGGGGGGGTGCGGTTACAATTTTTGCTTGGGACTTTCAACCTTATACTAAAGGGGGGAGGAGGGGGACTGAGAGAGAGAAAGCTTGTGCGTATTAAGACTCGCACCATTCTGAAATTATTATTATTATTATTTTTTTAAATTTTTATTTATTTTATTTTATTTATTTATTTATTTATTTTTTTTTTTTTTTGGGGGGGGGGGGGCCGGAACCCCTGGAATCCCCCCCCCCCAGATCCGCCTCTGAACAACAACAACAACAAAGCTAGAAAGAAAGAAAGAAATACCGGGACCATCCAATTTTGTACATTTTGATAATCATTTTGTTTTCCTGCAGTCCCATTTCCTTTTTCAAATCATCCGAGTACGTAGTACCAATCGTTTTTTTTTTTTTTTTTAATGGACTATTCAAAAGCAAACTAACGGGAAACTACTCAGATAAGGACTCTAAGATGCATCAGGATAAATGTCCAGATAAATACTGCAAAAGGCATAGATCCTCATCAGTCCCCAAAGACACAGGGGCTGATGAGGATCTATGCCTCTTCGCCGCTGGCCGCAGACGAATGGGTTCAGTATTGGCGGTAGTCAGTCTGCGATGGTCTCAGACGGAGACGACAGAAGTGAAGGTTAAATGGCAATTCAAAAGCCAGCATTGAAAGAAACACGCTTAAAAATGACAGTTACATTTAAGAATTTCTTTCTTTGCCGAGGCTGGGATTTTCTGTGCATAGGGACGGATCACGAAATTAAGGCGTCTGCTTCGTGCGACGTCATCTTCGTAAATGATCGGTAAAAATCTTCGTTTTAACTACTTCCGGTGACAACACTCGGTGTCCAACTATGTTGTAAAAGAATTTAATTTGTGTTTTGGATGGTAGCTGTTGATCTTAGACTTTTTGAACAGACAAGACATGATGATCATGGTGATAATAGTGTAATATATCTTAGTCATATAATATCAATACTGTTATATATGTTATGTATGTATGTGATCTCGCGGGATTGCTGCGGATTACCTCACATTCTAGATTTGGTAGCCTGACGGACTACCTCAAATTATGACCAGTCATCTATTATATGACCAGTCATCTATTATTTTTTTCGCCGATTTGTAAGGCATGACGAACACAAGCGTCGTCTACTTCTCGAAATTATCACCATTTAGTATTTATGGTCATCTGACCATGTGATAACTTTCACGACTTTCTGCTAGCAGACGACAGGACTCTTATGTTGTTTTGATTTTTGTGATGGCTCACTGTATTGTTTTAGAAAGCGATCCTTAAGAAAAGAAGAAGAAGAAAACAACAGATGAAGAGATTTTTTTTAAACGATTACGTTTTGCAAAAGATTTTAATGTAGTAAAACTGTTGCCGCTAGGGTTTCACGTGAAAGAAAAACAGAAGATAGTGGTAGAAAACCCTTTAAAATAGTAACAGATAACGACGTTTCGGATCAAAGATCCTTCCTCAGGTGACATGGAAACAAACGTAGAACAGAAAAGAACACACAGAAAGAAAAGACGTCATCCTGTATAGAGAGAATTTAGAATGACGTAAAACACACACACACACACACACACACACACACACACACACACACACACACACACACACACACACACACATAGTGACGCAAATACACATGCACAAAACACGTAGCACAAAACTTACGTCTATATACATACACGTCACTGCATACATTCGCATTCACTCGTGCCTGCTGCAGCTCACGCACATGCACACACACACACACACACACACACACACACACACACACACACACACACACACACACACACACAGATTTTAAGCAATGGTGGATAAATAATAAATGTTCATTTAATTTACAGTGATACTTTTCTGATGCTTTTTATGCAGTTAGAAGGTAGGCCTATCTAACGCTGTGTTAAGTATTTTTTGTGTGAGAAATATAAACTTTTTTTTTATTTTAAGAAAACTTATAGAAAAAAATTACAATATTAAATGTGTTATTTCATTAAATGTTTTTTCTTTCATTTTTTCACTAACATTGTACAAGCATTCTGATTTTTGGTGATTAGTAAGCGGACTAGTTAAGATTCTTGCGGACTAATTCATTTTTTTTCTTGAGCTAGTCCGCCAGATGACCTCAGAAGAAAAAAAAAAAGATTTGGCCACCCCTGTATGTATGTATGTGTGTGTGTGTGCCGCTGTGCATGTGTGTCAGTGCAGTCAGAACAAGAAATCAGTCATTCTTAAGAAATGCCTGTAGACAAATTCAGCTATTTCTGGGAAATGCCCGGTTTAGGACAATTTTCAATTATTTACGGAATGAGTGATGTATTTCGATTCAGAGAATTGAATTTAACAACTTACAGATCTTTCAGTCTAAATAATTTCTAAGTGCAATTATTTACAAAAAGAGTGGTATTTTGTCATTCAGTAAAAAAAAAAGCTCATTACTGCCTTAGGCATTTCCCACGAATGACTGATTTCCCATTTTGTCTGTAACATAAGGTATTTATTTTGCACCAATTTAATACATTCTTTTAATAGTGTTCTACTTTTCAGTGTTTTAGGGTTGACATCTTTGTCCATGTCTTGTGTGTTACTTTATCTGTGTTGCAAATCGAGTAATACTTGTTGACGCTGAAAATCAGTGTTTTCCATACATGTAAGCATAGTCAGAAAACAACGAAAAGCAACCACTAAGACAAATCTGAAATAAATTTACCAGCTATTTATTATTCATTTTTCATCGCATATAAAAATTATATTATCTAAAAAGATGAATTATGAGAACACTTTACAGCATAATATTTTAGCTGGAAACTCGATATGAGGGTACATGTTGCATTTTCCCCAGCTGCAGTGCTTCGTCGGCATTTTCGACGGTCAGTGCCATGTCACCGGAAGTAGGCATTTGCCCTCGGAAATCTATTTTTAGAATTTTTTTTCGCGGGCAAGGGTCGTGATTCGACCCTATTTTACGCTCTTAGCAGTCACATTCATTTGGTCTGACTGACTTGATTCGTCGGGCCGCGCTACAAGTTGAAGTCAGTCCGGCTCAAGACTACATGCGGACGGGTCAGGGTTTTGCCGAGTTCCTGAAAAACGACGATACAACAGTAGTTCAAGGGTGATGCAGGACTTGGCGCCTTTAGGCGCCAATCTTTTCCTGCACCACCCTTGAACTCTCTTGCTCGATCCATACACTGCTGACACCGACAATTTTGCGTTAGGAACATGATACCAGCCACCTCAGTAGTGCTGTCAGCTATTGAGGTCACGGAACTATGAGCTGTTGACATATGAACTGTGTCCCGGGTCACCGTTAATCCCTCTGGCCGACGTCTCGTAGAACTTTTAGTTGGGGTCAATGTGACCATGGGGCAGACCGCACAGGATGAGTATCACTGAGACCGCGGCAAGGTCAGTCCCGAGTCCGATGGCCGTTCATATCCGGCTGCGGCGAGCCGCGGCCATTTAGTACGACATAGCTGCTGTGGAGAACATCAGTAGCAACATAAGATTAAATTATAATGAGAAACTTTGAATAGTGTGCGTTTTAACTTGTGACAGTTATCAGCCATGACCCTAATTCTATCAAGTGGCAAGCAACAACAACAAAAAGTATTTGCACATTATTTTTGCCTCACCCCATCATTTTTTTCATAAAGGGAAGTAACCATTTTTTTAATTGATTTGTCATGTGACTGGAGATGCGTCACATGACAAAGCACGTAGCGCATGTTCGAAAGAAAGGTCTTGGAGACGATGACCAACATGTCTGTAGTCTCCATTCTGCTGCTTATCGGGTGCATACACCATGGGACAGCCCAGCAAAAGCCAAACTTCATCCTGATGCTGATGGATGATGTGAGTAGCGCCCAGCAGTACATGTATTCAAACGTCATGGGGATGTGAAAATGTTACGAAATGTTGATACTCTACAGGCTGCATGAACTGCTCTCTAATTCAAAGTGCACGAGATAAAAAAATATTAAAAAAAAAAAAAGAAGAAGAAGGAAAAGAAAAGCATGAAAGACTGATTATTTGTCAACTGCTTTGCTGCCGGTAGGGGTTTGCAAGTTTTGTTCAACTGCAAACCATTCACTGCATGTGTTCCATCTCTCTCTGTTGAAAATGGCTGCACATAGCAATTTACCGTACTGCACACCATCACCAACCGGTATCACGACTGCAGGTTTCATTGTGAACATTTACGCACGTGGGTCATTGGTCCCCAGGTTACAAATCCAATGGGTCATTTCTTAAACGGGATGGGCCAAAAGTGAGCGGGTGGATGGAGGGTGTCACCAGCTGCCGAAATATCCAAAAGCGCAGGGGGGGGGGGGGAGGGGGGGGGGGGTATGCGGGCACCTTCTCGCCAGCTGCAGAAATATTGAGAAGCGGGAGCTTGGCGGGGAGGGGGAGGGAGAAAAAAAAGATGGATGGGCCTTTAGGAACACGTGAAAAGAAGGACCCATGGCATACATAAACCTATGGGTCATTGACCCCTCAGCTCAAAATGTTATAGGTCATTTTGGGAAATGATGTGCCAATGGCACAGGGTGCGCTCCAGAAATTAACCCTGCAAATGTGAGTATGTATTTATTTGAACGTGACGAAGAGTGTTCAGACCATGGTACAAACGTTCACTGTTTTTTTCCAGATGGGTTGGGGTGACCTGGGTGTGTACGGTGAGCCGAGCAAAGAGACCCCCAACCTGGACGGGATGGCCTCACAGGGAATGTTGTTGCCCAACTTCTACTCCGCTAATCCCATTTGCTCTCCATGTAAGTGTATCATGATTTAAAGATTGTAGTGTGTGTCAGAGTGTGGTGGTAGTTGTTTAAACCCTTTGCTGCGGAGAAAAGGTGAACTCGATCCAACTGCAAGAGACAAACCGGTAGATCCTCATGAGCCCCTGCAACTTTAGTTGCTCATGAAGATCTATGCCTTTTGATCAGACCAGTGTGTATCCATATTCCTTGGACTGTCGTGGCTTTTGGTTGTTCAGTTAACTCATTTAGCCCCAACACCCTACAGTAGATTTTTAAGATGCATGATGCATCGACCATGATAATTCAATGCGCCAAGCTAATCTGGCACCACCCTTGAATTATCATGGTCAATCCACCTTCTGTAACTGGCTCATAGTTGTTGGGTGACACGTCTAAAATGTGTAAAAAATGGCCTTGGGGTTAAATAGTGTCTAGTGGCAGGGAAAGAGGTAAGAGTTAAAATGTCACAGAAATCAACATTACAATGTACATCACTACATTTACTAGTATTGCAGCCAGTAATGTTTGGTTTTTGAAAATCCATGCTTTTTTTTAGCAAAATTTGATCAGCTCCTGTCTGTATCAATCATTGTCTCTTTGGTTTTCAGCACGAGCTGCTTTGCTGTCAGGCCGACTGCCAATCAGGAATGGGTTCTACACAACAAATGCACATGCACATGATTGTAAGCTTTCTGATTTTTGCTTTTCTATCCTGCTTCAAATCACCGAGACAGATCTCTTTCATAGCCTGAAATAAAAATGTATGGAAACATCTGAAACTGTTCTTTAGCAGAATATTTGTGTGTGATCACAACCCATCTGTCAAATTTGATGACCTACGTTCAGGTGATCATTTGTGTAATACTCTCAAGTGTAATACTCTCAAGTGTTGTGCAACCCTGGGGGGATAGATAAACATGATAGTGATAGCATCTCATTACCTTACACTAAACATCCACTAGTCTTGAGACTCCTGCAGTTGGTGATAAGAGTGGAAGAGCTTGGCTATGTTATCTGGTCATACTGTCTTTTAAACTGTCTCTTAAGCTTGTTCATCAATGCCCATGTAGGTCGGGTCATTACTGTTACTGTGGGTCAACTGTCGCTAACATCAGCTTCATGACCTATTGTGTAATGGCTTTGTAGCTAACCTGATGCAGGTTTTGATTCAAATGCAATGATTTTTATGCAGCCTACACTCCCCAGGACATTGTGGGTGGGATACCTGATGGTGAGATCTTGCTGCCAGAAGTGCTGCAGCTACAGGGCTACAGGAGCAAAATCGTTGGAAAATGGTGCAGTAGTCATGTGTATCTGTGTGTAGAGCACATATAAATAGTTTTTACTTTCACTTTCAGTGGCACTGCTTATGTAGTTGCATTTGGTATTTAGCAGATTACAGTACAATGTATACTCCTAACCCTTTTCATTCTGATAGACTACTGCTTGAAATTAATTCGACTGATAGTTCAAGGGTGGTGCCGGAATTGCTTGGCGCCTGTGGCGCCAAGCTATTCTGGCACCAGCCTTGAACTATAATGGTTGGTTTGTCTCCTAATCTGTAATGTAGCCTTCACAGGACAAAAAGCAAATTAAAAAAAAATCAGCCTCTGTAGTTCACTTTCTAAGCCAAACGGATCCAGTTTTAACCGGATCTATTTGGCTTAGAAAGTGAACTGTGTAGTCACAAAACAGCAGCATTATATATCTCTGTCTGCAGGCAGCCATCTTGGTCAGCAACCTCAGTGTAATCCCTGAGTAGGCTTCACAAACCTCGTGATTTTAACAATAGTTTACATAATTTCACATAATTTAAACCGCAACGCTGCACACGTCACAGCAAGCAAGCATATTTAATGTGTGTGCAGGCATTTGGGCCAGCAGCCTCAGTATCATCCCCTGCTGCATGGCTTTGACGAGTGGTTCGGTGCCCCCAACTGCCATTTTGGACCATTTGACGACATGTCACAACCCAACATTCCCATCTACAAGGATGCGGACATGATCGGCAGGTAGGCACAGTTGGAGCCCATTCATCTCTGACACACTGCAGAAATTTATGGATTGGCCATGATAGTTCAAGGGTGTTGTCAGAATAGCTTGGCACCTATAGGTTCCAAGATATTCTGGCACCATACTATGTATGGATTGACCATGATATTCAATCGTGGTGCCAGAATAGCTTGGCACCTATAGGCGCCAAGCTATTCTGATACCACCCTTGAACTGTCGCGATCAATCTTTTTCCTGATCAGTAATCTCTTTGGGGAATTTTTTTTAGATCTGTAACAAAATAAGATATGCCACATGAACTTACTTACTTGCGCCTGTCGCCCCTAACCGGGTATAGGCCGTCGATGAGAGACCTCCAGCGACTCCTGTCCTGTGCTTCTCCTTCGATTTTACTCTAGGTGGTTCCCAGTCTCTTGATGTCTGCTTGGAGGTCTTGACGCCAGGAGTTTCTCGGCCTACCTCTTTTCCTCTTTCCCTGGGGGTTCCATGACAATGCCTGCCTAGTGATACTGGAAACTGGCTTTCTCAGACTGTGACCAATCCATCCCCATCTTCGCCCAATTTCATTCTCTGCTGTTATCTGCTCTGTTCTCTCCCAGAGTCTGACGTTGCTGATCTTCTCTGGCCAGTGGATTTTCAAAATTCTTCTAAGGCAACTGTTTATGAAGATCTGTACTCTGTTGACTGTGGTTTTTGTCAATCTCCAAGTCTCTGCTCCATATAGGAGAACTGCTTTTACGTTGGAGTTGGAGCCACATGAAGATATGTTTCAAATATTCGAGGAAAGATGAGGTTCGACTCCAACCTTACCTTAGCCACATGTGGCATCATTTACTCATATACAGCATACTGTATGTCTCAAATTTGTTGATATACACTAAATATTTGTTGGTTTCATTTCAGATACTATGAGGACTATCTGATTGACCACAAAACAGGAGAATCAAACTTGACACAGATTTATATTCAGGTAAGTGATTTGTCAATAGTGTATTCATTTCACTACGAGGGACTTGTAAAGCCTGTACTTGATGGTGAAGCTGATGGAGTTACTTCGCCATATCCTGTCCAGCCTGGCCATTGCGGATGTTGCTGTACCTATCCTGATACGGATCTCTGCTATGCAACTACCGTCTTTGGACAGGGTGGCTCCCAAGTACTTGAAGCTATTGACCTCTTCTAGCTTCTGGCCGTTCATGTGAATGTTGCTGCTGCTGTCGCTTGTGGTGTTGATCATCACTTTGCTTTTATCCGTACTGATCTCCATGCCATAAGACCCTGCGCTACTTGAAAGTTTGTCTGTCAGGTTTTGGAGCTCACTATTGCTGCCTGCCATGAGGTCAATGTCGTCTGCGAATCGAAGATTGCACAGGGATCTGCCACCAATAGAGATTGAAGTATGGTGTGAGACTTGGACACTGCTTGCAGACTCAGAAAAGAAAATCCAGGCCTTTGAGAACAAGTGCCTGAGGAAGTTGCTCCGCATCTCGTACCGCGAGCACAAGACCAACGAATATGTACGGAGCATCGTCACTTCCCTGGTGGGCCCACATGAACCCCTTCTGGCAACCGTGAAACGGCGCAAGCTTGCTTGGTTTGGCCACGTGACCCGACACAACACCTTGTCCAAGACTATCCTCCAAGGCACTCTCGAAGGAAGTCGTCGGCGAGGTCGTCAGAGAAAGAGTTGGGTCGCAAACATAAAAGAATGGACCGAACTCGAGATGCCAGACTTGCTTGCCACCGCCCAAAATAGAACTCAGTGGAGAGCACTGTCTGTTGCTGCTGCCTTTCAGTCCCCCCAACGCCCAGTTCGGGCAAGGGACTGATGATGATGATGATGATGATGATTCATTTCAGCTAGTGTCATTTAACCCTGTGCACATGCAGGTGCCAATACCATAAACAGTTCTGATGCCTGCATGCACAAGAGGATTAAGTCTTGACTGTATGTGCAGCATACGCACATGCACAAATGCATTCATGAGTGTGCAAATGCTATCAATGATTCACTCACTCACACATACACTTAAGCGCATACACACACACACGCACGGTAATCTTCAAAGTTGTATAATTTGATTCTTTCAGGAGGCCTTGAGTTTCATCGAGCAACAGGCAAGCGCACAGAAACCATTTTTTTTGTACTGGGCAGTCGATGCTACACATGAGCCGGTCTACGCCTCACAAAAATTTCTAGGGAAAAGCAAGCGTGGATTGTAAGTGAGACATGAGATGTACAGTCCTGAAAATATTGTTTCCTCAAAAACATTACCGATGACATTACTATTAGGAATGTGCACTTAGCTTACCATTTCAGCCCAAAATTCCGTTGTGTACCTACACTACAAGGAAGGCGACCCAAGGGCGCCGTAGCCAGGTACCCGGAGTAGCCTCCCGTACCTCCCCATCCGGTGGTGTGAGCATTGGTGTCACACCAGTCTGTTCGCTGAGCTTACTGCGAACGGACGTGTATCAGCCTACTGGATCTTTGGCTGTGTACGGTTGTGAACCAGTCGTACCGGTGGTTTGACATTGGCCGTGGTTTACCGTGCCCGCCATGGATTAACTTCGTTCTCTTAGAGTGCAAGTCGGATAGAGCCCTTTGTGCAGTCTTGGGGTGACAATGTGTTCAGTGATAAAGCCTTGCCATGTGGATGCTGCTGTTTCCTTGGAAGAGACCCGGCAGCACTCGGCCACTTCGCTCGGCTGACTGCTTCGTAGATCTGGGGACTGGATGACAGTATCAAGCGTAACTGAACGACGACAAGCGGAAGCCATCCTGGGTGCCTTCTGCATTTGGGGGACTTCGTTGGCTTGGTAGGTGTTGGGCCGTTCATCGCACGAGGGGCCTTCAACCTTCCGCCACACGTGATGGACTACAACTGCTTCGTAGCGGGTCCTATGGCCTTTGGACAGGTTCCCCCCCCCCCCCCTCCCCCTGGTCTCTCTTGCCATGGCAAGGTAAGGCCTCGGTTTTTGCCCTCGACCGGCGTTCGGTTCGCTGGGTGGTGGCACGGGCTGTGAATTTGGCTATTTATTTTCTCAAAATCATTACCGACGGCATGGCATTACTACTAGGAATGCTTCGCTTTAGCTTAACAATTTTAGCCCAAAAAACTCGTTGTGTACCTGATGACAGGGGAGGCAATCATCAAAGGGTGTCATTACCAGGATACCCCGAGTGGCCTCCCCTGCCTCCCAATCCGGTGGCGCGCTCACCGTTTCCCGGCAGCCTCTTCGCTTAGCTCACCAGGACAGACTGTGTGCACCTCGGGTGCTCCGGCTGCGGATGGTGGGATTACCATTGTGTACTCTGGATTCTTTGTGTTACGGACATTCGTAGTGCATTGTGTTTGTGCTTGTATTACCTGTGTGGTCTGTGGATTACTTGGTGTTGGGTTTTCTGTGGGATTACCGGTTTGAGCCATGACAAGTTAAAACAGCGGTTACTGCTTCCAGCTGATTATGACGGTGGCGGTGACCAGGCGGTGATGTATGCAAGCCGACCGGGAGCACAGTCCCTCTTTGGAGGCTCCCCACTTCTCGCCGGTCTTCATCTGTCCTTTGTTACAGTGCTTAGGTACGGACCTGCACCAAGTGTGGATCCTTCCAGTGGCCTAGCGACGGTCATGATGTCTGCCTACCATGCTCGTGCTGCTCCTCCAATCAAACTGGCAACAGTGCGTGACGTGGGAGGAAGAGAGATGGTCGCAGCCATGGGCGTTTTACCGGAGGGATAAACCGGCGCTTTGCACACAGCTGACGTACAAAGCAGCATCGACGACCATGAAGGGAAAGGCAGAATCATACTGGTCGGTGCCTCGGGCAGCGCTGCCCCGCCCTGAGCGGATGAATGAGCCTAGGAGCAGCGATCGGGGCTTGCCCCCCATTCGGACTGGCACCAAGAGCTCCACCCCGCCTCGTAGAGGCCTGGGACATGCTCGACCGCCAGTGATGGGGTTCGCCCCTAGGCAAGTGTCGGCATATGGAGCTCGGTCCCCCCGCAATAAAGATGTTTGGCCAGATTATCACCCCCCAGGTGAGAGAGAGAGAGAGAGCCCAAGTGGGGGACCCCCCCCCCCCCCCCCCCCGAGAAGCAAGTGCCCGCCAGCCTTAGGCTGGACCAGCGCCGTCACCGGGCTGCGTCTAGGACGCACCTCTCAGGGAGGGACAGGAAATTTAGCCACAGAATGCACACGAGAGCTCCACCCAACCTCGTAGAGGACCCAGATTTGCAAGGTCACTCACTACGGGATTCGTCCCCCAGGTACGGGTCTGCATGGAGCTCGGGCATCTCGCAGTAAACGGAGGGCGATTCAGTCATGTGAGACACAGAACTCACGCAAGAGCTCCACCCCGCCTCGTAGAGGCCCGGGACATGCTCGACTGCCAGTGATGGGGTTCGCCCCTAGGCATGTGTCGGCATATGGAGCGCGGTCCCCCCGCAGTAAAGGTGGAAGGCGAGATACGAGTCTCAGACAAGCAAGCTTTTGGGACCGGAAGAGAAAGTATATAGGAGAATACAACCCCACCCATTTCAGAAACAATTGATTTATTTGATCCTTTCCGTAAATAAACAAACGCACTTGACCAAATACATTTAACAGCATTATCTGCCCAGTCAGGTCCCCCAACCCCTTGGAAACAAAAGGCTAGTTAAAATATCTTCCCGAGAAATACACACCACCCACCCCCCACACCCCACCACTCGATGCTGTCAGAGTTGGCCTTCCTGAGAATACTTCCTGTTCATACCACCATGGTAAACAATAGTCCTCTATGCCCAAATAGTGTCTCTCTCTCTCTCTCTCTCTCTCTGCACACACAAAACAAATTAGCATTCCTTTTTGTGTCAACGCTTCAATGTATGTCACTAAACCACTGTGTCATTTTTTTTTACTCTGGGGCAAACCAAAAATATAGAACAAATCTCGAATGTAGGTTATTTCGTAAATGAAACGTCCAACGTGAAAGCCCCACCCGGGTCTGCCCTGGGGGACTTGGGTGGGGTTAGGTATTTTTTAGTTCCCAGGGTCACCCTGGTCAGCCCCACAGGGTGGGTTTTTCTCTCTATTCTGGGGCATGTGTTTCTGTCTACCCTTTGTCCATTCACCTGTATTTGCCTTTTTAAAACTCTCCCTACTGTCTGCACTGCCTGTAGCTCTTGATATTGGATGTGTGTTGCTAAATGGTCTTAGCTTTATTTCTGCCCCATGTTGTAGGTTTATTTAATGTATTTGACCGGCTGGCGACATACATTCAATTTTCTGTTTAGTTTTTTTTCACAAGCAGTGCAGGCACGTCCTGAGAAAGCCTTGTTGCTGTCGGGACGTTAAGCAATGTACAATCAATCAATCAATCCAACGTGAAAAATTGTGTGGAGGAAAATTTATCTGTGAAAAGTTTTCACTTCACACATCGTGACTGCTGCGACGCACACGGACATTGCGCTGTTGAACAATCGGCCTTTATGCTCAACCCTGTCGCGTGATGAAACCGGATTCCTGTTGCGTGCAGTTATTGCCGTCATAACCTGTAGGTAGAGACAGCTGTTGTGTAGTCATGTGAGTTTACAAGATTGCATCTCTTTCATAACCAGAAAGTTGGGCTTGAAAATTGGTTGTGAAACGGTTTCCTGTTTTCGCTCCAGTGGGTGACAATCAGCCTTTCATACAGTTATTTATTAGTCTGTCGCGTGATGCATTTAAATTGAAACCCACAACTTTAATCCCAGGAGAGACCTCAATTATTCAATTTAGTATACACCCCATCATGTTTACAAGTGTTTTAGATCACTCTAGGAGAAAATTGGGTGTGAGTTGTTAGTTTGAAGTTTGAGTGAGTCTCGTGACCAAGAAGGCTAAAATTGGTTCAGTTTAGTCCGTGTTTCAGCACAAGCGCGACGTGCCTACTAATACGTTCGGATTTTATAGTGATTTCGGTATTCAAAATGGGCTGTGAAGGATTAAAACCAAAACAACTTAAAAGCTAAGTGAATACTTTTAATATATGTGAGCGCTTAGTCGGCTCTCAGAGATGTTTAGTTGCGCATCATAAATCAGATACAAATATATATTTATATTTTCAGATTTTTCTGTTTTTTTCTGAATTTGAATTGAGATTCCGTCACTACCGTTTTCGATAATACGGCCAGAACCATGAAGGAAATTATCCTCCGTAGAACGCAGATCTAGCCACAGTGCGTACTTGTCTGTCAGGTATTCACCGATTCTTACGTCATACAGATGCAGATCTTTGCACGCAATATTTGCTGATTTTTCTCTAAGTCTTCCCCCAGCAAAATACTTTGTGATCTCATCATAGTGCTGATATCCCATCATTCCAGATGCAAAAATTTGATTAGGTCAGCCTTCGATTGTGCAGGATAAATGTGTAATTTTCGGATTGTAAAATTTTTCTGAATCTCTTTTGTAAGGACTTTCAGGTTCAGTAAATAACATAAGAATGCCTTTCAGTGACCTAGCAGGCGTGTTTAGGTTGATATTCCAAATCTGGTCGCTTTTATTTTTATTAAATAAACTGTGTCTAATCACTCTGTCATAATAAATCGGAAGTCTTGACTGGTACTGATTTTGTATGAGTCTGGCTAGTTCAGTATGCGTGACAATCTCATATTCCAAGGAAATGTTAGAGATCTTATATGATGCATTGAGATCCGTTGATTTGATAACTTTGGAGTAATCATTGAAGGTTAGTTCAAAACTCAGGCGGTCATTTAGTGCCCCTTGGTAATAAGGCGAATGTCCTGTTAGGATTTCAAATTCGAGTGGAATGCAAAACCTATTTCCATATGTTTCGGCCACAATAACGTCCTTTGCTTCTGTGGTTGTTTTGTCTGATGCATTTATTCGAATTTTCATAATGCTATCTGACTGTATGCCTTGATAAATACGATCCTCTCGTTCTGGTTGTGTAAGCCACAAATCCGTGTAGCAGTAGAACACATCAGCATCGTCAAGACTAAACACTTCCTGTCCTTCAAGTTTAACTTTAATATTCTTAATAATTGCTCTACCTAGATTGTTAACTAGTGTTCTTTTGTCATCTGCGTCCGATGAAAGTTCAATATTAAAAGCAAGACGAGCAGTACCAGGAACAATAACGTCACTGGGGCCTAGGTTTGGAAACTTGACAGTAAGAGTCTGGTTTTGGTCTATAGTACTAGGATTGTTTGTGATGACAATTGATTGTCTAACTGCTTTAACACCGAAAGGTTCACGTAGTTTTCTGTGTGGGTCTAACTTTGATCCGTAGGACTGTGTCATTTTTATTATGCACAATAAAAAAAAATTAAAATAATAAAAACAATGGCCGCGGGAGGATTTAATCATGAAGATTTTGAAATGGATGACACGTATGATTTTGGTAATACAACAGATATGACAGATATGGCAGATATGACTGGTACAAGAAATATTTACAGTTTACGTCACGAACTTTTAGAAACCAAAGTGAACTCATTTTATGATCATGTTGGTGGCCGCCCAGACAACATAGACCCTAACCAGTTTGAACTTGATGGCAAGGGTCATTTATATTTAAATACTGTTGACAAAGGAAAAGTACTATTGACTAACAAAAAAGACCCTAGTAGGTTTAGGGCTTTAAGTACAATAAAAAATGAAGGTGGTGTTAGTGCCTTGCGTCAACTTGGTATTGGTGGGTCTCCTGTCACGCCAAGACTGGTTAGTGTGCTTCAAGACACGCAAACAAAGTTACCAACAGGGCAAGAAATTGAAATGGCACCAGTAACAAGCCTACCAGAAATAGCAAACACAGTGATACAAGAAACCTCATTTACTGAAGGACAAATAAATGATGCTATGAAAACAATAGAAGATCCACCTTTGTCAATGCGGGAGATTATAGGGTTAGATAAATCACTGCAGACAATAAGAGGTGAGATGGTTAATAATCTTGCCAAACTGGGAGAGCTTGATAAACACATAGAACGTGAAAAAGAGAAACTGGCTACCGCAGACAATGGGAATCTTGACACAGAAATGAAAGAAAGAATCCAACACAGATTAAATGATTTGCAGATAGAAAGATCAGGAAGGTTAGAAGCGATTAGTATCGGGAGGGAAAAACTGAAAATACAGGTCAACAGGATTAGAGAAACTATTCAGAAAATACTTCACGAAGACACTACTCTGGCTGAGAGACTTAAAACACTTTTCAGAGAACAGGGTATCACAATTGCCAGTTTAATTACAGCTCTGGGGTTTATTATCAGTACAGTTGTGTTGGCTGTAACGGGTGGTGGTTCTCCACCTCCAGCACCACCAACCCCAGTCCCCACAGATCCAAAAGACTTACAGTCGTGGGTAAAGAAACAACTGTCACACATATCAGACTTGCTTAAAGGTCCTGGTTCAGCAATTAGTCAGTTGAGGACAGCGAAAAAAAATTTCGAAGTCCCTACCTGACTTGAAGTGCAACCCTGACAGGGCCTCATCAGATGGGATCCCCGAACATTCACGTTACTATAGCTGCTGTAGAGTGTCAGACGTCCTTGACGGCTGTCACAGTTCATGCAAACAGGTATACGCCACTCAGCTGCCAAAGGTCACTTCCAGTTGCATCTGTCCGTACACGGTAACACCCACAATTCTCGTGCAACAACAACGAAAGATGACTATCCAACCTGGGCCGGTACTGGGAAGCACTGAGCGACGTCCACAGCGTCCAAAAATGGCCCAGGGAATGGTGACGGTACGTCGAACATGCTATATCGTGGTCTTCTCATTTCTTATGTCCTCGCATTTATCCAAAACAAGGTTTCCTTGAAAGCGTTTGCAAACAACAAGTCTTTATGGTAGTCGCCATTTTTACGAAGGGAAGCTACTAGATAATGTTTGTGTAAGGGACAGCACTCCCGTGCTAAGCAACGCGCAAACGCCCACCTCAAAACGATTTTATTTTTCACAAAAGCCTGGGAGATAATTTACAGGTCATCATGCAACAATGTGATGTGCATGGGTGACAGTGCGAGAATATGAAATGAATGTAAACGGGACATAAATATGCCCCATAAATCCATGGCCAGCAAGCGATATACATTCCCATGAGCTCCTGCGGATGCAGGGGCTCATGAGAATGTATGACGTTTGCATTTGGAACAGGCTGGCTGAAGGCCTGTTCTGTCTGAACCAAACAGCTGAAATTCAGCTTTTCGGGATTTTGAAAAGCTGAATCAGCTTCTAGGAGTGAAGACGGTCACCCATTGATGTGATTGTGCCTGTTCGTGTGTGTCACACGGACATAAAATTTGATTCCATTATAAGAATCTAAGCACTAGGTAATATTTTGCTTTGTCGTTTACTTCTCATCTTGTTTTTTTGTATCACAAAAGATAATTACCGTCTGCAAACTTGATGAGTTCAGTGATAATATTTTCTCCCCAGACCAACTGCTGTCTATGCACACGCAATGCACCCTGCCCAATGCATACCTCATGCAGGTGCCTGACAGCAAACACCGATACACCAACTACAAGCTAAAGGGTGCACGAGCAAACGAGAGGCAAGTTTCAAAATAATTAGATACAGGGCCGCAGCAGATGGTTCCGGCCTTCGCCATACCAATAATGTATACATTTTTTTGACAAGACCATATAATTATGTCTGTTTATGCCCTCGACCCAAATTAATTTAAATGTTACTAATTTTTCCATTTTTGGGGGGTTGTGCGAATTTCCCCCCCCCCCCCCCCCCCCCCCCCCTGCCCGATTGACTTTAGGAAGCAGATGAAAGCAAGCTGGCATCATGCAGGCATGCACCCCTTCGGCTGGAGCATTAGGTTTCTTTCACCTCGTGCTATGGTTATGAGATATGAAATAAATGTTAGGAAACAGATATATATATATATTATGTAATTGGTATTCTAACCACAATATATTTCATTCATAGTTTATCTATGTTTGCACTGACAGCAAACCATGTGGGATTTATTTCTGATTACTCCATATAGCAATGTTCTCTATCAGAAAACTGAAATGACTCAACCCGCAAAAATAAATATCAAGGAAATATATCAGTTCACAACAGCAAGAGGTATATCTCACTTGATCTTCATTTTGTGACAAAAACATTGTTTTCAAATACACTTCAACGTATGGCTTATTTGTTTATATCTGTACTGAGTGAAACTGTTAAAAATGCCTTTCATTGTGAGGCTTCTCTTATGAGTTTACCAAAATCGTCAAGTACATCAATAGGTGTCTCTTGGCTTGACTTCACGAACGAAGATTCTATAGGGCTTGCCCACGTCGTCTGCAGGCATTTTCGTGGCTGCGGAGGCCAATCCGGGACAGGCAGGTTTACATCAATAAGTGTATACATAAATAAAACACAATTACCATGATTGTCATAATTCCTAAAAATACAGCTGATTTTTTTTATGAAATGAGTATGTCTATCCTCAACAAGACCAAGTAGTCTATGTACCCTACAGAACCACATAGTCCAGATCAAAATGGTGACTGCGAAGCGTGTGTAATGCAGAGACGAACTCAACGAAAAAAAGAAAGACGCTTAGAAAAGACAGCTACAACACAATTTTATTCATATTATCTAGTAATAAATTGTGTTGTAACTGTCATTTCTAAGCGACGTTCTTTCCTCATAGGGTTCTTCTCTACAGAACAACATACATGTGCACTTTTACTTCCTGCACCATATATAACTGTAATAATACATGAGGCAAAAACACAAACAGAACAGAGACAACCATTTTAATTATAAAGAAACAATTTCAGTGATGTCATTGAATTATATGCATGGTATATTTTGCTTATGATGCTGTCATTCAAACTTGGTCACTGTGTTTTGGTAAGTGAGGGAGAGGGGGGGGGGGGGGGGGGCTGGAGGGGGCGGGTACACATGCAGGCATATATATATATATATATATATATATATATATATATATATATATATATATATATATATATATATATATATATATATATATATATATATATATATATACCGCAACGATTTCCTAATGTAATGTTACATATGGCAATATAGTTCTATCATCATATGCTAAATTTTGCTATCCACCAAAATGCTAATATTGCCATGATTCCACAGCAGACAGCCTTCATGGACAGGTCCAACCAGTGAAGAGACAACAGACTGGCCAGTGTCAAACATGTCACCAAACTGCAGGGGCGTTAGCAGCAATGTCACACAGAAACTTTGGAACAGCAAACAGCCTGATGCAGTGCAGTGTGCCCCAACTTGCTCTCAGCAGGCAGCTGCAAGACAAGAACAAAGGTCAGTTAGTACATGTGAAGATGTACTGCAAACACTGTTCTAGATGAGTTTACTTGGCTACCGGGTATCAGCCAGTATAATCTACTCAACATGAAACCAACCGTAATGAATCAATCACAGCCAGTGTAATCAATAAACTCCATACAAGACAGATTTGCAAAATAACTTTTACAAACAATTTCTTTGTCTCGGTGATGGTCAAACGATTTATACAGTTTTGTTCTAATAATAAAAGACATTGTAGCTTTGCAATGCTGCTTGGTAACATGATATTATATGAATATGTTTTCAGGCCAACATAACCAACTTTTCCCTGGGGGAGACTAAAGATGCACTCAACCGATGAGCAGCCCCTGGTGACCATATCGAATGTGGGAGTAGAGGCGACACCTTATCAGCGCGTGACCAGTGAAGACAATCCGGCCTACTGTTTGTGTGGGAATCATCTAATAATAATGGACAACAAGAACTACTGAATTTGATCCAGCTGATCGAGTTAACAGAAGAACCAACTTTTCTAGATATTTGTAAGAAGCAGACCGAAGTCAAATTTTGCAGCGTCAAAAATTATAGCATCACATTTGCAAATAAAATTCCCACATTATAATAGCAATCAAACATCACCAACACTCTACATACAGATTTTTTTCAGTTGTGGCATGAGAGCCATATGGGGCTTGGCAACAGCAAACACTGTTGCTCTTGTCAGGTGGCCATAATCAGATGGCAGTTTCTAAGCCCCAATCTAAACTACCTGAGGGCACTATCTGGTTGTGTATGTGTGTGAAACCAACCTCCAAGTCTTTACTTCTGCTGAAAAACCACATCCACTCGTCGCTCAATCTTGTCATCTGTACTGCGTAGGTAATGTAACAAACTGGAGAGCTTCTCATCAGTGAGGCATTGGGGATACAAGGCCACGGAGCACATTCCTTGATGAGAAAAAACAGAATGAAGAGAACATTTTCATTAACTTTTAAAATTTACTTTCTGTCATGGAGATTGTTTACATCTGTTTGTACAAGTAGTTGGGACATGAATAAATGGACACATGCATGTAATATATACTCCATATTGTGCACTTTGTACTCTCTATACAAGAAAGTATTAAAGTTGAATGTAAAAGCAAAATGTTGGACATTTTTTGTTTTCAATACATTTGGACATTCTTCTTCATAAATTGCATACATGTCTGCTTTCATTTTTCATCCTTGTTATAACTACATACTGTAAACAGTGCACATGAACAGGAATTCTGCACCTGACTTGCCATAAGAAAGAATTAGTTTTCATGGTCAGTGTCACAATCCTAAATAGTATATTTCTACAAATACATGTACTGTAATGATACTGAAAATGACATGTACAATACTGCACTTGTACCAGAAATTGCACAAGTGTGTAACATACATGTACTATGCATATTTCTGCTGTGCTACCTGGTATGCCTGTTGCTAATCTTGGTATGCTGCTTGCATACTTGGTGGTTGAAGTCAAGGATGGTAAGCCTGTTGCGCATTATGTAGCCTTTGTAGCCAATGAAAGTTTTTTGGGGGGGCCATTTCATTTTCAGCCACATAGATACATCCCCTTGACTAACACTCAAAACACTCAATGATGAGACTGAAACATATCTAAACTCTAAGTCAAAATAAGTGCATAAATAAGACATGATACCTTGATCATGCCTGGCAAGGACACTCGTAATGTGTGGTGATAACAGGCTTTATCCCTTGTTTCAAGTGGTGTTTAGCCTTTGGCAGCAGCAAAGAAACTGAAAACAGATGGCCAATATAATAGATAAAGCAAAACCTGAAAGTAAAAAAAGCACAAAAGTGAAAATGTACCAGCAGCAGTTTATACTGAGTAGGTTATTTCGATGACAGGACAGTTTCGTGTGTTTTTGTTCTGCATACACTCAAGGATATAATCCTCCATGTAAACACACAGCTCAACTCAAACCTTTTATGCAATTCGCTTGCCTTTGTGCCACACATCAAAGTAATGATCCAGATGTTTCAGTGGCTGCGATCAAGTCAGTAATAATATACAAATCTATTTCATACTGGAAAAAAGATACATGCATTACAGAGTGGCAAACTGACCGGTAGCTAGCACTAGCTGTTATGAAGACTTGGGAGAAAAACCACCATGGCACCATGATAATAATGTTTACTGTCAACTTGTAAATATACTTACAGTGTGGAGGTAGCAGTCATATGTAAATCATAACTTAGTGTTGTGACAGCAATATTTCCAGGACACTATAAGCTACTTTATGTGTGATGTGATAACACTTTTACAAACAAAAATGATTTTGTGCAAGCGCACGGGTGTACCATACTTCAAAATCAAATGCCACCAAACTGATAATTACCTGAAAGTAGCAGGAGATTACAGTAGAACTCTGTCGGTGACAACTTATCGGACAGGTCTTGCTGTCTTCAGAAACTCGATGCCATGCTGTGCATTCACCAGTTTCAAGTCACCTGACCTTGTGACAGCCCTGCTGTCTAGAAACAAACCATAAACACAGTCATGGATGGACAAAACCTGTTGAAAAAGAAATAAATACAGAAAATAGGCATGTGTGCACATACGCATGTGCGTGTGGCTTTCTAAAAATGGCTTAGTCACAAAATAGCAGCACATTTGAGTGTTATGATATGGAGCAATATATACATGTATTTACATGATTCACAGAAAAACTTGCAATAAAATATTTTGGTATACAAGAATGATATTATAAGTTTTTGTCACTCATATTTCTCCTGTTCATAAGCTTGTGGTTTCAGGAAAATATGAGAAATACATTGTATCAGTGGCAAGCCAACTTACAATAGACCACTTATATACCTGATTGTGAGTTTCATAATGAATTATGCACATACATGTATTGCTCTATTTCATCACACTGAAATGTGCTGTTATTTTGTGAACAAATATATTTTAGGTTGATTATAGTGGTATATTTTATCCTTACCTAGACCTGTTGATTATATTCTCATCCAGACAATTGCTGATGTTGTTTTCATACAGCGAGCAGCTGTACATTTGTTTTCATTCAGACAGCTGAACATTTTGTCTGTGTTCAGACAACTGCAGGTATATTTTTTTTTTTATTCAGACAGCTGTATATTTAATTCTATTCAGACAGCTGTATATTTTGTTCTAAATATAAGCCAGCTGTACATTTTGTCCCAAGCATACACACACACACACACACACACACACACACACACACACACACACACACACACACACATTTTAGGTTCACAACTTACCTTGCCACTGCGATTATCTGTTATGTATTGTGATGAGATTGGGCGTTGTTCCATTACTGATGCACCTTCACTTTGTACTAGCTTCACAAATGTATCCACAGAAATAACACATTAGCTGCTTGCTGCTCTGTGAGCTCATTTGGTGTGGCACTGAAAAAGAATCAAATGACTGGTATTTGTATAGTTATGTAATGCACACACGGGTCTTGTACTAGAAAATGGCGTGGCGTTCTGAAGATATTTACACAAAAACAACCACCACGAACCCCCAAAACAAATCGCAACTAAAAGTGGAAACTTCTAAATGTACATCAGACCAGAGCTCAGAATATATCGCATATTTCATTATGTATATAACACAAATATGTGTAATAGAAAATTGCCCAGAAACTATTACACTTATTTATAAAGGAGAGAATATTTAAAAACAAAGTTTCAGGCTGTTACTATAGTGACGTATAAGACGAACAGTGAGGCTAAGATTTCCAATCTATTCTTCGTCTTGTTCATCGATGTATTCTGCCTACTTCTCACCACTGTCGTCTGCTGTTATTTCCTCAGTCATCATTTCCCCCGAAATTGGTGTCCTGTACACCAGAACACACATAACATTACGATCGCTAGGGCTTCTTGTTGTTGACAAGGAAGTGGTCATTAGAGTGGTGTCCCCTGATAATACATATTTACGAGTACCTTCCCTTTGTAAACACGACGTCAGCTACACGCGCATAGGTGTTTGTTGTTGTTGGAAATATACTTACCAACAAAAGTAATATTTGTACCACAAAAAGTGAAAAGACCACACCATATCATGTTGGACTTACCGCCACCATTCGCTGGACCTTTTTTGGACGCTCTGGACGTCGCGGCTCGGTGCAGGCTTCACCAGTGCGGCAAAATGAAAGTTGGATATTTTTCAGTCGTAGTTGCACGGGAATTGGATGTTACCGCGCACGGACAGATGCAACTGGAAGTGACCTTAGGCAGCTGGATGGTGCATACCTGTTTTCGTGAACTGTGACAGCCGTCAAGGACGTCTGACACTCTACAGCAGCTATAGTAACGTGCGTGCTCGGGGATCCTATCACACGGGGCCCTATCAGGGTTGCACTTTCTGTGTCAGGTAGGGACTTTGAAATTTTTTTTTCGATGTCCTCTACTGACTAATTGCTGAACCCGGACCTTTAAGAAATTGGCTCTGAAAGCAGTAGACTCGTTGCCTGGCATTTTAGGCACGGTTGTCAGTTGGTTGATTAGTACTGCAGCGAAGGCAGTAGGGTTTATGGCAGAGCATGTGTGGGTCTTTTTGGTTACAGTAGGAGGGTTGATGGTGGGTTATTTAATGAAACAGGTAAAGAAGTAATACCCCTAATCCAGTGAGACCTATTACCAATGCAGTTCTCTCTGACTCATGTGTGTCAAGGATTGGTGTTGGTGTTATCGTTATGGGTACCGGTGTCAAAGCTGGAGCTGTTACTGTCTGTACAGGTGATGATGTTACTGGTGCCGTGGGTGTTACCGTCTGTAATGATTTTAATGACTGAACATGTGTGGTTGTGGCCCCCAAGTTTACAGATTGATTGAGTCCTAATTTCTGACCAACACCTGCAACAACTATTTCATTATTATAATTTGTTATTGTCCCCATTTGAAGTTGAAGGTCTGATGGCAACATGTATAACCCAATACCAACTACAAAGTCAACTTTTGATCTAGCATATCTGAGAACGTCTTGGTAGCGTTGTATGCTTGATGGGAGATCAACTACTGAATTTACTGAATCTTCTAGATTAGCGAGAAACTGTTTTTGTGAATCGAACTTTCCACTTCCATTCAGAATATTTGATTTTGTTAATGATTGTGCACCTAGTATACACCAGACATATGTTCTGATAGACTCATTTACGCGCTCGACTCCCGCTTGAGTAAATCCGTCACTCCTGTCCAAGACAAATGTGGTCCAGGCGTTAGACTGTTTCTGTTCTATTGAGCCTAACCACACTTCAGATTTTGATGAGAATGAAGTGTAGGGAGGCCAGTAATCTTGAGGGTATTGTCTGTGACTCAAAGCATAATATAATGTACCAATGCCGTGGTGATCATCAAGTTTTTGTGTGAAGTCATACTTAGTGCTTATGTTAAATTCATTACAGATGCGTTCAAATGCTTTCATATCCATGGGGTTGTTAAACCTGTTAAAACTGGATTCAGTGGGTAGTGGTGTATGCAGTTCTGACAGTATACGTCTAAGCTGGTAATAAACATGAAAACGATACACAGACCTAATCAGTTTGAGTGATTCAAATGGTCTGTGAATGAAACACCACAGCCTGTAGTTGAACACAGTATGGCAAAGTTAAGTTGGTTTTGAAACATCTGTAGTGGACTTGAGGACCACTTTCTTGCTGTAGCATCGTCTGTTATTGGAGGGTTTAGGTAATGATCAAAAGGGTTGGGTACTTTGACTTGAAATAAATCTTGTTCGCTTACAGCTATGTCGAGTTGATTTAGTTGAATTATTTTCTGTTCATAAGTAGGGGCGACATTATATTTAGCATCTACATTAAATTGAAATGCGTTTGTAGTGGTAATGGTTGGTGATTTAAATTCCATCCTTTTTTTATGTGATAATAAAAATGTTTATTACCTTAACAAATATTGACACAAGCAAACCAGTGTGGTTAACTAATGGGATTGATAATCGTGATGGTAGCAAGGCTGTAGCTATCCATGAAATGTTCTACACAGTAAAGTGGTTTAATGTAACGGATGATGAAAATTATTCTGTAAGTGGAACTCTCGATGGTTTAGAAAAGGGTGATACTTTACGAGCCGGATATTATGACTTTTGTACTTTAGCTGAATGGCTTCAAAATGAATTTAAAATTAAAGCAACTTTAAACCCAGCTAATTTACTTGTTACAATTGATTTTCCGAAAAGTGGTCAGTTTTCTTTATCAATTAGTCTTTTATTATTACTTGGATTTTTTAAAACAATAACACATCTAGATGAAGATTGGTCACAATCAGTTGGTAGTCTACTATCACCAAAAAAACCAAGAATAACTGGCAGATATCCTGTTCATTTGTCAGTACACACAGTGCTAAATGTTCATTTGAAAGAACTGAACACAACTGAGAATGTACACAATGGAAAGCCTTCAACTTTGTTGAGATGCTTACCTACTGGAACTGCTCCGTATTGTGAAAGTGTAGTTGTTAGATTTCCTAATTTGCAGTTTAAGAAATTAGGTTCTAGTTTCTTTGAGTCACTGTGTTTATATGTAACTAATCAGGATGACAAACCAGTTCTTATGCATGATTTTAGTGTTGTGTTGGAAATTAAATAATTTTATTTTTGTTTATAAAAATGAGTGGTCTTGGTCCAAAGCCTAGAATCATACCAGTTGCATGTCCAGTAACAGAGTTGAAAGATTTGGCTGACGTACAGGATTTTGAGAAGGAAGGGGAAATTGGAGAAATATATGGTTTTGAACTTGATTCAAATGGCATGTACAAGAGGAAAGTAATTGTCGACATGAAAGACGGTGAAAAACAGATTCCTAAACTTGGTCAGCTTCGTGATGTTACTGTACCTACTCCACCTGTAAATAATGTGCCCTACAACTTAATACATGTAGGTAGTAAGTGGGTGGTTTCACCTGTACCGGCACCACCACCCACAATTGACTGGGACATAAAGATTGAATTTATTAGTCCTTATGTATACACTGATGATGAAGGCGCCTTAGTGTTTAGGAAGGTTGTTAATTCTGGGCCGCTTATTGTAAGCCTTGTTCCAAGTTTTGCCCTAGACAACAATAGCAGAGAAAAACTGAAAGTTGAAAATTATGAGAGACCGCGGTATCTTCTTACAACTAGAAAGGGTAGAACAGATACTTCTGTTGTTTTTATGCCAGCAAGCTTAGTCGTGGCTAGAGAAGCGACAATAGTATTTGAAATTATCATGAAATCTGTTGCTACTGCTAAAGAGGCTCAAATTGCACAAGGAAGTAAACTTACATGGAATGAAACAGTAACAGAATCATCAAAGGTCTTTATTGCTATTACAAAAAATAATGATGTTATTAATGTTTCGAGCAGTATTCCCGCTGTCAAGGTGGTGGTCGACAAAACAACTTTTGTTCGTCTAACTTACATAAACCTTGAACACATTGATCTTGTTGCATTTTATTATGCTAGCAAATTGTATACTTTTGAAGAGTTGCAAAATGTAATTGCTGATTAAAAAAATATTTGTCATAAAAAATGGTGAACTTGTATCCACAAATACCACCTGAGCAGCTTGAGCCTATTGAGCGTGATAAAACATTAAAGGCAGATTCATTCCGTTTAATGAATATTACAGAAGCGTTGAAGTATTTGGAAGAAGAACAAGCAAAATACTCGAGGTGTAAACGCCGTTACAATACGGTTTTCAATTCTGTACACAACACATCAATGGCCATGGGGGTGGTTTCGGCCGGATTATCTGTAGGAGGTATAACTCTTTTTGCAACGGGGGTGGGAAGTGTCGTAGGAATTGCTGTTGAAGCTGTTGGCCTTGCCACAAGCCTGGCATGCTTTGGTATGGAAGCCCTTAACAAAAAATTTTATACTAAGTTGCAGAAGCATGAAGCATTAAGTACGCTCGCAGCAGCTAAGCTGACGAGTATGAAACTTATTATTAGTAAATCTTTGGAAAATAATGAAATTGACGATAACGAATTTAAGAGAGTCCAGGATGATTTGGCCAACTATAAACAACAAAAGTCTGAAATACAGAATAAGATGCGTAGTCAGGCTGTAAATGTTGAAGAGCTAAAGAAATCTTTTTTAGAACAAGGAAAAAAGATAGGCGTAGAAGAAACTATGAAAAAAGTTCGAGAACTTACAAGCAAGTAACGATAGGTTTTGGTTATCCATTATTTTTGTCATACACTTCGCAAAGAGATGTCATGCCTGCTCATTTGACGCCATCAGCTCCACCACCAGATTATTACTAAAAAAAAAAGTTTTCTTGTTGTCCTTCTAACTTGAGAAATCTGTCCGAGTGTCTTATGACTTGGGTTAAGAACTTATGATAACTAACATCAAAGTTACTTGTAAGTTGTAGGTAACTTTGAAATTAGTTATCAAGTAAGATCATAAGTTATTCACAGGCAAAGTTTTTTTTTTTTAATTTATTTTTCATTATAAAAATGAATCAAGACGAATTACTTCTTCTAAACGATATTAATGCTGTAGAAAACAAAGACTTAGACTCGAAAAACAGCGTCTTTTGTCTGTGATTGTCTCAGGCAAATCAAAGACTTATCTCGGAAAACAATACATGACAGAGGATATTGAATCTCTTACGGCTGACGAGCTAATCAAGCTTCATTCTAAATATGAAAACCACATCGCTTCACTAATGACTCGTGATTTGAGTCGGTCTCTAGTATGCCTATACACAAAAGCAGTGAGTCACTTTCTACCTGTGGATAGTGACAGTCTTTCACACGACCTTGAAAGCAATCCTATTGTTTCAAGTTCAATTGGCAAATTAGCATGTGTCATGTTTTACAAGTTTGGAAATTACCTTGCACCTGTCGTAACCCTTCTTGTTACTGGGAGTCACCCGGGTCTGCCCTGGGGGACTTGGGTGGGGTTACACAGGGTGGGTTTTTCTCTCTATTCTGGGGCATGTGTTTCTGTCTACCCTTTGTCCATTCACCTGTATTTGCCTTTTTAAAACTCTCCCTACTGTCTGCACTGCCTGTAGCTCTTGATATTGGATGTGTGTTGCTAAATGGTCTTAGCTTTATTTAGGCCCCATGTGTTAGGTTTATTTAATGTATTTGACCGGCTGGCGACATACATTCAATGTTCTGTTTAGTTTTTTTCACAAGCAGTGCAGGCACGTCCTGAGAAAGCCTTGTTGCTGTTGGGACGTTAAGCAATGTACAATCAAACAATCATTGGGTGGGGTTAGGTACTTTTTAGTTCCCAGGGTCACCCTGGTCAGCCCCACAGGGTGGGTTTTTCTCTCTGGGGCATGTGTTTCTGTCTACCCTTTGTCCATTCACCTGTATTTGCCTTTTTAAAACTCTCCCTTACTGTCTGCACTGCCTGTAGCTCTTGATATTGGATGTGTGTTGCTAAATGGTCTTAGCTTTATTTAGGCCCCATGTGTTAGGTTTATTTAATGTATTTGACTGGCTGGCGACATACATTCAATGTTCTGTTTATTTTTTTTCACAAGCAGTGCAGGCACGTCCTGAGAAAGCCTTGTTGCTGTCGGGACGTTAAGCAATGTACAATCAATCAATCAATTGTTACTGGGAGTCATATTGATTTCTCAAAAATAAATTTTACTGCAGAAGAAAATGGACGAAACCCAGGCGACTCCACAACTGAACCCTGTTTTGACACAGGTTCAAACTGTGACGAAGACTAAAAGTCCAGGCAGGGTTGAGGCTGGAAAAAGATTAGCTGAATATAATAGGCAAAAAAAATTACAGCTTAAGGCACAAACAGAAAAGACTCATGTAACTGATCCACCGTCAGGATCGTCAGGACCTGTGTCAGTACCGTCACACCTTCATCAAAGTGAGAGACAAACAACTAAGTCTGACCCTGACCCCAAACCTCAAACAACAAAATATGTAGTTGCTGGATTTGTTGTCGGATTTGGTTACGTAGGTTATCAATTATACAAAAAATACAAACCACAGACTCATACAGTGACCAAAAAATCAGACACTCCAAAAACAAAACCAGAAGTCGCCACATTACCAGTAACACCCAAAGCCGTTGACCCATTTTATATGCAGTAAATAAAAATATTATTTTAATTTTTCTTGCCTAAGAAATGAACGACTCAAAAAATTTAATGAACCTTGTGTATCACTGCCGTAATCAGCGGATTAGCAGTAGCTTATTCTATGCTGGGAAAAAGTCTACTCAAAATGAAATCAGCAGACCTCAGTAGACTCGATTTCGAAGACAGCACTAAGCTAATTGTAGTTGTTACAGCGTCGATTGCGACAAAAGATTTTCTTGTCAAGCAGGGAATTATTCCCGAAAATGTTTCTATGTAAATAAAAATATTATGGCGACGATAGCTATTATGATAGGAGGTGCTATGGTTAATGCTCTGGCATTTAGTGGCTCTAATTATCTCTTTTCAAAAATGGGTAGAGAAGAATCTGCAGAAGAATTAAAACGTCATAATGAAGCATCTGAAAAACTTGCTCAAGCCCAGCAAGATTATGAAAAGAATAGAATTGAGAAACTTGATTTCATCAATGAAAAACTCAGGCTTGAAGGTCACGCACAGCATACGTTTTCAAATACAGACGAAGCAATCAGGGAATATTTTCTTGTCACGGGTGAAGACATGTCTATCCCAAAACCAAAACTAAGTGACTATTACAAACCAAGCACACAACAAAGAAACGGGGAGATAATCTTTGTTCTAGTGGGAATGACATTTGTTTATTTTACAGGAGTTTTCATTGCTAGAAAAAATGGCAGCCGAAAATAAACTATCAAAAATATATTACTCTCCATCAGGCTATTGGAAAGGAGCAACAGCTTTTCAGAAATTACATGCCGCTGTGGGCGGAGATATAACACTCAATCAAGTCAAGCAATGGTTACAGAGACAGGCAATTTGGCAGATATATTTACCTGCTCCAAGAAAAATAACAAGACCCCATTTTGAAAACACTACCCCAAATGACACACACCAAATGGACCTTTTGTTCTTACCACATGACACAATAAGAAAGAAACGATACAAGTATGCATTAACTGTCGTAGACATAGCTTCAAGGTACAAAGACGCTGAACCCATATCTGACAAAACTGCCAGTACAGTTGCTACTTCTTTAACAAAAATATATAGTCGAGGCCCTTTAAGATACCCCAGACTAGTGCAGGTTGATGATGGATCAGAATTCAAAGGTGCTGTTAATCAGTTATTTGCTAAGCATGGTGTATTGGTCAGAAGAGGCATTCCAGGTGTGCACAGATCACAGGCAATTGTAGAAAATTTCAATAAACAGTTGTCAGAGAGACTTTTCAGTTACCAGTATTCTAAGGAACTCATGCATGACACCCGTAACACTGAGTGGGTAAAGAGATTACCACATGTGATAAAAGCAATGAATAATGAAGGACACCCTAAGCCTGCTGATGCTATTAAATTGAAAACAATTGCAGAGCCAAAAAAAGGGCCAACCCCCCCTCCAGACACAAGTTTATTTACCAAACAGGTGAGATATTTATATCAACCAGGGGAAGCTGAAAATGACATAAGACGCAGGGCGACAGACCCCATCTGGTCAACATCTGTTCATAATATAAAAAAAATAATCCCTGGTCCAGACGCAACAATATATTATCTGTATGAGCCTGCGCCTCAGAGGGCATTTGTCAGAGAAGAATTACAGATTATTCCCCCAGACACCGTTACGCATTTTTAATCATTTCATCAACTAACTCATTGATTAGTTCATCAACCAGTTCGTCAGCTATTTCTTCAGATAACTTGAGTCTGTAATGACCTGGTGCATAAGCTTTTTCCTTACTGAAAAACACTCGTTTCGTGTCCCCTACTGCTAGAGACTTCTTTTGTGTTTGAATCATTTCAATATTGTGTCTATTTGACCTCAGTGTTTTGTTTGGATAATCAGGCATCAGTTCTCCATCTAACACTTTCTTGTAATGTTCATGACGGATGTCTTTATTTTTTATTGCTGTTTTCTTGATACCTTTGGCTTTGGATTGACTACCCTTTTGGTGTAGTATAGAATACATTTTTGATCTCAGTCCAACATACTCAACTATAGGCACACCATTTAGTTCATCTTTAAACTTACCAGGCACTTTCTTGTTTTGTGTGCTAAACAGCGGGTGATCTTTAGGGTAGTCAGACGTGTCATACATGTGTAACTCTGTTTTCATGTCTTCATAAAAGTCTTCAGTAGGCACGTCTATGATCATAGAGTCAGTGTCAGTGTATAGCAGACGACACTCAGGATACTTTGGTTTGAAGTAATCATAATAAAATTCAAGCATCAACAGTTTTGACAATTCAAGAATTGCCATACCAATGAATACTGGCTTGTCTAGTTTAACAATCTTTTTTTTGAGTGACACTGCATACAATGATGAATGAAACTCTTTGTACCCTGTGTACTGTGGCTTACCTGTAAGTTTAATTGCACCTGATTCAGTTGTGACCAGTCTCACATCTTTGCGGTGATGAGGATTTTCCATCGTCTTACCAAAACAGGCATTGTTCATAAGCTTAAAGAAGTCTGTCAAATGCAGTGTTGCCGTCTCTGGCACGCAATGTGGTGTTCTTCATTATGTAATCTTTCATGAAAGCACTCTGATCAAATTGAATACCTCTGTGAACTTTCTTTAGTACTAACCCATGTCTGATGTAAAACTGTAACAAGCGATAGTGACACACGTAATTGAATTTATCATTTAAATTTGGCACTAGTTTGGTGTCTTCTTTTTTCCCTGTCATACTCATTTTCTCAACTGCTAATGGATAATCATTGTGGTAATCATGTAGATGGTGTGGGTACTCCAGGTCTACTTCAAAGATCCAACCCTTTTCATCATTTTGACCTCGAGCCATAATATATTTTGTTAATTTTTTTATGCCATACTGTGACAAATCATACAAACAAAAGTTTTTTAATGGCAACAATTTACACATTGCAAATCCATACAAATTATTAGCATCCAAGTATGTAATAAATGACATTGGCTTTGAGGGGTCAAAGTCGTCAAGATATTTGTTGTTGGCCTTGGCATAATTGTTTGCTGCTAGACTAATGCCCCCCCCTCAATCCGCGTTCCTCCCCACCCGGGTCTGCCCTGGGGGACTTGGGTGGGGTTAGGTATTTTTTAGTTCCCAGGGTCACCCTGGTCAGCCCCACAGGGTGGGTTTTTCTCTCTATTCTGGGGCATGTGTTTCTGTCTACCCTTTGTCCATTCACCTGTATTTGCCTTTTTAAAACTCTCCCTACTGTCTGCACTGCCTGTAGCTCTTGATATTGGATGTGTGTTGCTAAATGGTCTTGGCTTTATTTAGGCCCCATGTGTTAGGTTTATTTAATGTATTTGACCGGCTGGCGACATACATTCAATGTTCTGTTTAGTTTTTTTTTTCACAAGCAGTGCAGGCACGTCCTGAGAAAGCCTTGTTGCTGTCGGGACGTTAAGCAATGTACAATCAATCAATCAATCAATCCGCGTTCCACCATTTCACCCATCGTACGATCAGACAACAGGTCTATAAATATCTTACTGGATTTCAAAAATGCATCCCATGTCATGCCAGGACTAGTGATGTAGCAAGCTGGGTCAAGACTGTAATGTAACAAACCCTTCTCACGGTAACTTTCAAATACATCTGCTAGCAAACAGACATCAGCCTTTAAGTACTGGTCATGGTAGTCACCAATTGTCTGACATCCTAGTTTACCCCATGCATCAAGTGTGTGCTGGTAATCAGAGTCAGAAATACCTTTGCCAGTTAGTGTAGAATAAAATTTCTCTTTTGGATGCAGTCTCCTTTCTTCAAACACTACCCAGTCACTGATGTACTCATATGGATAAACACCTTTCTTAACCAAGTCTGGCTCAAAATATTTACTTGTTATTGGATACTCAGTCAGTCCTTCTGCTAGACTAGCCAACCCTAAAGACAGATGTTGCATAGAGTCATAAAATGATAATTTGTCTAACCTAAAAGTCAAGTATTTCTCAGTTGTCTGAGCAATACAACTTATGTTTCTGTAAGACTCATCCACAGCCTGCATGATAATGTGTGAATCATATCCCTTCAGATTGTGGAAAAAGATTGGTAACTTGTATGTCTTAGGATCTATTTTTAATAACAAGTTACAATTGTTATGTGCAGCACCTCTGTAACATCCAGTTATGTGATCATGGTCACGAACTTTATCACCCCCCAGAGGCTGTTCACAAATCCAACACGTCTCAGCTGTATCAAATTTTAGTTTGCCTTCTTCTGTCATCACTAAAGGCATCTGACATGTGAGATACTGTACTACCTGACTATACAGATGTCTCATTTCTGTTAAAAACAGACATGCTGCATTTTCACCCCTGTAGATAACAGGTTCTGAATGAAGACCGTCTGACCTAACAATAATGTATCCAAAAGAACACACCACTTGGTCACTCAATTTTATAGTCTTTGGTAATGACTCTGGAACTGGACCCTCATATGGAACAACGAGTGATTCAAAATCTGCGTATACTACAAATGGCAGCTTTTGTTGATTAACATAGTTCTTGAAATAAACCTTGCTGCCAGGATCTGGATACCTAAGTATTGTTTGAATGTCATCAGCCGACCTACAG
Organism: Semisulcospira habei; assembly: GCA_036245525.1. Classification (NCBI taxonomy): domain Eukaryota; kingdom Metazoa; phylum Mollusca; class Gastropoda; family Semisulcospiridae; genus Semisulcospira; species Semisulcospira habei. Next base: position 162,833,524 of record BTPG01000002.1, read on the forward strand.
TGCTGGGTATGCTTATGTGCCACTTTTATACAGGAGAACCTTTGTAAGCATCTTTTACATATTTCCTGTTTGCCATTGTGTTTTGATACATGATTATGAATTAGTCGTGACATACTCCTAATAATTGTGTAGTGAAAGTTATCACCAGAGCTTATTAGTAACATATCAACATGTTTATCTTCTGGCTGCCCATAGGTTGGGGCAATTGGAGATACTCTAATTGGCTGTAACTTATTCTCAGATTGATTATCCCATACAAACACATTCACGGATATACCAGGATTTAGTTTTTCAAACAAGTCTATGTCCTCTATTTTAACAGGGAACTCAATGCCACTGAAGTTGAGTTCATTTATAAAATTGGTATAGTTAGATACACGTTCAGGTTTTGTTTTTACAAAATGCAATTTGGCAAGCACACACCACATAAAACAGAAATTATCATTGTTCTGAATATTGACCACACCCTTTTTGTCTACAACCTCTTTTGGTAGTGGTATCCATGATTTGCCTAAAATAGGATGATATCTTGACTGCTTTAGTTGTAGTTCATGTACAAGGCCTTCATGCCAGCCAGACCCTTGCATTTCTGCTCTGTCAATTGCTTCATGGAAGTCTGGTAACAATCTTTCTCTAAACACTTTCTCTAGTTCTCTTCTCGAATTAACTGTGTGCTGCCTTGTCGAGATATACGTTACAATAACTTCATCAACATCTCTGACAAATTCTATTTTTGCAACAATCTGAATCTTTACACTATCAGAAAGAAGGTTATTTTGTATGACTAAAAAAGATCTTTCTATTGATTCATAGACATTGTAAATATTATATATAGGTAAGTCAGTTGTGTGAAACACGTTTCTTAATCTTTGACGGTTGTCCATCTTTTTTATTTGTCCGACAAAAAAATAAATAGAAAATTATATAATGAAAATGGTACTTTATTGACTGTAACTCCTACAAAACAGATTTGTTTACACACTGACTCAATCATCATTATTGTATGTGTAATACCATTTTATTAAATGTAATATCGTTAAAATATAAATTTATTTTATATAGTTCTTTTGCTAAATTACTACACAATTTAGTAAACCAACCATCGTAATATTCGTTAACAGTAAATGATTGTGTCTTAATATCAACAGTTATTTTTTTAATAAATGGATTATCAACACATAAAGTTATATTACCAGACATATACACTGTTGTTGGTAACATAAATAAATTACCAGGTGACTCTCTATTATTAAGCTGGCTTTCATATTTAACATCTTTAAAGCAATGTGTAATATCTATGATTTCACTAATAGGCCAATTTTGTCTGTCTGTCATTTTTAAAGACAAACCCAAAAGTATAAATTAATTCACTAACCCATACCCTGTAGGTTGATCTGTCTTTAAAATGAGCTTTAGATGCTTAGTTGATTTCAGTTTATTTTTTACATCATCCCGTTCTTGCTTATTTGGAATGACATCGTTCTCTCTGAGACAGTCTTCAAAGCTGTCACGGTCCTTACAGTAAAACAAACAGATAAACTTTAACTGTTCTCGAAAATCTTTCAGTACAGCATTATATTTCTGAGTGAGAATCCATACACTTATGTTTGCATGTCTGCCACTGAAGGCAAGTTCTGCTAATATGTTTCTCTTTTTGACAATGTCTTTCTCTGCAGAACAGTCATCGACTATGAACAATGTTGGCTGTCCTTCAAATTGCTTGTAAAAATATAGCAGGTAATCATTCAGTTTTTTCTCAGGGTCGACTAAGTATATGTTGTTGTCAGTCCAAATGAATAAACGGTTGTGATAAGCTTTGTTGTGTTTGATTGTAGGACAAAATATTACTATGTTTTCGAAATGATAGATGTATCTTGTTTGTAAGAGATTAAGAACAAATTGAGTTTTTCCACAGCCCGTGGCACCGGCAAATAAGCCGCAATGTGGGTCATGCGTCATTAAGTCCATTTTAAAAACACAATATAATCTGTTTGTACAAAAACACTATGCTTGCCTTTCTGGTTATAAAAGGGGTTTCAAACTAACCACTCACACCGCAAGCCTTATAATAATGACTACGAAAAGCTTGTCTGGTTTTATTTATGGTGTGCGGTCTGTGATTTTAGACCTTACGCCCAGAAGCTGCAAGGTCCAAAATCACAGATAGGTCCGCCATTATCATGTTGGTTGGGTAAACAAGGTAATAAAACGCACGCAACACAAATGTCCGTGATCTGGTTTCAATTTAAATGCATAACACGACAAGGCAATGTCCGTGATCTGGTTCAAAGTAACAAATCACACCCGATTTTCTCCTCGAGTGATCTAAAACACTTGTAAACATGATGGGGTGTATACTAAATTGAATAATTGAGGTCTCTCCTGGGATTAAAGTTGTGGGTTTCAATTTAAATGCATCACGCGACAGACTAATAAATAACTGTATGAAAGGCTGATTGTCACCCGCTGGAGCGAAAACAGGAAACCGTTTCACAACCAATTTTCAAGCCCAACTTTCTGGTTATGAAAGAGATGCAATCTTGTAAACTCACATGACTACACAACAGCTGTCTCTACCTACAGGTTATGACGGCAATAACTGCACGCAACAGGAATCCGGTTTCATCACGCGACAGGGTTGAGCATAAAGGCCGATTGTTCAACAGCGCAATGTCCGTGTGCGTCGCAGCAGTCACGATGTGTGAAGTGAAAACTTTTCACAGATAAATTTTCCTCCACACAATTTTTCACGTTGGACGTTTCATTTACGAAATAACCTACATTCGAGATTTGTTCTATATTTTTGGTTTGCCCCAGAGTAAAAAAATGACACAGTGGTTTAGTGACATACATTGAAGCGTTGACACAAAAAGGAATGCTAATTTGTTTTGTGTGTGCAGAGAGAGAGAGAGAGAGAGAGAGAGACACTATTTGGGCATAGAGGACTATTGTTTACCATGGTGGTATGAACAGGAAGTATTCTCAGGAAGGCCAACTCTGACAGCATCGAGTGGTGGGGTGTGGGGGGTGGGTGGTGTGTATTTCTCGGGAAGATATTTTAACTAGCCTTTTGTTTCCAAGGGGTTGGGGGACCTGACTGGGCAGATAATGCTGTTAAATGTATTTGGTCAAGTGCGTTTGTTTATTTACGGAAAGGATCAAATAAATCAATTGTTTCTGAAATGGGTGGGGTTGTATTCTCCTATATACTTTCTCTCCGGAGCCCTCCCTCGCAGGACGGTCATGCGGTCAACCGAACCAACTGACAGGATGTGCTTCCCCATCGTGTTTGGACAGGAAATGTAATGGAGACCGAAGATGTCCATAGGAAGGACGGACATTCAGTCATTAGAGCCAGCTGACGGGAGGTGCTTCCCCGTCGCGATTGAACCACCAGGATACCTCCCCCACGCCTTAGGAGCATGGAGAGGGACACAGGCTTCAGGGACCCGAGTCGAAGAGTGGAGCCACAGAAGAGAACAAACTCACAGGGCGGATCCTCCATGTCCGAAGCCCTTTTGGGAGGAACTAACTCGGTCAGCAGCCGATGAGAGGTGGTGCCTCGTCGAGGGCGGGCCTCTTGGAACGCCACCCTGCCAACCATCCACCCGCACTCCGCTCTAGGAGGTAGAGAGAGACTCACAGTGGCCATGGCCCTGCATCACGCGGGGATGAAGTCTACATGTTCGGTAGGGCGACCGCAGCAGCTGGTGAAAGGGCGCTACAGATTCCTAAGGCCAGGGAATGGCTTCTTCCCTCTTCACCTCTCCGACCAACGGACAAGCTCGGGTACGGCGCAGCGGGGGATCTCATTGTGACACCGAGCATCAGAGGCGCCCTCCAAGAGCGGTAACCGACCAGATCTTCAAGGGCCGATCTTCCTTGGGGAAATGACAGCCTCGATGCTGGCGCCGGGACCACGGGGATGGCAGCGGCAGGACGGAATCTCCCTCCCTTTCGGCACACAACCTCGGCCGGTTGGACAATGGAGCGAGCATTAACGTCTCAACACAGTGTGGCCCGCACTCTTCCGAGTGGGAGCAGCGTCTCACGGGTCAGGATCCTCGTAATTGGATGAGGGATCAAGCAGACAAACACATCAACAGGCTGGAGTTGAAGCAGTGTGCCTCGCGTTCTCTCCAAGTCGAAGCAGCGGCTCACAGGTCAGGATATCCTCGTAGTTGGACGAGGGATCAAGCCATCAAACACATCAACAGGTTGCAGATGAAAGCAGGGCGGCTACTGCTCTCTCCGAGTGGGAAGCAGCGTCTCACGGGTCAGGATATCCTTGTATGTGGACGAGGGATCAAGCCGTCTAACACTTCAACAGGTTGGAGTGAAAGCATTGTGGCTCGTGCTCCGAGTGGGAGCAGCGTCTCGCGGGTCAGGATACTCATACTCTCCGACAACTCGACAGTTGTGGCCTACATCCAGAGCTGGATGACGAGGAGGCGCTCAGTCTACACCCAGAGGACGTGGTCCGGAGTTGGGGTAGACAACAGACACTCCTAACAGATGGTCAGTGCGCGCCAACACATCGCAGACTCGCCGCTCCTTGGACGAGGCATCCCAGCTCATCGCGTCATTCCTCCTGCCATCTTCGTCCTGAGAGGAAGGCTGCGTCGATGACCGACGCATCGGGCAACCCAGTGCTTCACATCGCTCCCTCGCAGACTTACGGGATCTAGCGGAGGCATTTGGCTACCACGCGGCAAGACGATGGTGGAGACCAGATGTTCTTCTGAGACTCCCGATGACCAGAGGAGATGAACATCTTCTTCCGACGGCAGTGATGTGGAGTCTCTTCTGGGCGGTTCCGTGCTAGCGGTGGATAAGGAGGCGTTGATGCAGGCGGCGGCTCCCCACAGCCTACAGACTCTGAAGCGAGGCTTGGACAGGACTGCTCCCTGGGTTCGCTTCTCCCTAGATGGCGCGGGATTTCCTTGAGAGGGCGACGCCTTCCGTGAGCAAGTGTCGGGAAAACACCTGGGATCTTTCAGCCTCGGCCCCTTGGCGCAGGACACGCACGCAGCGTTTAGAATGGCGTACCACTCCGCAGCCTGGGACCTGGACTCCTGGCTGACTCAACGCTGCCGCCGTGGATTCCCAGGCATTGGAGGCAAGTCCGATGGGGGACCAGCATGCAGAGTTGCCGCCTAGGCAGGGAGTGCCTGACCGATGCCAGCCGGATAGCGACGTGGGAAAACACGCAGGCAGATACATCCGCTGGCTGGAGTGGAAGGCGGTGCAGCTGGCTCGCGGCAGATGGGAACATTGGCTTGTGCTACGGGTGCGCTCCAGCTACTCGACGGTCAGGGTTTTTATTTGTGTAGCACGTCTGCTGATGGTGCAGAGATCGGGACAGCACTCGTCGGACACGGCGCGTCAGAGGTCAGTGCAACGTACGCGCGGATTTCCCTTGTGGCAGGGTCAGCGGCAGCGCAAAGAGTGTTACTGCACCCGGCTGCCTTCCAACTACTCTACGCGTGTGAGGAGACTCTGATGATGGGTTAGGTATTTTTTAGTTCCCAGGGTCACCCTGGTCAGCCCCACAGGGTGGGTTTTTCTCTCTATTCTGGGGCATGTGTTTCTGTCTACCCTTTGCCCATTCACCTGTATTTGCCTTTTAAAAACTCTCCCTACTGTCTGCACTGCCTGTAGCTCTTGATATTGGATGTGTGTTGCTAAATGGTCTTAGCTTTATTTAGCCCCACGTGTTAGGTTTATTTAACGTATTTGACCGGCTGGCGACATACATTCAATGTTCTGTTTATTTTTTTTTCACAAGCAGTGCAGGCACGTCCTGAGAAAGCCTTGTTGCTGTCGGGACGTTAAGCAATGTACAATCAATCAATCAATCTGATGATAAGCCGGTCTTCCTGTAGTGGAACAGGAAGCTGCTTCCTCTGTCAGCTCCAGACCGGATCCACAAGCCTGGGCTGTGGATGGGCTCCTTCGAGAAACGGACTCCTTGCGTAGCCGAACCCCTTGGTTTTCTCTGTTCACCGAAGTTAGGCTGTTTGGGGCGGTTAATCCTTGGTTGGATGACCGCCTGGGAACAACAGGTATGGTTGATGTAATTTTAACCCTTATCTTGAATTCACCAGTGGGTGCCATACGTTCGAATAAAAATAGTTGACACGTAGCGTCAGAGTGGCGCTGCTAGGCTTCAAGCTAATCCGGCCTAGCCTTCAAGTAAAGCCTTTGGGCTGTATTCTTATTTTTCCTATAGTATAACCTGCGGATGGCAGGGTACAAATTGAAGCTGTTAACCTCAGGTTGATATGGTTTAAGATGCGACAGCGCGTTCCCTCCCTCAGGGCGGGTACCAAGGGACTCCACAAGCTCAGGGGCGGCATGGTGATTAGGACATTGATGGCCATTTTTGGCTGGATCATAGTCCTTCGGAGACGTGCTGTGGACCCCCCTGCCTCAGCTCCGCGTCCGAGACGATTGCAACCCAGGCAGCAACTGTTTGTACAGACACAGAGCGGCTGGCGCGGCACGCTGGGAGATGGACAGGCAGCACTCGCACCAAGAGGTTCTCGGGTGCGGCAGAGGATGCGATTGCAGCAACTCAGGGAGTCTTTGACAGTACGGACACGAGGGAGGGTGGAGAGTACTACAGGCCTGATGTGCAGCAGGGCAACTCTCCCCACAGACCGGATTACCCCCTATTGGCCCACGGCAGTTTCCCCTAGCCCACTTAGTTTGCCGATATCGGTAACCTGATCCGCCTAGCGCAGGCATCGCCAGACTCCAGGCGGCTGCAAGCGCCGTAGTAGCAACAAAGAAGCAAACACGGATACCTCTTGCAAGCAACTAAAGATTTAGCCAATTTTCCAGGTTTTTACAGCACTAACATCTTTCTCACCTTAAAGGCAAATGGTCTGCCTTTATCAAAGTTATAATTTCATTTCCTGCACTTACACTGGAAGTGAATAAAATACTTGGTAAGACCAGCGTATTGCCAGACTCGTGGCTGCAAGCGCCGCAGTAGCAACAAAGAAGCAAAAACGGATACATCTTGCAAACAAGTAAAGGTTTAGCCAGTTTCTCAGGTTTTCACAGCACAAACATCTTTCTCATCTTAAAGGCAAATGGTCTGCCATTATCATGCTTATAATTTCATTTCGTGCACTTACACTGAAAGCGAATTAAATACTTGGTAAGACCAGCACTCGTGATGTAACCTTTTCCCTAAGTGGCTTAAGTTCAGCACACGCGCACACTGCTGGAAACGGCAACCTAACTATTCCAAACAATTTCTGCCACAGCTCGCTCGCACACACGCGTAGCCGTTGAAACTAAGTGGGTCAGAACCCGCAGCGAGACATAGCCGTGCACGTGCAATAGGAACAAAGAAACAAAAACATACCTCTTGCAAATGGGAAAGGTTTAGCCAGTTTCTCAGGTTTTCACAGTGCAAATATCTTTCATCTTAAAGGCAGATGGTCTGCCTTTATCAAGGTTATAATTTCATTTCCTGCACTTACACTGGAAGCGAATTAAACACTTGGTAAGACCAGTAAATGAGCTGTAACCTTTCCCCTAAGAGGCTCAAGATCAGCACACGCGCACACTGCTGGAAATGGCAACCTAGCTATTCCAAATAATTTCTGACACAGCTCCATTGCGCGTGTGGGCAAATGGCAGGTTAGCTCGCACACACGCGTAGCCGTTGAAACTAAGTGGGCCAAAGCCCGCAGAGAGAAACCGCCGTGGGCCGAGTTCGTTAGGGGTTCCCAAGCAGAAGCGGACCCCTCAACATCATTCGAAATTACTGGGTGGCAGACACTTATCAACACCAAGCACTGCCGAGCACTGCCGGGCTCTGGCACAGACCTCTCAGATCGGATGGCGCACTGTCATCAGCAAGATGGCCGGCTTCCACTGGCAATGCTTGGAGATCTAACAGGAAGACCTGCTGACTGTTCACCCTCGCTTCGGCCTTACAGTTAGCAAGATTACGCCTTCTCGGGGCGTCCCTCCGGTCTCCAGGTCAGGGCCAATGACTAGGTGCAGCACTCCACCGGCTTGACTTGGGCTAAGAACTGCCTTCCAGTGTCCACACTGCAAGTTCAACCGTCTGTCCGTTCAGGGATACGGACCAGTCACGGGAGTTCCGCCTACACGATACGGTCAGGGCGCCTAAAAGTGGCAGGCGCAGGACTACGCCACTAAGATAAAGGCACACGCCTATTCCTGCCCTAGGCTCCGGGCAGATGAGACACCTCGGCGCAAACGGTCCCGAGCTTTGCTGGGTCATTCGTTCGGCATACAAGAGCTCTCCCCAGAGGGGGCCCAGACGCTGTGCGCCTGAGCACACAAGTCAAGCAGGGGCTACTAGCAGCGCCTTGCCCGCTTTGGCACAGGGTGGAATATTGTGGCGGCTGTAGGTGGGCGGGCCGAGTCTAGCTTCGCCTGCAGAGATCTGTCAGACCTATCTGGCCAGCGCGTCTACCTGGCACTACTGACTAGTGGGGGTCATCTCGGCGGCACAGCACTCCCTCCCAGACGCCCCTTGGGCCCGCTCCAGCCAGCCCCGAGGGCCTCCTGACCTCCTTTGATCTCCTCCAGTCCCCTCCGATGGTGCGGCGCTCTCCCCGGTGGACCGCTGTCCCAACGGTTCGGCATGGAGCCTACGTTCTGCGCGACTGGAGTGAGTTGCTTGCCTACCTTCTATGCCCGCCTCATCACCAGGAGCTTGCGGACGGTGGTACAGGCCATGGACTTCGCCGTCAGCCGGGACCTGCTCGACGCTTTTCTGCAATTGCTTCTTGCACGATCTACCCAATCGGACCAGCCTCCCGGTCAGCTTTGGCCAGTCGGACCCCGCGCCTTCCCTCCGGTGGGGCACTTGGACGTGCATCGGGCCGACCGCAACGTGGTGGGACTTCCGGAGCCTCGGTTCCGGACGCTGGCGACCTTCGTCCGGCAGATGCTTCTAGCGGACACAGTTCTCTCCAGAGTTGGACTTCATCCCCTGGGCAGGAGGACCGCAGCGGCGGATGTCGTTCCCCTCGACTGGCTTCCTCCTGTTTGCCTCGGCTGCTCCGGCTTCCCTTCTGGCGTCCGTTCCCTGGCGACTTCGCGACCCTGGTGCCGGTCTTCCCGATGCCTCGCCCGGATGGGACGTGCGCCTTTTACCGACGTTCCTCACTGCTTCCTGCCGCTGACCTCCAGGCCGCGCGGACAGGCACCTCACGGGTTGGAGCTGGCGGCGATTGGGTGAACCTTCGTCCATGTGAGACTCGCCCGACACCTGGAGCTTCTCGTCCTCTCCGACACCACCACTGAGGGCTCCTTCTTCCGACGGCAGGGCGGGTTCCTCTCCACTGCCTCTGCTGGCTCCTGTCACAGATCCTCCGGTGGTGCGAAGATTGTGACATCCCTCTCTGAGCACGACGCAACCCTGGCCTCCTGATGGTCCTGCTGACTCCTGCTCGCGGCGCGGCCGGCATTTCAATACTGAGTGGGCGCTCCACCCGGATATCTTCAGAGGATCTGCGTGCAGTGCCAGGCGGCCACGTTCGACCCCTTCCCGACACAGTGGATTCACCTGCTCCCCCTCGCAGCGGTCGACATGCTCTCCTTCTAGGGGGTGGCCCTCTTCGCGGATGCTTATCCGCCAACGCTGCTAGTCCCAAGGTCCTGCTCAAGCTGAAGGGTGCCTACACGGTGCCTTGCGGGTGGCCCCATTCTGCTGGACCAAGGCTTGGACCATCGACCTCATGAGCCTCGCCACGCTCCGCCCCCCCCCCCCTCCCCTCCCCGCCCTGCGGTTCCCCACCCAGCGCACGAGGTTCTAGCAACCCCAACTGACGCGGCTGTGCCGACCATGTCCTGAGCGACTTCACGCACGCCTGGGGATTGGGCGGCTCTCCCTCGCTGCTAGGGGTTCCAAAGGGCACCGGCGGAGGGCATCGCTACAGCTCGCAGGCCTTCGACCAGACACATCCAAGAGGGACAGTGGCGAGTCCTGCGGTCTTGGGGTGACGACAGATCTGCCTACTCTGCTGGCTTTGCGTTGAGCAGACCTTGGCGCCGCTCAACTGCAGGAGCTACCTGGCCAGGATAGCGGACACGTGTCTCCACCTGGCAGACATCGCGGCCAGTCAGTATCTTTTTCCAGTCCGCCTACCTGGACCTCTCCTCGGAGGACGCTCAGAGGCTGGAGATCAGGGCGCACAAGGTGCTAGCCCTGGCCATGAGCGTTGCCTTCACCCGCAGCTGCGCCGTCAGGGCTTGGGACGGCTGTGGCTTGGCGGGTGTGATCTACCTTCGCCCGATGCTGGCACAGTGACCTTCGGGCCCGCGGGAGACCTGAGCCCGGACTAGGGCCTTCGCCGGGGCGCGACAGTCCCTCCCGGCGCCTAGGCGCTTTGTGAAGCTTAGCTGAAATGGTCGGGAGTGTGGCCGGGGTAGGTGGCTGGCGGGCCCCTTACAGGGAATGTGAGTCTAGGCGGCACCCACCTCCTATTGGCTATTCTTCCTAATAGTAATGTCATCGGTAATGTTTTTGAGGAAACAAATGAATTTTCTCTAAAATGTATTTTTTCGAAAAATACTTATCGATGACATTACTTGAAGGACCCTCCAGCCTGCCCCACTTGCCGCTCCTAAGCTAAGCTTCAGACTGGTGTGACACCACTGCTCACGCCACCGGATGGGGAGGTATGGGAGGCTACTCTGGGTACCTGGCTACGGCACCCTTGGGTCGCCTCCCTTGTCTTGTAGGTACACAACGGAATTTTGGGCTGAAATGGTAAGCTAAGTGCACGTTTCTAATAGTAATGTCATCAGTAAGTATTTTTCGAAAAAATAATTTTAGAGAAAAATTCATTTTATGAATATAAACGGATACTTGTACAATACAGGTCGATCTAATGTCATTTGTAAGGTAACAAATATCTGGACATTTTGCTAAACTTGTTCCCATTTTGTAACCAGAGCCAGACTAGAAGAATTAGGTTAGTGTCTAATTACTTATAGCTGTGCAACATTCCACTGCCAAGCTAATCACATGCTACCACCACTGGCACTATTTACATTACCGGTACTGGTGGCTGCGTAAACATGGGTAAATACATGAATATTGAATTGCTTCGAATAGCTGAATCAGAACTTGTATTTGATCATTTGAGGAACTGAGAGATTTGTGTTTGTGTGGCAGGTATGGTGATGCCATACAGGAACTTGACTATGGCGTAGGACAGATACTGCAAAAACTGACTGACCTCGGCATTGCCAACAACACACTGGCCATCTTCTCGTCTGACAACGGGGCCGCCACCTATGCTAAAGAAATGGGTCAGTCACCATGAAGTTTGGCTGTAATGTTTGTTTTAACCAATGCAGTCTTGACACAAGCAGTAGTACATTGCTTGAGCAGGAGGGTTGAAGGGTTGTGCTTGATTAGCATGGCACCTGGAGGTGCCAAGCTAATCTGGCGTAACCCTTCAACTATCAACATCAAACTGTTTCTGAGCTGTCCTGTAGTCCTCAGAGAGCAACCCCCAAATTTGGGAATTTAGGCCTTAGGGCACAGAGTGTTGAGGAAAAGTGACATTCAGGATAAATTTGACATTTGAAATGACACACTGCTTATGTCATGCAAGGTTTATGTGTTATTTTAGTGGTGTTATTTGATATTACAGGCGGCAGTAATGGCCCGTTCTTGTGTGGAAAGCAGACAACGTTTGAAGGAGGGGTGCGTGAGCCGACCATTGCTTACTGGCCGGGCAGGATTCAGACGGGGGTGGTAAGGTCTAGGGTGCTAGAACTTTGTACCAGTATGATAGACTTTGATTTCATCTCTTGTGTCAGTCTTATCAGCAAGCAGAGAAGAACCCAACAAAGAAAAAAAAACTCACTTAGAAAAGACCGTTACAGCGCAATTTATTAATATTTCGGGTTTAACCCTAATCATTCGGTATACACCAGTGTGTGAAATAAGTTGAACTAAAATAGTTCAAGGGTAGTGCCAGAATAGGTTGGCTGCTCTAGGCGCCAAGCTATTCTGGAAGCACCCTTGAACTAAAGCCATTGGTCTATATCCTTATCTGTAAGTACTATAATGTAGCTTGCATATGGCAGTGTACAAATTTGAAGCTTTTTTTTTGCTGCTTCCAAGTTTCCTCTGTCGACCTCAGAGGTCTTCCTCCACGCCGCTCACTCCAATCAACCCCGGTGTGCTCACCCAGGCCCGCCAGTTGCCATAGCCAGACTCCCGGGCCCACTGCTGTATATATATATATATCAGGTTAGGGGACTCCCTCCGGAGGAAACTCCGCACTACTGCCGAGTCACTTCGGTGGTCTTCCTACTTAACATTTTTCTTGCTAGTCACGGAGTCGAGGAGTGAGGGCTTCCCCCAGAGGTGGTGAGTCAACCACTACGTCCTTCCACGCACAGCAGCAGGGTCTGGCCGAAGACAACCGCGCACCTAGGGCTCCTAGAGGCCGGACCGGGCTGAGGTCACCATGAGACGGAGACTTGAGGGGTCAGAGGCACCTGGAATAGCGTTTTTTCATTTTTGCATGATGATGAGGATGATATGATGATGCCATGGTGGTCCATGTGGTTAGGGACTGCGTGACAGGGCCGCATTCCACGCTTCCTGTCATAAATATCCTGGTATTAACCAGGCCCGGGACTTGCGGACACCTGTGGTGCCAGCCGTGTAATCATCCACACCTTGCGATGCGTCATAACCCAGGTAACAAAGTCGCACCCGTGAAGTGGGTGAGTCTCGGCTTTGTGGCATCAGCCTTCCCATTGGGTCCATGGCACACCCGCTCTGGGTAAGAGTCGACCCAGGTAGGAAAAGTCCCGCTTGACTCGGCTGGGATTCGAACCCGGATCTCCCAGCCGCCAGTCTGACGCGCTAACCACTGCGCTACGGAGGCCGGTAAATTTGAAGCTTTTAGCCTCAGTATGATATTAATAAATTTGGTTCTAACCATATGTTTTCAAAATAGACATACAAACATGTGCACAATTTGCAAATTATCTTTTCTGATGAGGAAGATGCAAACAGTTAAGGGGTTAAAGGACATGAGGATCTCTGTGTTCAGGTGTCTCACCAGCTGGGCAGCCTGATGGACCTGTACACGACCTTCATCACTCTGGCCGGCGGGACAGTGCCTGCTGACCGCGTGGTGGACGGCATCGACCTCTCTCAGTCGCTGTTTAAAAACATTGTAAAGGACAGGTATGGAGTATATGGTCAAACCTGTGTGTGTTGTGTGTGCTCATCAGTGTCTTTGGACCTTACACCTTTGTTTCTTCAAAATGCTCTACCGATGGCATTACTATTAGGAAGGTACCCTTAGCTTACCAATTTCAGCCTAAGTTCCCTTGTGTGTACCTACGTAACAAGGGAAGCAACTCTTAGTGTGGTCCCGCCACCCAGGTCTGCTCTGGGGGACTTTGGTGGGGTTAACTACTTTTTAGTTCCCAGGGTCACCCTGGTCAGCCCCACAGGGTGGGTTTTCTCCTCTATTCTGGGGCATGTGTTTCTGTCTACCCTTGGTCCATTCACCTGTATTCCTTTTTTAAAACTCTCCTTACTGTCTGCGCTGCCTGTAGTTCTTGATATTGGATGTGTGTTGCTAAATGGTCTTAGCTTTATTTAGGCCCCATTTCATAGGTTTTGTTTCTTCAAAAACATTACCGATGACATGACCTTATGGAAGTGTCTACTACTTACGGGAGGCACTCGGGGAACCCCGAGGGGGCCGAGAGTTGTCTCCCGATACTGCCCATCCGGAACCGAGTACCCATAATTCCTCAGTCAGTCTACTTAGGCTCATGCTGTTCAGACGTGTTGCTCTAGCCTACGGACTTTGGATTTTTGACCGATTCGCCGGTCTTCGAAACGGACTTGGTTTCTTCTCTGGGCTTCGACTTCGCCGGCCCTGCCTGTGCCACTGCGTGGCCCTGTCGTCCCCTATGCGTTGGCGGCTGCCCTCTTCGGCTGCTTGGGTGCCTGGGCTACGCGATGAGCGTCGCAGGGACCTTACCCGGTCCTTCCATGGGTGTTTGCACTTTTCTCCCCCCGTTCTCACTCCGGCGGAAAGGTAAGGTAGCTGGGTTGGCCCTCGGCCGGTTCCCGAGCTGGGCGCTGGTTGAGCGGGCACGAAGGCAGTCTTCATCTGCGCTGTTGCTTGTGCGCCAAAATTCTTGACTTTTACCTTGGCGGGCCTCGCGCCCGTCCCCACTCTCCTTCGGTTGTTGGTGTGGCATTGTTATAAACGGGGTCAAAATCTCCCTCTTTTCCATAGATAGCAGCGTTATTTTTAAAAGATCCGCTGTTTAAAAAGAAGGCGTTTACGCGTGAGGAAAAGAAATAAGACGTTAAGATCTGAAACGATCATTCTTAAACAGCGCAGGTCCACAGGTTGTCAGATTCGTTTTCCAAGATGGCGTCTAGCAATGCAGGGCACGTTGTTTCCTCGCGGCTAAACCTTTAATGGAATGGGAGTGGTGTGAAAGATCGGTGAAAGTTAAGTCGAACCCTAATTCTGGCGCTTACCTACTCGCTTGTTCCTTACCTACTCACTTGTACCTTGTGTGGTTCGGGGAATGTGTTGTGCTCCAGCCCATTCCTTGACGCATTACGTTGGTGGATGTGACGAGAGCAGACGCTTACTTCGGTACTGAGTCGGTCATGTAAGGCTTGTTTTTGTTATGCATTATGCAGACCTGTTTACCATACACGTTGGCGTATTTGGGTACACGATTTGGCTTGGGGGTAAACATACATGTGCACTTTTGTACATTGGATACACATGTGAGGTTCAAAGTTTATATTAGTCAGTTGATAGGACACTGACTGCACCAAGGGGCTGAACAGGCCTGATTATGCGTCGTTTACTCCCCTTAGCGTGCTCGCCCCCTGTCGCCATTACGTGGTAATGTTGATGTGCCAGACGTTTGTTTGGGCCTTTTCTTGGCATCACATGTTTGAGTTCTTGGGCATCAGGCATATGCTCACTTTGAGGGCGGGGCCTCTTGTGGCCACGCCTTGCTGCCTTTATTGGTAAGGTTACTGTGCCTGCCGCTTGCTTCAGGCCTATACTTGCCATGACTTGCTTGAGTTTTGTTGTGCATGATGTGTTGTATGCTCACCTTAGACCAAGGGTGACTGCCATGTGTATGTAGGCAGGGATGTACCCAGCGCAGGAAGGAATACGCTGGGAAGACAGGTACAACACTTGGTGGTTGGGGAGTTGCCTTGGCAGGATGGACAAACAGAGAGGTTAGCCGTGACCCCTCTTCTTCGCAGATGGTAGGTCGCAAAGGTAAGGTGCTTACCTTGGCTTAGCCGGGACCCGAATGCCTGCACTCTCTAGCTTGCGGGGATTTATTGCAGGCCCAGGCGTTCGCTGACAGGCTGTTCCTCACTGGTTGTGACTTACCAGGGCAGGGTCCCTCGGGTCCACGTGCCTTCGGTTTTGGTATGTTGCAGTGGCCTCTCGATGACCTGCACGCAATGTGGAGGATTCCAGTGACCGTCGGACTCGCACAAGGTCTGTCTACCATGTGCCGAATGTACCTCCGTACGCTCGTGTGACGTCTGCTTCACATGACCTGAATGGTACTGGTCGCAACTTTGGAGCTTCTATCGACGAGAGCGCCCGGCACCAGTGACTGGTTCCAGACCTGCTGAAATACCGGCTGCTGTTCCCGGTACTCCGACCGCTCGAGTTTCCGACGAGATGACTGAGAGATCACCATGCCGGACACGTCAGTATAGTGTGCGGAGTGGGTAGATCGTTGTGACCGTTCCCAGGAGGAAATGCGCTTGGACAAAGCCTTGTGACAGGGAGAGAACCCACCTCGCTACAGAGCCCGGTTCGGAGAGACGTGCTTCGCGCCGTCCATCGTCCACTGCCGATCCCCACTCGTCTCCATGGAAGCCCGCTGGCTCCTACATGGAGTCGCCTCGCTGGCAGCGAACCCACCTCGATACAGAGCCCGGTTCGCGGAGACATTCTCGCACGCATACATCGTCTCCACGGAAGCCCGCTGGCTCCTATGTGGAGTCACCTCGCTGGCAGCGAACCCACCTCGATACAGAGCCCGGTTCGCGGAGACATTCTCGCACGCATGCATCGTCTCGGCACAAAACGGATTCCGCTGGGCGCACAGTACAGGACCCACGCACCGCTCAAGGTCGGATTGGAAGCCATCCAGGCGGCCGGCGACGTAGCGCAGGATCTCGTGCTTGGAGCAGGTATGCTGGCACCGCGCAGGCTTTCTGGAGGGACCCCACCAGGACAACGCTGCTAGCTGAAGGACGCTGAGCTGGTGGCGAGTGGTTACAGGGCCGGTTGGTGACCGCCCAGCAAGGCAGAGTTTCCAGTCTCCGTCCAGACCTACAAGCTCTGTCTCCGGAGGTGCCTCCGACCTCGCTTGCGGCGCCTGCTCCACCTACACTGCTCTGGCTGCAACTTGGAACTTCGCCGACGCGAGCGCCCGGCTCCTATGAGTTCCAGACCTGCCGGACGCAACAGACTATGGCGCGGAGTGGGCTAATCGATGCGGCCATTCCCAGGAGGGAACTTGCCTGGACAAAGCCTGGTTTCAGGCAGAGAACCCACCGCCCTACAGAGCTCGGTTCGTAAGACGGGTTGCACACCGTCCCTGGTCCACTTCCGATCCCCACTCGTCTTCACGGAAGCCCGCTGGATCCTACGCGGGGTCACCTCGCTGGCAGCGAACTCACCTTGATACAGAGCTCGGCTCGCGGAGACCTTAGCACGCGTCCTAGGACTTCAGGTGTTGAGGACCCACACGCAAGCCGACCGCTAGTCGCGTTGGACTCCTTCCTTGCCCTGATCGAAGTGCCCTGCGCATCGACTCTACGCTTTCTGCGGTGGACGGCTGCCGTCCCCCCCCCCCCCCTCTCAGGAGAGGAATCTTCACTGGTGGACGCTGGGAGACAGCTAGGAGTTCGGCCGCAGCTTCCGGACTTCGTGACCGGCGTTACGACTACCCAGCGCTTCTTCTCTCGGGTCTTCGTTGCTTATCCCTCCATGGAGTTCCGGCCGTTCTGCTTGCCCTCGTCAGGATTGGCTCTCGGGATTTCACAGGAGTTCGTCTGCCCCAGCCTGCTGTGGATCCGCTCTTGGCACTGCGGTTGGACTAGTGACCTCGCTCGGCCTTGACGCCCTACGCTACGTGGGATTGGGGAGCCCCTGACCCTGGCCTTCGTTCTCCGCTTCGAGGACCTCTGGCCCCCTGCAGGTCTACCTACCGCGGAAGCCCCCTCTGTGCTGACGATTCTGATGCACCAGGTTTTCTTCGCGGGGAGCAGACCGGACGATGCTTCTACGACTTGGCTTAGCAAGACGCGTTCTCTGACCCCAGGCCAGCGTTAGGATGCGGTCCTAGTCGGTGGTCCTCGGTCCAGCCTCCAGATCTAGGAGTTCGAGTTCTTCCGGATCTGTCGACCCTTGTCTCCAGGTACCCGTGCGCTCGGCCTCCACAGAGTTCCTCGGTTCACACGCGAAGGAGTCGTCACTGCTTCTGGAGCTTCCAGCCGTTGGACGCACCTGGGGTCCTCAACCGCCACCTGGACACTGTGGAACCAAGGTGCAGCCCCGTCTCCCTGACGTCTAACCAACTCGACAACCTCCTTCGGCGCACCTGGGGAACTCCGGACTTCGGACAGGTTGTCCTTTTTGGCTGTGCTCGCGGTTGGTTTGCCTAGCCTCTACAAGGAAGTCGGATCTACCCCCCCTCTTCAATCGTCTCTAGGCTCGGCTGCTTCAGCTACGCTTCCTACTTCTCCAGTTCTTCTCGACCTCCGGCTCCCTGACCTACGGGCTTTGCGGACAAGAGCATTTACGGATTGTTCGGACGCAAGCTAGGAGGACATCTCGTGGGAGGAAGGACTCGGCCACCAGGAGCTGCTCGTCCTATCCGGCAAAGGGTCAGCGGAGGCGTACATCCAGGATCAGGGCGGCTTGCGATCTCCCGACCAGTGCGTGCTCCTCTACCCCCGATGCGTCGGTGCGAGAACCACAACTTCCTTCCGTGCGTCACACTGCCCTGGTCGACGATAGGTCTGGGTCGACCTTCCCCCCGATGGAACCAGTTGCTACGCACGGAGCGCACCAGGACACCTTTGGAGGATCGGCGTGCTGGCAAGATGGCTTGGTTGACCTGTTCACCACGAGGTGGGATCACCGGCTTACCCTTCGCCTTCCTGATTCCAGCCCCCCTGGCCGAGGCGCTCGATGTTCTGGACAATCCGCTCGTCCTGTGGGTCACCCAGTTTCCTTGGAACCGTTCCTGGACCACTGATCTCCGCAGCTCGTCATGGACCCCCCGCTACTGCTTTCCGCATTCTACAAGGTGCTCGTGCAGCCGCGACGGTCGCTGTTCCGCCTTGCTGGAGCGCCTACTCCTTCGCTTTGGGTGGCGTCCGTCGCCTCTCCCCCACCGACCCTGCTGACCCCAGCTGGCAGACTTATCCCCAGGAGACCAGGCAGAATAGCCTGAGCTAGCCTCACGTATACTTACGACGACATAGCCATCCGGAGCGGACGCGCTCGCCTCTTGGCCGCGCCCGGCAGCACTGACGTTACGGGCCAGACAATCTTCCTGGCTACGCTCAGTCATACGATCCGAATTCCAGGATCCCTCCCCTCAGGGAGCTTAGAGGTTAAGTACGTCCAATCAAGGTACGTGCATAGCCACGAACGTCGCAGTCGTCAGGAACTGTGCTGTCTTACACATCGTGGCTGCTGGGTGCTGGCGGGCAGGTTACGAGGCTACTCGCTCTGGTGGGGGACTTCTCGGGGGGCACATCTCCCTCCTGGCGCATCAGCGCCATAGGTTACACCTACCTAGGGTCATCGGGAGTTTTGCGGTGGGGAGGACGGCCCTCGGGGCCCTAAGGTGTGCTAGAGCGCGGCACCCTCCTTCTCTTCGCAATTCTTCCATAAGGTCATGTCATCGGTAATGTTTTTGAAGAAACAAATGCATTTTTCTTTAAAAGGTATTTTTTCGAAAAATACTTACCGATGACATGACCCAGGCGACCCTCCCACCTGCCCCGCTTGCCGCTGGTGAGCTAAGTATCCTGACTGAGGAATTATGGGTACTCGGTTCCGGATGGGCAGTATCGGGAGACAACTCTCAGCCCCCTCAGGGTTCCCCGAGTGCCTCCCGGGTTGTGTGGTAACACAACGAGTAAGTAGTAGACACTTCCATAAGGTCATGTCATCGGTAAGTATTTTTCGAAAAAATAACTTTCAAAGAAAAATGCATTTTTTAACGTATTGGACCAGCTGGCGACATACATTCAATGTTCTGTTTAGTTTTGTTTTTTTCACAAGCAGTGCAGGCACGTCCTGAGAAAGTCTCATTGCTGTCGGGACGTTAAGCAATGTACAATCTTAGTGTGGTGCTACCACGTACCCGAGTGGTCTCCCCTCCACCCATAAGGCCCCATGAGCAGCGGTCACGCGACAGTCTTACGCTTAGCTTCCGAGAAGACGGATTACCGCTGGCCTTCGGTATGGTTTTGCGTCAGTGTGGTTTTGCTCTGTTTCAGTGTGGTTTTGTGGCTTGGGGTGGATTACCTTTGGTTTGGATTACCTTACTTCTGTCTCCAAGGTCCCCCTCTCTCGGCTATGGCTAGGTAAGAGTATTGTTTCTGCTGCTGTCTTGGATGAGGAGCTGACGGGCGGTGGTTCGTTATGCAGACGGGATGGCAGGACGCTCCAGTGCTTCACTTGCATACGACATGCGTGCCGTGGCAACGGCGGGCACTCGGGCGGTGTACCATGCCTCAGTCAACGCCTTCGCCGTGGCGGCTTATTGTGTCCTTATGCACAGGGATGGGGTCCTGAGGAGTTGCGTGGGCATGCCTGCGCAGGTCAAGACACAGCTCCGCCAGGCTCCGGTTGGCGGCCTCCTCCTGATTTGTCCCACGTGGCAGTTAGTGATGGAGTCGGCCAAAGACCTGTACCCCAGTGCCCCCCAGACGATCCACTCCCGGTTTCTGGCTTCCCGCAAAGCCGTGGGAGCTTCAGGCCCACCCCTCGACCCGCTGCTGGACACACCCCCAAGTCCAGTGGACAGCCGCTCCTTGGTCGCCTGCGCTCCGCCCTGACTGTCGCCCCCTCTTGGCCCAGGAGGGCCCGGAGGTCCGAGCGAGGGAGGGCCCAGTGACTCCCCGTGTCTGCCCCGCTGACGTCGTCAGGGTCTCTGGTCGGCAGGAGGCTTGCGCTGCACAGCGACATGTGGCAGTCGCTGCTGCCAGAAGACCCTTGGGTTTTCTCAACCGTCACGGAAGGACTACGTATTTTGTTCCGTCACCCCTCACTACTGAGGCGCCCCATTGTGGACTGGGGTCCCTACAGATCCTGGCAAAACAGAGGCGCTTCAGGGCGAGTTCACGGCCTTGCTCCAGAAGGCCGCTACGGAGGTGGTCGCTTGCCACGATTTGTGGTCCCCAAACCCGACAGCAGGTGGCGCCCAGTCATAGATCTGTTGGCGCTAAGCAGGTTCATTTCAGCCCCCTCCCCCCCCACCCCCCCCCCCCCCCCCCCCCCCCCCCCCCCACCTTTCGCATAGAGACAGCGCGGGCGTTGAGGGCTGCCGTTCCACCCATGGGCTTTGCCGTCAGCCTCGACCTCGCGGACGCATACCTTCACGTTTCCGTTCACCCGTTGGCTCACCGTTACCTGCGCTTCGCCTTCCACGGAGCAGTCTACCAGTTCTGTGCCCTCCCCTTTGGACTGAGCCTCAGCCCTTGGGTCTTTACGCGGATACTGGACGCGGTGATGGCCATGGCCAGGCGGTCGTCGTCCAACTGCCTGGACGATCTACTGCTCTGAAACCAGGATGCCTCCGCATTACAGAAGGACAGGGACACACTGTTAGAGCTCATGCAACAGCTCGGTTTCTTCATCAACAGTGGGAAGTCGGACCTCTCACCCTCCCGCAGGTTCATCCACCTGGGTATGGAATTTATGGCGGACCTCAACACAGTGCGGCTGCCAGAGAAGCGCATCCGGAAGATAGCAGAGCTCGCTCGCCGAGTGTCCCGTGCAGAGGCCGTGACAGCCAGGACCTGGCTTCAGCTGCTGGGTCTCCTGACCATGGCGGCAGACCTCTTGCCCCTCGGCAGGCTATATTTGCGCCCTCTCCAGCTTCATCTGCTAATCCACTGGCGCCCCTCCTCGGGCGACCTGGGAGCCTTGGTTCCAGTCCCGCCCATGATGAGAACTCACCTCCAGAGGTGCACGGACCCTACTTGGCTGAGGACGGGGGTACCCCTCTTCTCCCCTCCGCCTCTTCTGTCCCTCTGCACAGATGCAAGCCAAGCAGGCTGGGGAGCCCATCTGCTATCAGACCTCTTGCCCCTCGGCAGGCTATATTTGCGCCCTCTCCAGCTTCATCTGCTGGTCCACTGGCGCCCCTCCTCGGGCGACCTGGGAGCCTTGGTTCCGGTCCCGCCCATGATGAGAACTCACCTCCAGAGGTGCACGGACCCTACTTGGCTGAGGACGGGGGTACCCCTCTTCTCCCCTCCGCCTCTTCTGTCCCTCTGCACAGATGCAAGCCAAGCAGGCTTCGGAGCCCACCTGCTACCAGACTTCTCTGCAGTGTCGGGCCATTGGCCATCGGATCTCTCAGACAAGCATCTCAACTGGCTGGAGTTGAAAGCGGTCTGGTTGGCACTCAGCAGCTGGGAGTCCCAGCGCTGGGACCAGGAGGCGTTAGTCCTGTCGGACAACTCGACAGTGGTGTCTTACATACAGACACAGGGACGTCCTCGTTCGCCCATGCTTTGCATGCTGTGGTGCAGAGACCGAGGAATCTCGCCCAGGGCGCGGCACATCCCAGGCCACCTGAACGCCCCTGCAGACTCTGTCACGACGGGGCCAGCTTCTCTACACCGAATGGTCCCCCAGTCCGGAGATTTTCCGCATGATCTGCACTCGCTGGGAGACCCCCATGGTCGACCTGTTTGCGACAAGGTGGAACAGGCAGCTAGCGGTCTTCGTATCGCCCATTCCGGACCCCCTCGCATGGGGGGTAGACACCCTGTTCGTCCCGTGGGAAGGCCTCATGGCTTATGCCTACCCACCCACAGCACTGGTGTCCAAGGTCTTGCAGAAGCTGCGGAGCTGCAGTGTGGTTCTCTTTCTGGTGGCCCCGTTCAGTTGGAACAAGAGTTGGACGACCGATCTGTTGGGCCTCGCCACGGAGCCTCCTGTGAAGATGCCGGCTCCTCGCACGATGTTGAAGCAGCCCAGGCAGAACCTTTTCCATCCGTGCCCAGAGAGATTTTCCCTACACACTTAGCGGTTGTGCGGAAGGCCCTCGCGGCAAGAAGCTTCTTGCATGCAGCAGTGGAGGCTATCGCTTCAGCTCGCAAACCCTCCACCCACGGGGTGTATGAAGGAAAGTGGCGAGTCCTGCTGTCCTGGTGTGGGGCGCGGCGCCTCTCCCCCATGGCGCTGACAATGCCCCCACTGGCTGAGTTCTTCCTGTGGCTGTTTGGGGAGAGCACTTGGCACCTATCACCATCCGGGGCTACCTCTCTATGATCGCTGACACGTACCAACACTTGGGGTGGCTGGTCCAGGAGCATGCACAGATTTTGCGGATCTGATGACCCTTTCGAGCTCCAACGGCCGTCCTGCGCATTGGTACCACGCTGGGACCTCCCTTGGGTGCTCACATGGCGTAACTCAGAGCCTCTGCCCCTGGCTCGGCTGGCAGACGTGACCCAGAAGACTGCTTCCTCCTTGCCCTAATTACCCCGGCTAGAGTCGGCGAGCTACATGCTCTCTCAGTGGACCTGGCCTGTCTGCAGTTCAGGGCCGATAGCTCGGTGCAGCTCCTGACCAACCTGGCCTTTTTGGCTAAGAACAGGCTCCCCGTGGCCGGGGTGCAGGTAATCAGCCTCAGGCCTGGTCCTGCCCTTGAGCCTGGGCGGAAAGGACATATCAGCACAGACGATTCGTCCTGGCTATGTTGGGTGATACGGTCCGCCTACAAGGACCTCTCCCCGGAGGGGGCAAAGAGGCTGCGGACATGAGCGCATGAATTCAGAGCGGTCTTGACGAGCGTCGCCTTCGACCGCAACTGCGCTGTGCGGGACATCGTGGTGACGGTGGAATGGAGAGCAGAGTCCACCTGTGCCCACTTCTACCTGAGAGACCTCTCCGGCCAACAAGAGAACCTGGCCCTGGTGGGAGACGTCTCTGCGGCTCAACACTCTCCCCCCCCCCCCCCCCCCCCCCCTGCCTCAGGCGCCTTGGGCAAAATCATCGGGAGTTTGACCCTGGGTACCTTGCGCTAAGCGCATGCAATTAAGGGGTTGTATGGCGGCACCCTCCACCTTTTCGCTATTCTTCCTAATAGTAATGCCATCGGTAAATATTTTTCGAAAGAACACAATTTAGAGAAAAATACATTTTTTTTCCACCTCAAATAGGTTCTTTTCCCACAAAACCCCTCCCCACCTAAGCACCATGAGCATTCTACCATAGGACTAATATAGCCGGTATACATATGAACATCATCACCATCATAAAGCTATAGAGTTCAAAACAGCACACAAATAAAAATGCCTTTGATGCCATCGAAATTGACGGCCACATGTCCCAAATTCTGGAGGTGTTAACATACTCCTATGTACCTGCTGCAGGAGACCGACTGACCATGACAATTCAAGGGTAGTGCCAGATTGACTTGGCACCTGAAGGCATGAAGCCAATCTGGCGCTATCCTTGAATTATCATTGTCAGTCCATCTCCTGCTGTAGGGTGTTGGGGTTAATTTACAGCACTTGGCATTATACAAAAACTTTGTGCGTTTTGTGATTATCACAACCTGGTTCCCCACCATCACCCTGTCTGCCCACTTACACCCCTCCCACAAACACACACACATAGTTCAGTATCGTCCCAGCCAGCAGTTCTTGCTTATCACTTCACTCGACTTCATCTTTGCAGGTCAATATTCTATTACCGTGGAAATGAACTGATGGCAGTTCGATGGCAGCAGTACAAGGCTCATTTCTGGACCTGGACAAACGGCTTGGAAGAATTTAACAAGGTGGGTTTGTTTCTTCAAAAACATTACCGATGACATGACTGAATGGAAGTGTCTACTACTTACTCATTCTAGCCTAAGAGCCAGTTGTGTTAAGACACAACCCGGGAGGCACTCGGGGAACCCCGAGGGGACCAAGAGTTGTCTCCCTATACCCACCACCCGGAAGCTGGGTACCCATAATCCCTCAGTCTAGTCTACTTAGGCGCACGATTCGGTCGTCTTGCGCTCGGCTCTAGCCTACGGACTTTGGTTTTCGACCGTTCTCGGGTTCGGACTTGCTGTTGGAATGAAGAGCGGGAGATAGGATCGTTTCGTCGGCCCTGCCTGTGCTGCTGCGTGGTTTTCTCGTCCCCACTGCTTGGCGCCTGCGCTTCGGCCTCTGGTGAGCTGTCCGGTGATCTTCGCCGGTCGTGCCAGGCGGGTTTTTGGACGTCTCCCCCCGTTCCCCTTCGGCGGAGAGGTAAGGTAGCGGGATTGACCCTCGGCTGGTTCCCGGGCTGGGCACTGGTTGTGCAGGTACGAAGTTTTTCGTCTTCTTCTCACTGTAATTGCGCCCCCACTCACCTTCGGTGATTCGTAGAGAAGTTTCCTACGCTTTTGTACCTTGGGTGTGGAGAATTCTTGATTAGCTGAGTGGCACAGCCTGAGTCACGCCTTGTCATCGCGTGGTTTGTTCGGGACCAGCGCCTGTTCTGTTTTCGCTCACGGGTGATGGATTTAAGCGCACACTCGCATACGCAGGCATACGCGGTAGACAAGTGCTCACGTACCTTAGAGAGTGGATATACGTTCCGGCGGGCAGCTGGGGGGTTTACGCTCCTTGGCTGGGCGGGCCCCTCATGGCATGTCCACATAAAGTGGTGATTTTCTGCCCCAGGTGTTTTTCTTGTCTTGATTGTCATTGCGTATTGAGTTGTACAGCATGCGGCCGGTGTTGTTTTTTTTTTTTTTTTTTTCCACACACGGTCACCCTTAGTAATAATGTTGGGGGCCTGACTCCTTTTGTCACAGGGGTTGGTACATATGTTGTTGCTCACCTTAGCACTTGACGGCGGTGAATCTACCTCGTTACTGCACTGCTAGATTGCAGACGTGCAGTTTGGTACCTCGCTTCCGTCATGACGTATTCGTCTTTTGTGTACATATGTTGTTCCCTCGCCTTAGCGCTTGGCGGCAGTGGGCCTGCTTGCTTACTGCACGGCTAGTTGTCGGCATGCAGTTTGCAGACCTGTTTACCCAAGAATACACTTTTTGGAGAAACTGACAACTCACTGGCTTGGGAATAATTACACATGTGAGGTCCAAAGTACACAATTAGTCAGTTGAAAGTACACTGACTACACCCAGGGGGTAAACAGGTCTGAGTTTGGTACCTCGCTTCTGTCATGACATGTTTGACTTTTGCTACATATGTTGGTTGCTCACCTTAGTGCTTGCGGGCAGTGAGTCTACCTTCTTGCTGCACTGCTGGCGTGCAGGCTTGACAGTCTGTTATCCCGCTTGGTGCTTGTGTGTTTTGTTGTTACGAAGGCTACCTTTCGTGGCTTAGTCCCACAGGACTCGCCCGCAGGCCTTCGGGTGTTATCTGTTGCAGGGATGCGCTACCCATTCACACAGATGACAGTGGCTAGTTCAGCCCCCAGGGGTCTTTCGCCTCTGCACCGGATGCCCCGCCGACCATGCTTGCTTTGCAAGCGATCGGCACCGGTTTAGGCGCCTTCCAGACACTGCGGGTTTCCGCACGACAACGGACTGCCCTGGGAGAGAAGCCACACCGGATGTCGCGACTAGTGCGCGAACATGGATCGTGGAGGCCGCTGCCAGGGGGAGCGCACGGGAACAGCCTCTGGCAAGGCCCGCTCGGAAAGACAATTACGCACACGTCCGACGTCTTAGGACGTTGCAGTACACTACCACCTTGAGAGGACAAGCAGCTTCTCGGCTGTAAGCCCCAGCCCGGCTGCTACTGGTAGGTGTGTTCTTCATGTCCAGGCAGCGCCCATTGGGACTAGGCCTGTCTTCCGACACGGGAGGTGCCTCCTACCACATTGGGATGATTGTGTCACCTGGCCTCAGCAGCGCGGATGGCAGCATTGAAGCGTCTGCAGGCGGGAGCGACCTATGCTGTTGGTGCTTGAAGGATCCCGTTCCGCCCCGATGAAGAGGGGCATGCCGATGTCCTTCACGCAAGGCAGATGTTCCGGTGGCCGTCGGACAACCACTGGGTCGGGTCTCCTATGCGCAGGATGTGGATACGCTTTCCAACGTATCCTTGGCACCGGTCGCTTGAGACCAGGACGTCCCTGTGGGAATCCCCACACCGGATTCAGTGGACTAGTGCACGAAGTGGGCCTGGATCGATGAGGCCGCTTCCAGGAGGGAGCGCGCCCGGACTAAGACTTCCAAGAAGCCATGTCCACTATCTGCCCCACTTGTCTCCAAGAAGCCCGCGGGATCCCGCTGGGGGTCCCCCTTACCGGCAAGAAAGCCCGCCTCCCTCGGAGCCCGGCTCAGAGACATTCACGTGCACGTCCAGGGACTCTAGTAAGAATGCTCGTCTCCAAGGAAGCGGAGACTACTATCAACACAGTTCCGGGCCACCTCTCGTCCCGCTCGCTCTGCGCGGCGCCAGAGTAGGGACCACTATCGGACTGCTGAGGACATGCAAGCTATGCGGAGGCTTCCAGTGGCCGTCGGATAACCATACAGTCTGTCTCCTGTGCGCTGGGTGTGCTTCCGACCACTCTTGTAACGTCTGTGCTACCTGGCCGGAGCTGCGATGGTCTAATCTCTGGAACTTTAGAGGAGGGAGACTCCTACCCTCTCGGGTACTTGAAGATTGCCGAGACGCCTTCCGCTGTGCCCCCGGCACCGGACGTGCGAGACCAGCTGGATCCGACACAGAAAACGCCACTGAGTAATCGAGGGATTAGTGCAGTGTGGGAGTTCGACCGTCAAGACCGCCTCCGTTAGAGAGCGCGCCCGGATACAGCTGGTGGAAAGAACCCGCCTCTCCCAAGAGCCTGGTTTGGTGGGACGCTCGTGGCGTCCCTCCTCCACCGTCGTTCCCCACTCGTCTCTGAAGAAGCCGCCGGGATCCCGCTGGGGGTCCCCTGGCCGGCAAGAAACCCGCCTCTCCCAAGAGCCTGGTTCACAGAGACATTCACGCACTCGTCCGGAACCTCCTGGTTGTGAAGAGCGTAGACACAGGGATTCTACTCGACGTTATCGCTCTCCCTCGCAAGATCATAAGAGGACCTTCA
The DNA here is from genome assembly GCA_036245525.1 of Semisulcospira habei. Taxonomy (NCBI): domain Eukaryota; kingdom Metazoa; phylum Mollusca; class Gastropoda; family Semisulcospiridae; genus Semisulcospira; species Semisulcospira habei. Next base: position 162,860,883 of record BTPG01000002.1, read on the forward strand.
CGCTCGGGTGCTTGGAGTTGCCCAAGACGCCTTCCGCTGTGCCCCCGGCACCGGACGCGCGAAACCAACTTGATCCGACACAGAAGACGCCACTTGAGTATTCAACGGATTAGTGCACAGAAACCCGCCTCTCCCAAGAGCCTGGTTCATTCCCCACTCATCTCTGGCCGCAGGGATCCCCTTGCCGGCAAGCAACCCGCCTCTCCCAAGAGCCTGGTTCACAGAGACTTACACGCACTCGTCCGGATCCTCCTGTTCGCGAGGATCGTAGGCGCTGGGATTCTACTCACCGTTATCGCTCTGCTTCGCAAGATCGTAGGAGGACCTTCTCCACTCATCGTTCGACGGATCAGGACTCCCTCGACTGGTTTCGCCTTCTTCGCGTTCCTCATCTCGTTCGGACTCCCGTTCGTCCCGTTCCTCTTCCCATCGACCGGCCACTTCCCCTTCCCTCGTCCTCTCCGTTCCGTTCCTCCTCGTCGCAGCCGTTCTCCTCGTCGGAACCCGCCTTCGGCAAACGGGAGAACCTCGCCGCGTCGCTCCGTCTTCGCTCTCCCCTTCGGAGGGAGTCTTCAACCTGCGGTTCGCCGTCAGCGGGATTCCCTCCCTCGGACCCCTCCTCGGTCGCCGGTTCCAGACAGCGGGACTTTGACACCCTGAGTTTGACGGCTGACGACCCCTCAGACTGGTTGCTCGGACGTCTCAGCCGTTTCTCCTCTTCCTCTTCTTCGGCTTCCAGTGCTGCGGTTCCATCAGACCTGTTCTTCTGCGCGGATGGACACTCGGCCGGCGCTGGACAGGACATCCAAGCTCATCGCCGCCGCCCTGCTATGGAAGTTGCCCGGCATCGCCCCTTGACTCACCGGGGGTTCTCATCCATCGTGGACACTGGGGAACCAAGGCGCAGCCCCTTCTCCCTGACGTCTAACCATCTCGACAACTCTCGTTGGGCACCCGGGGGGTGCCGTACTTCGGACAGGTGGTACCGCTTGGCTGTGCTCGGGGTGGAGGCCTAGCCACTACACGGAGTCGAATCTACTCACCTTAGTCGTCTCTAAGCCCGGCTGCTCAAGCTACGCTTCCTACTTCCGTGATTCTTCTCGAGGTCCAACCCTCCGACCTTCGGACTTCGCGGACAAGAGCGTGCTTAGCTTGGATCTGACGCGGACTACTAGGCCTGCTTCTTCTGCTCGTGGGGGGAAGGATAGGTCACAGGAGCTTCTCCTCTTCGGCTACGCGACAGCGGAGGTGTACTTCCAGGATCAGGGCAGCTGGCGATCCTCCGACCAGTGCATACCCCCTACCCTGGTGCTTGGGGAAAGAACTTCATCTCCCTCCGTGCGTGACGCTACCTGGACCGACGGTAGATCTGGGCCAGTCTTCCCCGGTGGGACCAGTGGCTACACACGGAATACACCAGGACACCTTCGGAGGATCGGCGCATGAGACCAGGATGATCCTACGTTTTCAGTAGATTGGGGCACAGGATGGGGCCTTGACCGAGGCCGCTACCCGGACGGAGTGAGCCCGGACACAGCTTTTGAGAAGCAGAGAACTCGCCTCACAGAGCCCAGTTCAGAGAGTCGCGCTTGGCGACGTCCCACGTACAATCTCGGTACCCACTCGTCTCCAAGTAAGCCGCCGGGATCCTGCTGGGGGTCCACTTGCCGGCAGGAACCCGCCTCTCCTCAGAGCCCGGGTTGGAGAGACTTACACGCGCTCGTCCGGAGCCTCCTGTCGACTCCCCTCGGGAGGAGTCATCGAATGCTACGTCTTGCCCTTGCAGCCATACGGCGCCTGAGGGATGTTGCCGTGGTGGATTGGTTAACGAGCTTCAGGAGCTACGCCTCACCCTGTCTGCCTACAGTTCGAGGGAACAATTACGTACAGCTCCTCTCGGACCATACCTTACCTGGACCGCCGCGCCTTGGTCCACAGGTTCACCTTGCGCCCGCTTACGGGGCGCTATTCCACCAGGAGACCACGTAGCAAATCCCTGTACAAGCCTCACGGGTGCCTACGACATAGCCGTTCGCTTCGGACGCGCTCGCCTCTTTGCCGGTTCCGGCAGCACTGACGCTACATGCCGGACGTTCTTCCTGGTTAAGCTCAGTCATACGTTCTGAATTACAGGACCCCTCCCTCAGGGAGGTTAGAGGCTACAGGTACGTTATCAAGGCACTTGCAGGGCCACGAACGTCACATTCGGCAGGGACTGTACTGTCTTGCACTTCGTGGCTACTGGAGGCTGGCGGGCAGGATGACTTCGCCCGCCTCGATTGCAGAGCTCTGCCAGGCCAGAGAGACTCCTCGCTCTGGTGGAGGCCTTTTTGCGGGGGGCACAACTCCCTCATGGCGCCTCAGCGCCGTAGGTATTCACCTACCTAGGGTCGTCGGGAGTTTGCGTTAGGGAGGACGGCCCTTGGGCCCTAAGGTGTGCTGGAGCGCGGCACCCACCTCCTGTTCGCAATTCTTCCATTCAGTCATGCCATCGGTAATGTTTTTGAAGAAACAAATTCATTTTTCTTTAAAAGGTATTTTTTCGAAAAATACTTACCAATGACATGACTCAAACGACCCTCCCACCTGCCCCGCTTGCCGCTCGTGCGCCAAGTATCCTGACTGAGGGATTATGGGTACCCAGCTTCCGGGTGGTGGGTATAGGGAGACAACTCTTGGTCCCCTCGGGGTTCCCCGAGTGCCTCCCGGGTTGTGTCTTAACACAACTGGCTCTTAGGCTAGAATGAGTAAGTAGTAGACACTTCCATTCAGTCATGTCATCGGTAAGTATTTTTCGAAAAAATACCTTTTAAAGAAAAATGAATATCTCTTTTCAACCCTCTTGTGATGCAGCCTCCAATAATGTAAAAAGTTCCAGAGGCGGCCTACTTGAGGGGCTTAACCTCAATCTTCAATGCAAAGAAAAAATGAACACCTTCCAGCTGAAAGAGGGGTAAATCTGCATGAGCCCCTGCAATTGCAGGGTATCATTAAAGATCTATGCCTCTCACTGAGACCACTTTGTATCCATGTTCCATTGACAGCTGGAAATCTTGACAATGATTTCAAACACACAAGTAGCGCCCACTGGCAGGTGAGTATAGGCAGGGAAGGGGTTAAATTCAGCAGCAGGCTTATGTTCTTACCCACATAGAGTTCTCAGAATGGCTGATTCCAACTGAGCTGTATAAATGACTTCTGTCACTCAGGTGGTGGGAGGTACTGACAAATTGCATTCACATTTGTTGTTACACCATTCCTCTGCATGAAGAATAATTCGTCATGGGCCTAGACAGCCTACAGGGGTTCATGAAGATCTGTGTGTCCTGCAGATGGATGTCACTCACTGCAGAAGTCTCTGTTCTGTTTTCATTGAGACTGCTGATTGTGCTGGCAAATTTGCTAATAAACATTTTTTCGGGGGGAAGGGGGGGTTAGGAGGAGGCGGGGGGAGGAGGGGGGGGGAGGGGGGGTTAGGAGGAGGTGGGGGGGGGGGGGGGTAAATAAGGAGCAAAACAGAATATCAACTCTAAGAGTGTGCACACATACTATTAACTATTATTTAAGTGCATACATGTATGAACACATCTTATTGTTATTTGTTTTTGTGTGTTTTTTCCTAGGGTATTGACTTCTGTCCAGGTGAAGAGATTGCAGATGTGACCACACATGAACAAATGAATCACACGCTGGCGCCTCTATTATTCCATCTTGGCCGTGATCCGGGAGAGAAATACATCATCAAGTAAGTCACGTCTTCTTAACTTTGATTTGTTAAATTGCCATTTGTAACTTGTGCTGCATGCACACGTTTAGTACCGAGTACAGCATTATTTGCATCAGCCATGAAGTTTCATAGTCCATGGGAAAGGTGTGATTAGCTTGGTGCCAAGAGGGGAAAATTCTCATGAGAGCGACTGCAGCCGTAGTACCTCATGAAAATGTGTTTGTTTCCTCAAAACACATTACCAATGGTATTACTAATAGGAAAAGGTTCTTAGCTAGACTAATTTTAGCCAAAATTGTGGTGTACGAGTATGGCCGTGATGGCAGGTGAGGGGCACCATAGCCTAGGCGGTAACCAGAGTAGCCTCCCTTCCATCCCAACCGTGCATGCGCCCAGCGGAAGCTCACCAGTCAGTTTCTTTGCTAGACAATGGAAGGTTGTGTACGACAGTGTCTCTAGCTTCGGACTGTGTATTCTTCAGTTGTGGGAACCATAGTGATCGTTGGAGGTGTTACACTACGCTGTGCCTTGTGTTAGGCTTGGACGCTTCAATGTGGGATTTTCCTCGTCGGTTTTTGTGACTTAGACCTGATGAGACAGCGTAACCTTGTGAACCCTGCTCACTCGCTCGAGGCCGGTCTGGCCATAGCGTGTTACGCACTTCGTGTGTCCTGAACTTTCTACTTCTGGAGATGGAAGAGTAAGAGAAAGAAGAGACTCTCCTGCTTCACTCGGAGTGCCGGTGTTCGGCTCGGTGCTGTTCCCAGCTCCAGGGACCGGTCGTGCTGTCAGGCCTGCGTGGTCTCCGCTCACGGACCGGGGACGGGGTCGAGTCTGCCTTCGCCACCATAGATGTTGGGCTTCGATGCGGTGAGCTGGTTGGTCGGCGGCCTGTGTGGGTTCCCCTGCTTCTCCATTATCAAGGTAAAGCCTCGGTTATTGCCTACGACCGGTGCTCAAAGGAGGGGGTAGAGCACCAGGCCTCGGCTTATGCAGTGCACGTAACTTCGTTTGTACGATTTGTTGTGCGGCTTCATATTGCGGGCTCGCGGGGGCACGCTCGCTCGTTTATTTCTTCAAAAACATTACCGATGACTGTCTGGAAGTGTCTACTTCTTATTAATTCTAACCTAAGAACCTGTTGTGTAACCACACAACCCGGGAGGCACTCGGAGAACCCCCAGAGGGGCTGAGAGTTGTCTCCCGCTCTTACCCATCCGGTTCCGAGTCACGTGGTGTCCCAATCAGTCATGCTTCTTAGGCGAACATGTTCGGACGTGTTTGCCCTAGCCTCTGCACCCTGTGCTTCGCCCGGTTCCCGGCCTTCCAGTCTGGCTTCTGCGCTGGTCTTCTCCTTCGCTCTTGGCTAGTTTCTACCTCTTCACTGGGCATCGGCTTTCTTCCAGAGGCCCTCTCACCTGCAGTGCGAGTGGTTGCTGGCGTTTTCTGCTACCGGTCGTCTGGCCGCCATGGACGTTTCCTCCCCCACCCCCGCTCCGGCAGAGAGGTAAGGTAGTTGTTCCTCGACCGGTTCCTGGGCGGGGCACCGGTTCGAGCGGTGGAATTCATCCTTACCTCTTCGTTTGGCTACTTGAGTGGGGGGTCCTTTGTTTTTCCTGACATGTGGGCTGACAGGGCAAGGAAATTGAAAGTTATGGCGGGCCTACTCTTAGCTTGGCGGCGCACTCCGCGCCTTTGCCCGCTCCCGCCGCTTATGGCTTATAGCTGTCACGACACGCCTGACGGGGTCAGGGCGCCGTGGACAATGTGAGTGCAGACACTCGAGAAAAACCCACCCACTCTAAATAAATAACACAACGCCAGTGATAAACAAACAAATCCTTTATTACCTACTCTTACTCTAACCCCCACCCCAACCCACTAACACCCCACACACTCACACATACCCACGCATGCACTCATAACGTATTAACACATAAAAATTAACATATGAGAATGATTGTGTACAGTCAGTTTTTAACTGTATCAGATCTCTCTCTCTCTCTCTCTCTCTCTGTGTGTGTGTGTGTGTGTGTGTGTGTGTGTGTGTGTGTGTGTGTGTGTGTGTGTGTTTAGTCTTAGTAACTGACATCAAGACAAATTCCAATGTTTTTATTGTTTTGTACATGGAAACATATGGCAATAAACCATCTTATCTTATCTTATCTTATCTTATCTTATCTTATCTTATCTTATCTTATCTTATCTTATCTTATCTTATCTTATATAAAAAATGACTAACAAGTGAAAATGACTAACAGGTGAATATGACTAACAGGTGAATATGACTAACAGACGAAAATGACTAACAGGTGAATATGACTAACAGGTGAATATGACTAACAGGTGATAATGACTAATATGGCCAACGGCTATACAAGGCGGGTAACTTTGTCTCTGTACAGTGTCCTCTGTCCCACACTAGACAGGGTGGCTCATAACGTACGAGTACTACCCCTGCACCACAGAGCACCGTAGCCGCGCTTGCCCACGCACGCCTGTGACCGACGCTCAGAACGTAGAATCAACCCGCTGTAGCCCAACGTACTTGTCCAACAGGACCGGCTAGCGAAGGCGTTCCGACTCCCAATGATGCGTCACCGTTGGTCGTGGATGATGAAGAGATCGAAGAACGACGAAATCTTCGAAGCCAATGATCGAAGCCAATCTTCGAAGCCAATCTTCGAAGCCAGTGCACTGGAAAAGGGCGCATTGTCAGTCAAAGTGCCAACACAGTTAATTCTGGCCTATTTGACACGCACCTACTCACAAACCACGTGAGTTGTGTCTCGTCTCACCCTAATATCCGCCTTGGCCATATTAAATATACAATCATGGATAAAAAGGATTCCTATGTACATTCAACATTCGCCAGGTCTGCACTACTCCATTACACTAACATTAAGCTAGCACAACCACTTTTGTATAATAACATTGCCACTGCTAAAACCAACGTTATCAAAATATCCACATGTACATACAAAGATATCAATCACCAGCAACCACCCCACGTGACAATCTTATTACATTACATCTAGGACCTAATACAAATATATATTTGAAAGGATACCCACTTTAATTCATTTTACAACATGGCCCTTTAAATATACTCACTCGGCGACAGCCAACATAAACAACTAAATCCGACACCCACCACATTACAACCCAACCTAAAAAACATGGTTAAAGACTTGATTAAAACATCACTAAAAAACTAGACGAACATACCCTTCCGAACCTATGTACACATTCACACACCCGAGAGCACGGCAGCTAACTGAGAAAAATGGCATGAATTTACCTGTCACTGGTGAGTCCTCCGGCAGGACGAGACAAACAAAGACGAAGACGAACCGGAGGGGTCTTCTGGTGAGTAGCAGCCGTGGTCACAAGTCTCTCTGGACACCCACACCCAGGAACACTGGCCGTGGTCTTGCAGGGAGGGTAAAACAACCCTCACACAGCTTGTCAAGGGCTCCAAACGAGGCCGCACCCTGACCCAGACTCTCACTTCGCTGGCTAACTCCGCTGACTGACTGTAATATCCTTCTGCTACCTTGCAGTTTAACTTTACTTCTGAACACTGTTCGGTTAAAGCTACTTGGCTAAAGCGTGCAACCGCTGTACTCGCTCACTGTTAAGCTTGCTGCACGGGCTTTACGATTACGCTCACACTACATTTATTAACTTCCCTAAACTAAGGCTATTTACAGAATTCGGCGATCTACATTTAGTAACAAAAAAACGACTTGGCGAAAAAAATAAAACAACATGTCACATCCGTTACGTGACATACCCCCCTCCCAGATCAAACACCCGGGTTTGATTCCTATATGACTGTCCCAATACTGCTTCCACATTTACGGTTTCTACCACCCTGTCCTACTCAAAAAGTCAGCAGGAACATTTACTTTACCGGCTATGCTTTCTACTCTAATGGAAAATGGCTGCAACTGCAAAGCCCACCTCATCAGTCGACTGTTTGTGGATTTAGCTTGTTGCAAGTACTGCAATGGTCTATGGTCGGTCTGTACGACGAATGTCCTACCATACAGATACTGACGGAATTTTTGAATTCCCCACACGATTGCAAGACACTCCTTTTCGATGGTGGAGTAGTTACGCTCTGCTTTGGATAGTTTCTTGCTCGCGCATGCAACAGGCTGTAAACCGTTACCATGGTCCTGACATAATACGGCCCCTACCCCCCCTTCGGACGCATCTGTCTGCAACACGAAGAGACGATCGAAGTCTGGCAATGAGCACACAGGACCTGAACACAGTCGCGCCTTCAGCGTCTCAAATGCTGTCTCACATGCATCGTTCCAACCGATCTGTCCAGTTTTCCCTCCCTTGGTCAGGTCGGTTAGTGGGGCTGCTATGGCCGCAAAGTTAGGAACGAACCGGCGGTAATAATTTGCCAACCCAAGAAACGATCTGACTTGTTTCTTTGTTTGTGGTCGCGGCGCGTCTCTTATCCGCTGCATCTTGTCTCCCTCTGGTTTTATCTGACCGTTACCCACTGTATGCCCCAGATATTCCAACTGCTTGAACCCCAAGTAACACTTAGTAGGTCTGGCCGCCAACTGGACCTCTCTTAACCTACCAAAGAGCTGGGCCATACATTGTAAGTGACGTTCTTTAGTGGAGGAAGCAATCATGACATCGTCCATGAAATTGCTAACTTCTGTCAATCGCAAAGGTTCTAGTAACCTCCTCATCATTCGGGAAAAGATTGCCCCTGCCGTCTTTAACCCGAAAGGCATTACCTTCCACTGAAATTGCCCTGCCGGTGTGGTGAAGGCAGTTTTCGGTTTGTCGCTCTCTAACATGGGTACCTGCCAGTAGCCTTTAGCTAGATCTAACTTACTCAAGTACTTAGCCTTGGACAGTAAGGAAAATAGGTACTCCACGTCAGGCATTGGTTCAGCATCAAACACGACCTTTTTATTCAGTTTCCTAAAATCCACACAAAACCTAACAGTGCCATCTTTCTTCTTCACCAAGACGATCGGTGAGTTGTATGGGGAATTGGCTCTCTCGATTACTCCCATCTCTAGCATAGCATCCACTTCGGCTTTGACTACCTCTAGCTGAGAATGAGGTAGAGGATATTGCTTCGTTCTCACCGGCACTTCATCAGTCAAATGGATTTCACATGAGTCTAGTGTCGTCCTCAACGGATAATCTGTCAAAATATCCTTAAACTGGACAGTCAGAGCTTCTATACTAGAATGGATCTCTGGACAGTTAGGATCAAGATGGACGTCGGAGGGTCCTTCAGACGCTACTAAAGGAATGGTAGGTACTTCCTTTACCGCCCTGAATGCCTCTCCTCCCTCATCTTCGTCCTCCTCATCTATCACTACTGTAGCTACTGACACTCGTTCTTGGAACTTTTTCAACAGATTTGCATGGTACAGTTTATTTTTACTGCCCACCCGTACCCTGTAGTCACACTCTCCGACTCTCTCTAGAACTTCGAATGGTCCCTGCCAAGCCATCTCCAGTTTGTTGTGTTTAACTGGAAGCAACAACAAAACCTTGTCTCCTGCATTAAAACTGCGTGGTTTGGCTCTGCGGTCAAAGTGCTGTTTCTGCTTTTTCGAAGCTAGCTTCAAATTCTGTTGCGCTAACCTGCACGTCTCTTCAATGCGATTACGTAAATCTACTACGTACTGGCTTGCATCTCTCACCTCTTCTCCCATCTGCTCTTTCGTCCTGCAAAATTCTATCAGACTTTTCCCCGACGGAATTGCTCGGCCCTCATCGGCCAACTTCCTAGTGCGAGCTAGAGTTTCGTCCTGGTTCTGCCACTCTATCAGTTGGGCAGGAGTCACATTGAGATCGGCCTGCTTAACGACTTTAAGCGCGCTCTCTCCCTCCTTTTATCTCTGAATCTGAGCTCGAGTTTGGACTGCTGCTGCCATAGCACACTCACTGGCATCAATGGATACGGGACTACGTTTCCCATCTGAAAAAGTCACCCAGTTCCCTAGGATTACGTCCGGTCCCATGCGCTCCATTACGATAAGTTCGATCGTCCCTCGCACGAATGGGGAATCGATTTCAACCCATGCAGTCGGATACTTATCGGACTTAGTATGGTCGACGGGATTGACGTCTATGAACCGACCTGTAAAATCCCTGGGTTCTATCCACTTGGCGGCGATCGCACTCATATCCGCGCCGGTATCACGCATGATACGAACTTCCTTTCCCTTGGCTAATCCCTTACTCCACGGGTCGTAGGGCCGGATCGTCCGCATCCCTACGGTCACGGGCTCTGTCATTACGGCTACTATCTCAGAGGCAATGGTGACTTGGTTAACTGACGCCTTACTCTGACAGTTCCTTGCTACGTGCCCTGGTTTGTTGCACTTAAAACACAGCCGTTCACCAGTCCCCCTGCCTGAACTAGCTGGTTCTGTCCTATGTTCTGCTTTGGTCTCAGGGGGTTTATTCGACCCTTTGTCCTTCTTGAACGGCGGACAAATCGGCCCCCCACCCAATGGACGCGAGACTGCCCGTTTGGTGTCGATATGGAGCTGCGCTAGCTCCGCGGCCTCTTCACCATTCCTAGGACGTTTTTCCCTAATGAACATTTCAAGGTCTGCATTCATAATAGCATAAAGTTGCTCAGACAGAAACACGTCTAGCACTTGTTCTACGTCCTCTATGCTCTTATGGGCTAAAGTGAACCAACGCTTGACTGAGGTCTTTAACCTAACGAACAACTGGGGAAACGTTTCGAGACTTTCCTTTCTGGCTTCGCGAAACTGGCGTCTGTAATATTCAGCGTCACGCCTGAATCTTCTCAATAAGGTCTCCCTCACCACCTCAAAATCTTTCCCTTGCTCTACGGTCAGCCTAAGGTATGCATCACGGGCCTCCCCCTGCAATAGAGGTGCTAACCTGATCCCCCATACCTCTTTCGGCCACCCCTGGGTTTCGGCTACTCTCTCAAAGAGCTGAAGGTAAGATTCCACATCTTCCTTATCCTCCAACGGACGCATCTTGAGCGAGTAATGCTGACTAGACTCCGTAACTGACTTCTTTTCCGATGCTGCTAACTGTAATCTAAGCCGCGTTTCGGCCGCGACGAGCTCTTCTTTCCGTGCTTGTTCCGCGGCAGCTAGCTCCTCTCTCCGTGCTTGTTCCGCGGCAGCTAGCTTACGTTCGGTCAATGCTAAGTCATCCCGCCTAGCTTGCTCTGCTGCCTCACGGTCCATCTGGAGCCGTCTCTCGGCTGCCTCGCGGTCCATCTGACGCTGCTTCTCTACTGCCTCGCGGTCCATCTGGAGCCGTCTCTCTAACGCCCTACGCTCTAGGTCACGTTCCCGTTTTTCTTCCTCTCTCCTAACTTCGGACTGGATGAACTGGGTTAGGGCTCCCCCACTAAGTCCTAGGCCCTCTCCTAGCACTTTATACTGCTCATATGGGTTTACCATCACCCCTAACCCCTCTTTACCTCCCTGATCCCTACTGGGTGTCAGTCCTGCTGCAGTGAGAGTACGGGTAAGGGTACTCACCACCGTTTCCTTCCGAGAGGGAGTGGCCAAAGTGGCTCCTCTCTCTCCTGGACCCTCATCCCCTGCACCACCACCCTCGGACTCAGGGTCGTGCCCCGACGTGGCACGGGTGGCCCTGGTGTCCCGTTTAGGGGGCATCCTGATGTGGGTGTCACGGAGGCAGCGACGACAACTGCTCCCCAGCAGGACCCCTGACAAAGAAACAATACAACAAATAAATACACAGAATACAAACAACGAATAAGGACTAGACAGTGACAAGAGCCGAAGGGTCCTCACCACTCGGTACCTGAGTAATGAGAGGCAACCACTCATGCCACCCCCCGTTTATGCGCACTGCACTCTCTGGCCGTGGCTCCCGGCGCAATACGCCCCCACTCCCGCCAACCGCCCGCTAAATCTTACTCGTACCACAACACGAACAAACGATCACTGGCGCACAAAAATACCCTAATCTACCTAATCCGTTACCTCCCCCTAATCCTTATCCCACCGCTGCCACCAAATATGTCACGACACGCCTGACGGGGTCAGGGCGCCGTGGACAATGTGAGTGCAGACACTCGAGAAAAACCCACCCACTCTAAATAAATAACACAACGCCAGTGATAAACAAACAAACAAATCCTTTATTACCTACTCTTACTCTAACCCCCACCCCAACCCACTAACACCCCACACACTCACACATACCCACGCATGCACTCATAACGTATTAACACATAAAAATTAACATATAAAAAATGACTAACAAGTGAAAATGACTAACAGGTGAATATGACTAACAGGTGAATATGACTAACAGACGAAAATGACTAACAGGTGAATATGACTAACAGGTGAATATGACTAACAGGTGATAATGACTAACAGGTGATAATGACTAATATGGCCAACGGCTATACAAGGCGGGTAACTTTGTCTCTGTACAGTGTCCTCTGTCCCACACTAGACAGGGTGGCTCATAACGTACGAGTACTACCCCTGCACCACAGAGCACCGTAGCCGCGCTTGCCCACGCACGCCTGTGACCGACGCTCAGAACGTAGAATCAACCCGCTGTAGCCCAACGTACTTGTCCAACAGGACCGGCTAGCGAAGGCGTTCCGACTCCCGATGATGCGTCACCGTTGGTCGTGGATGATGAAGAGATCGAAGAACGACGAAATCTTCGAAGCCAATGATCAAAGCCAATCTTCGAAGCCAATCTTCGAAGCCAGTGCACTGGAAAAGGGCGCATTGTCAGTCAAAGTGCCAACACAGTTAATTCTGGCCTATTTGACACGCACCTACTCACAAACCACGTGAGTTGTGTCTCGTCTCACCCTAATATCCGCCTTGGCCATATTAAATATACAATCATGGATAAAAAGGATTCCTATGTACATTCAACATTTGCCAGGTCTGCACTACTCCATTACACTAACATTAAGCTAGCACAACCACTTTTGTATAATAACATTGCCACTGCTAAAACCAACGTTATCAAAATATCCACATGTACATACAAAGATATCAAATAATCACCAGCAACCACCCCACGTGACAATCTTATTACATTACATCTAGGACCTAATACAAATATATATTTGAAAGGATACCCACTTTAATTCATTTTACAACATGGCCCTTTAAATATACTCACTCGGCGACAGCCGACATAAACAACTAAATCCGACACCCACCACATTACAACCCAACCTAAAAAACATGGTTAAAGACTTGATTAAAACATCACTAAAAAACTAGACGAACATACCCTTCCGAACCTATGTACACATTCACACACCCGAGAGCACGGCAGCTAACTGAGAAAAATGGCATGAATTTACCTGTCACTGGTGAGTCCTCCGGCAGGACGAGACAAAGACGAAGACGAACCGGAGGGGTCTTCTGGTGAGTAGCAGCCGTGGTCACAAGTCTCTCTGGACACCCACACCCAGGAACACTGGCCGTGGTCTTGCAGGGAGGGTAAAACAACCCTCACACAGCTTGTCAAGGGCTCCAAACGAGGCCGCACCCTGACCCAGACTCTCACTTCGCTGGCTAACTCCGCTGACTGACTGTAATATCCTTCTGCTACCTTGCAGTTTAACTTTACTTCTGAACACTGTTCGGTTAAAGCTACTTGGCTAAAGCGTGCAACCGCTGTACTCGCTCACTGTTAAGCTTGCTGCACGGGCTTTACGATTACGCTCACACTACATTTATTAACTTCCCTAAACTAAGGCTATTTACAGAATTCGGCGATCTACATTTAGTAACAAAAAAACGACTTGGCGAAAAAAATAAAACAACATGTCACATCCGTTACGTGACAATAGCTACCCTCTTCGTCCTACGCTTACGGCGGTTAACGCCTCTGTTGCTGTAGTGGTCGCTTTGTAGCATTGTTGGACCCCTCGTTTTCGCTAGGGTGCTATGACTTTGACCACGTGCCACCATTCTTCTTTGTTGCAGTGGCCGGCTTATGACTTGCACGCAATGTCGTGGATTCCATTGGCCCTCTGATAATCACAAAGTCTGTCTCCTATGTGCGGGTTGCTCCTCGGACCGTTCGTGCGACGTCTGCTCCTCTTGGCCTGAGCTGCGTTGGTCGGAGCTTCTGTGTTTCTACAGGCGCGAGCGCCTGACGCCTTTGGCTGTGGCGGATTCAGTAGAGACTCTCCACCCGCTGTGCCTTGTGCAACGTACTCTCGGGACAGACTTGACTCTGCGGAGAGGACGCCACTCCGGACGCCGAAGGTTAGTGCGCAGAGTGGTTATTTGATCGAGGTGGCCTCTCCCAGGAGGGAGCGCGCCCGGACCAAGCCCTTTGATAGACAAAGAACTCGCCTCATAGAGCCCAGTTCAGAGAGACGTGCTTCGCACCGTCCTAGGTCCGCTCACGATCGCCACTCGTCTCCTAGGAAGCCCGCGGACCCCCACTGGGGGCACCCTTGCCGGCAGATAGCCCGCCTCACAGAGCCTGGCTTGGAGACTATTTCGCACGCGCGTCCCTTGCCTCCGCCCGACACACTAGCACTTCTCGTCGCTCTCGCTCCCCTGTGAGGGACCGTAGGAAGGATTTTTCGCCGCGTCGTCCTCGGGTTCCTGCCTCTACGCGCTCGGGTAGGTCTATGCTCTCGCCTCGTTCCCGTTCGCGACCGGGTTCCCTTTCATCCCGTCCCTCTTCCCCTCCGTCGCCCATTCCTTCCCCCCCCCCCCCCCCCGGGTCTGCCCTGGGGGACTTGGGTGGGGTTAGGTATTTTTTAGTTCCCAGGGTCACCCTGGTCAGCCCCACAGGGTGGGTTTTTCTCTCTATTCTGGGGCATGCGTTTCTGTCTACCCTTAGTCCATTCACCTGTATTTGCCTTTTTAAAACTCTCCCTACTGTCTGCACTGCCTGTCGCTCTTGATATTGGATGTGTGTTGCTAGATGGTCTTAGCTTTCTTTAGGCCCCCCCCCCCCCCCGGGTCTGCCCTGGGGGACTTGGGTGGGGTTAGGTATTTTTTAGTTCCCAGGGTCACCCTGGTCAGCCCCACAGGGTGGGTTTTTCTCTCTATTCTGGGGCATGTGTTTCTGTCTACCCTTTGTCCATTCACCTGTATTTGCCTTTTTAAAACTCTCCCTACTGTCTGCACTGCCTGTAGCTCTTGATATTGGATGTGTGTTGCTAAATGGTCTTAGCTTTATTTATGCCCCATGTTGTAGGTTTATTTACTGTATTTGACCGGCTGGCGACATACATTCAATTTTCTGTTTAGTTTTTTTTCACAATCAGTGCAGGCACGTCCTGAGAAAGCCTTGTTGCTGTCGGGACGTTAAGCAATGTACAATCAATCAATCAATCAATCTTTAGGCCCCATGTTGTTGGTTTATTTAACGTATTTGACCGGCTGGCGACATACATTCAATTTTCTGTTTAGTTTTTTTTCACAAGCAGTGCAGGCACGTCCTGAGAATGCCTTGTTGCTGTCGGGACGTTAAGCAATGTACAATCAATCAATCAATCATTCCTTCCCCTTTTCCTTTTCGCCGTCCCCGGTCGCCTGACCGCAGTCGCTCGCCGTGCCCTGTTCGGACTTCACCTCGCAGTAGATCCTCGCCTCGTCGCTCGCGGCGCTCATCCTCTCATCGCTCCCCTTCTCCCTCCGTGGATCGCCGTCGCGTGGATTGCGTCTCTCGGAGCCCTCGTCGTGCGCTTCGCTCCCCGGTTCCCAGGCTGCCGGAGGACGTCGACACTTTGAGTCTGCTCGCCGACGATTCTGCTTCGGCGTTCCTTGGACGTCTCGGCCGCTTCCCTTCTTCTGCTTCGGCGTCGGATTCTTCTACGTCCCTTAAGCTGACCTCTTCCTCGCGGACGGACACTCTTTTGGCCTTGGATGGAGTAGCGCGGCTCATCACTTCAACGCTCCCCGCGGAAGACTGCCCTGCGTCCCTGCCACTCAAGAGGAAGGTTTCCGCCTTCGTGGACTCTGGGAAGCACGTCAAAAGGTTTAAGTTTCTACCGCAGCCTCCTGGCTTTCGGGATCTCCGGGACGTTTTCTCCGCGCATCTTCTCTCTGACTTATGGGGTTCGGACTTCCTCTCGGACCACAGGTGGCCTCCTGGTCTCGACATCGCCTTTCGCCAGGATTGGTACGCCGGCCATTCTCAAGCGTTCCTGTGCCCGCTACCTCCAGTGGACCCTCCGGCCGTTTTGCTAGCTGGGGGCGCTTCCCTACTCAAGCGCTCCTTCACTCTATGATTGGACAGAACGGCCTCTCTTGTGAGGAACACTCTAGCCTGCGCGGGATTCCTCGAGCTACTAATTCAGGCGTTCATCCGGCGCATCGAGGACTCGTGGCATGCTTCCCTGTCACTCCTCTTAGGGGATCTTCTAGCCATGGCGGAAGCCGGCAACCGTGCGGCGTATCACTCTTCCGTCAACGCGATGGCGGCCGCCATGAACTGTGACCTCTTAGGATGCGGTTTTGAACGCCTGCGCTGGGATGCCCCCGGACCTAAAAGTTCAGCTGCGGCGTGCCCCTTTTGGAGGCCCGCTCCTCTTTGGAGACACTTGGCAGTCTGTCAAGGATTCCAGTGCGGATCGTTGACCCCGTAGGAGAGTACAGCAGCACTTTCCGGCAGCCCGCTCGGCTAGGGGTCGCGCCCTGCGGACCTCCAGACCCTTCACCTCGGCCCCCGCCTTCCACTCGCGGGCCCCTCGTCGTCGCCCAGCCTTCGGTCGCCCCGGCCCTGTTAGCGCTCCGGCCCCCACCTGGCCCCGTCCCGCCCGACACCCCGGGCGCGGGCGGGCCCCCTGACGATCCTTTGGCCCCGCCTCCGCCGGCCGTCACCGGGTCTCCGGTCGGCGTGAGGCTTGCACTTTACAGCAAGGAGTGGCACCGGCTGTTTCGAGACGACCCTTGGATTGTAGGCACTGTTTCGGAGGGCCTTCGGATCTCCTTCCGCTCCCCACCTCCACTGCGTTCCTCCCCCGTTTGGATCGAGATACCGGCGGATGATCTCAAGGCCTGCGCCCTGCGGGAAGAAGTCGCCTCCCCCTTGGTAAAAGATGCCACGGAGATTGTTCGTCGCTTGGACTCTCCCACCTTCTACAGCCGTCTCTTTCTCGTTCCAAAGCCAGGCGGCAAGTGGCGCCCAGTTATCGACCTCTCAGCGTTGAACGCTTTCATCGTGGCCCCGTCTTTTTGGATGGAGACGACGCGTTCTCTCCGTGCTGCAGTGCAGCCGATGGATTTCACAGTAAGCCTGGATCTGTCCGACGCCTACCTCCATGTTCCGATTCACCCAGCCTCCAGGAGATATCTCCGCTTCGCCTACGACGGTCGCGTCTACCAGTTTCGTGCGCTCCCTTTCAGTCTCAACCTCAGCCCCTGGGTCTTCACCCACCTCATGGATGCGGTAGTGGCCAAGGCGCGTCAGTCGTCCTCCAGTCCGACTTCCAACTACCTCGACGACTTACTGCTGAGGAATCAAGTGGAGTCCGCCTTGGTGACCGACAGGAACGCCTTGATGCGGCTGTTAGCGGACCTGGGATTTTGATCAACTCAGGCAAGTCGGATCTCACTCCCTCCCGTCGCTTCATTCACCTCGGCTTGGAGTTCGCTACCGACCTCAACAGAGTCCGACTGACGGAACCGCGGATCCTGAAGCTGTCCTCCCTGGCGTTACAGTTAGCCCAGCAAGATGCGGCACCCGCCAGAGTCTGGCTTCAGCTCCTGGGACTGATCAACGCAGCGGCGGATTTGATTCCCCTCGGTCGTCTCTACGCCCGACCGCTGCAGCTGCATCTGCTTTTGATCTGGCGTCCCTCTTCAGGCAATCTCGCTGCCTTGGTCCCGGTTTCACCGCTGATTCGCCCCCATCTCCTACTCTGGACCGACACTACATGGCTGGCCTCAGGAGTTCCCCTGTCCTCTCCGCCAGCGCATCTCTCCCTGTGTGTCGACGCGAGCCGTTCCGGCTGGGGAGCCCACCTACTTTCAGAGTTCCTCACGACGTCTGGCCTCTGGCCCACGGAGTTTGCAGACAAGCACAGCAACTGGTTGGAACTGAAAGCGGTATGGCAAGCCCTCATGGAATGGGAGACACTTCTCTGTGGCCAGCAGTTACTAGTCCTCTTGGACAATGTGACTGTCGTGACTTACATCCAGAAGCAGAGTGGCACACATTCACCAGACCTCTGCATGCTCCTCTACCATTTGATGCGCTGGTGCAAGGACCGCGACCTGTCCCTCAGTGCGCGACACATTCCCGGCTGGCTGAATGTTTTGGTGGACTTTCTCTCGCGACGCGGCCAGTTGCTACACACGGAGTGGACCTTACGCCAGGATGTCTTCCGGATGATCTGTGCCCACTGGGAGACACCGATGACAGATTTTTTTGCTACAAGGTGGAATCACCAGCTTCCCCTCTTCGTCTCCCCGATCCCGGATCCCCTGGCCTGGGCGGTCGACGCTCTTTCCATTCCCTGGGAGGGACTCGTCGCCTACGCGTACCCCCCTACGGTCCTGGTTCCCAAAGTCCTCCTCAAGCTGAGAGGCTGCGACGCGGTCGTTCTCCTAGTTGCCCCGTTCGCTTGGACCCGATCCTGGACCACCGACCTTCTCAGTCTCGCCACTCGCCCCCCACTGCGACTCCCCACGCCCCGCACAATGCTCAAGCAACCGCGCCAAGCGCTTTTCCACCCATGCCCGGAGCGCCTACTCCTACACGCCTGGAGGTTGTGCGGCAGGCCCTCGCCTCTAGAGGTTTCTCGGGTGCAGCAGTGGAAGCTATCGCTACAGCGCGCAAACCCTCGACCCGTCGAGTCTACGAGGGAAAGTGGCGGGTTTTCTGCGTCTGGTGTGACGACCACCATCTCTCCCCCACCGACATGTCACCCCCCCCCCCCCCCCCAACTCGCTGACTTCTTCCTCTGGCTCTTCGGAGACCAGGGACTAGCGCCGATCACCATCAGGGGCTACCTGTCCATGATTTCGGACACCTACCGTCATCTTGGCCGCGCGGACCCTGGCTCCAATAAGGACCTCGCTGATCTAATGGCACACTTCGGCTTGCGGCGTCCTGTTTCATGTTCGCTCCTTCCGCGCTGGGATCTTTCTTGGGTACTTACTTGGTTGAACACCCCTCGTTTCGAGCCTCTGCCCCTCGCCACACTGGCTGATGTGACTCGTAAAACTTGCTTTCTACTGGCGCTCGCCACCGCGGCACATGTTAGCGAGCTACATGCGCTCTCAGCACGTCTGGAATGCCTGCAGTTCAGAGCGGATCGTTCGGTACAGCTGGTCACAGACCCTGCCTTTATTGCCAAAACTAGATCTCTTTTGACGGCACCATAGGTGATGACCTTACGGCCGCTTCGTGGGACAGATTTTCCCCAGGAGACTAGGCACCAAGATCCTGTTCGAGCCCTACGTGTGTACCTGCGTCGTACCAAAGCCCACCGCAAAGGACGCTCTCGCTTCTTCCTGCCTTTAAAACGCGGCAGACTTGATATCACAGCCCAGACGATCTCTTCCTGGCTGCGCTGGGTCATTCGCTCGGCCTACTCGGACCTATCTCCCCAGGGATCTAAGAGGCTAAAGATAAGGGCACACGAGATACGAGCCATGGCCGCGAGCGTCGCTTTCGACCAGAATTGCTCTGTCAAAGACATCGTGGCAGCTGTGGGCTGGCGGGCAGAATCAACCTTCGCCCGCTTCTACCTTTGGGATCTGGCGGGCCAAAGAGAGAACCTCGCTCTGATGGGGGCATTACTGCAGCGCAACACTCCCTCCCGGCGCCACAGGCGCCGTAGGTACGTACCTGGCTTAGGGGGTGAAGAATAGCGGCCGGGAGGAGGAGGAGCCCTAGGCCCTAAGGATGTGGGGGTTTTTGGGTGTGGCACCCTCCTCCTGTTCGATATTCTTCTAGACAGTCATGTCATCGGTAATGTTTTTAAAGAAATAAATTCATTTTTCTCTAAAAGGGATTTTTTTGAAAAATACTTACCAATGACATGACTCGGAGGACCCTCCCACCTGCCCCGCTTGCCGCTGGTGACCTAAGTCGCATGACTGATTGAGACACCACGTGACTCGGAACCGGATGGGTAAGAGCGGGAGACAACTCTCGGCCCCTCTGGGGGTTCCCCGAGTGCCTCCTGGGTTGTGTGGTTACACAACGGGTTCTTAGGCTAGAATTAATAAGAAGTAGACACTTCCAGACAGTCATGTCATCGGTAAGTATTTTTCGAAAAAATCTCTTTTAGAGAAAAATGAATTTTTCTTTGTGCACTATGTTGCAGTTGGCAAGTCCGCTCCTGCTCACGATGTGGACAGTTCCATTGATACAGACATGCTTATGCCTACCCTGTTCCAGCTGTGCCTCCACTCACCCGTGCCTGGTCCCTGGCTGGAAGAACAGTAGGACCCAGCTTTGGAGCTTCTACCGCCGCGATCGGCCGACGCCAGCACGGCTTAGGGGTCCAACACTGGTAAGCCCCACAGACCCGACGAGTGGCCCTTACCAGGTTGTAGAGCCTTCAACACCGCGGCTTAGGCTGCGAGCCCGAGCTCTAGTGCTGGCAGCCACCACAGTCCCGTCGAGTGGTCCTTGCCCGGTCGCGGAACCTCAAGCGCCGCGATATAGGCCTTGAGAGCAAGCCCCTGCACCGGTAGCCACCACAGTCCCGCCGAGTGGTCTCTACCCGGTTCTTCCGCCTTTCGGCACGAGATACGACTCGAGAGCGAGCTCCAGCACCGGTGGCTGTCAGACCCGACCAGTGCTGCTTACCAGCGGAGACTCGCCCGCCACGCGTTGCTTCAGTCCCTGCCGCCTCCTCGTCAAGGCGTAGAGGCCAGCGCGGGCACAGGGATTCGGTGCCCCGCTCCAAGAGGGATTGGGAACCACGACCAGACAAGTCTGCTGGCCTGGCGCACTCCCGCTCCCTGGTAGGAAGTAGGAGACGCAGCACGGGTGCGCAACGACATGACATGCCTCCTCTACCCCCTGGCGCGGACAAGCCTTGCCTGGTGTGACGAACCAAGCGGACTTCCGTAGCTCGACGGCGTTCGCACTCAAGGGACAGGTGGACTCGCCGACGGTGTGCTTCCCGCGTCAGGATACATGCCGGCACTCTCGAGCGACCTCCAGCACCCGCTAATCGTCTTCCCGAGGCGCGTCCTCTTGAGACCTCCCTCTGGGCCGACGTTCGCTGCAACCTGGGGTTTACGCCAGCGCATAAGAGATAGATATCCCGGTGAATGACTTTACCCTCCGCGGGACGATATTGCTGGACCATGCGGCGCTTGCGTGACTTAGGCCACAGGACGGGGACGATTCCTAGCTCGGCTGGTGCCCACCATCTCGAAGTACTGGAAGGACCCAGTATGAGGATGACCCGCGACATGCAGGCCCTCCAAGCCTCGACTCTACTCCGGCACAGACGTTTGGCGCCCCGCTCATACGCAGTGACAGGGGACAACGAGTGGACATGACAGCTGGACTTGTGTGCACCCGCTCCACGGGGACGGGTAAGCAACGAGTCAGGATCACGTGGAGTTGCTTGAAGCTTCTGCGTCCCACTCCAAGATCAAGTATTATTATTGCTGGTTAACTCCGCCCAGGCGACCAAGGCAGTCTCGCGGTGGAGGGTCAGTGGAAGGAGTTCATGCCTGGACAAGACGGCGCAGGTTGCGTGCGCCCACTCACCAGGTTATTTAGAGATGAGCCGGGTTCACGTCGGATCACTCGCCCCGTCTTCCCTTAAGACGGTGTGGATGGACCACGGAGAGGTAGAAGGATCAAGCGGACATCATTCCGCGACGGCGGGCGCGCTTGCGGCAGTCTGACGCTACGGCTGACTGGTTCCCACGACTCGGACCTCCTACCTCACCCTAGGCCTCCCGTCGGGACAAGACTTTGGCGATCGACCCTGCCACAGGCCAACAGAGGTTTATTTCATCAAAAACATTACCGATGACATGACCTTATGGGAGTGTCTACTACTTACTCAATTGTAGCCTAAGTACTCGTTGTGTTAACACACAACCCGGGAGGCACTCGGGGAACCCCGAGGGGGCCAAGAGTTGTCTCCCGATACTCCCCATCCGGAACAGAGTACCCATAATTCCTCAGTCAGTCTACTTAGGCTTACGCTGTTCAGACGTGTTGCTCTAGCCTACGGATTTTGGGGTTTTCGACCGGTTCACCGGTCTTCGACGGACTTAGTTCTTCTCTTGACTTGTTCTTCGTCGGGCCCCCCTGTACCGGGTGGCTCTGGTATCCCTTCTTCGTTGGCAGCTGCCCGCTTGGCTCCCTGAAGTGCCTGGGCTACGCTGTGAACTTCGCTGGGACTTCGCCGCGCGTGCCTTGGTTTGGATTCTCCCCCCCCCCCCCCCCCCCCCTTCCCCGGTCCCGCTCCGGGAAAAGGTAAGGTGACTGGGTTGGCCCTCGGCTGGTTCCCGGGCTGGGCACTGGTTGAGAAGGCGCGAACGCGGTCTTCATTTGCGTTGTTGCTTGCGCCAAGATTCTTGACTTTTGCTTGGCGGGTCTCGCGCCCGTTCCCCCTCTCCTTCCGTGTTGGTGTGGTATTGTTATTGACAGGGTCAAGTCTCCCTTTTTTCGCTGTGGTTAGCAGCGTGGTTGTTGAAAGTTCCGCGCTTTAACGGAAGGCATTTACGCGTGAGGGAAGAAATGAGACGTTGTAGTCTGGAACGGTCATTCTTAAACGGCGCAGATCCGCAGGTGGTCAGCTTCGTTTTCCAAGATGGCGTCTAACGATGCAGAGCTCCGTGTTCCTCACGGTTAAAACCTTTACTGGAAGGGGAATGGTGTGCAAGATCGGTGAAGCTAAGTCTAACCTTATTTCTGGCGCTTACCTACTCACTTTTTCCTCACCTATGCTCTTGTCCCTGGTTGGGTTCGGGGAATGTGGTATGCTCCAGCCATCCCTTGACGCATTACGTTGGTGAATGTGGCGAGAACCGACGCTTACTTCGGTACTGAGTCGGTCCCGTCATGCCTGTTTTGTTATGCATACTGCAGACCTGTTTACCACATACGGGGGCGTATTAGATACATGGGAGATGCAGAGTATTCGTCAGTTGAGGGGACACTGACGGCACCTAGATGACTTATTGTTGCTGTCATGGGGGAAGGTCATAAGCTGCAATAACTTCTCTTGCCACCACAGGTGCTACTCACATACCCTCACTTGCTCATTCCACATATTACAATGACAGGCTGCAGATGGACGGTGATTGGTACGGGTGAGCCCGTCGCCAACGCATCTCATGGCAGGCGCCAGTGACCGTCTCCCGGCCCGAACCTCCCTGGGAAAAGGAAAAAAAAAAAAAAAAAAAAAAAAAACCCACAGGGCTCAGACAGCCCTATGTCTCCTGGACGCACTGGTTTCTGCTCTTTGGTTATATTCCTACTTGGGCATGTGACTACCAGTTAACATGAACAACATGCATAAGAATACAAGTTAACATGGCCGACAGTAACGTTTTACTGTTGAAAGGTAATTGCCTGCTGGCAACTTAAGACAATGATCAAAGCTGCACCTGGAGGCCGTCGCTATAGTACAGCTCCGGTGTGTCGCGGGGGCTCCGCTCCGACAAAGGTTCTGGGCCTGCCGCTTGCTTCAGGCTTATACTTGTCATGACATGCTTGAGTTTGTTGTGCAGGATGTGTTGTAGGCTCAACTTAGCCTGGCGGTCCTCCCAGACCAAGGGTGGCTTCCACACCTGTAGGGGCCGGGAGGTGCCCGGCGTAGGACGTATACGCTGGGAAGACAGGTACACACCTTGGTGGTTGGGGGAGTTGCCTTGGCAGGATGGACAGACAGTGCCGTTAGCCGCGACTCCTCTTCTTCGCAGAAGGTAGGTCACACAGGTGGGGTGCTTGCCTGGGGTTAACCGGGACCCTACTGGCTGCACTCTCTACCTTGCGGGGATGTATTGCAGGTCCGCGCGCTTGCTGACAGGTGGTTCCTCGCTGGTTGTACCGTTGTCTTGCGGAAGTTCACCTTACCAGGACAGGGTCCCTCAGGCCCACGCCCGCGTGCCTTCGGATTTTGGTATGTTGCAGGGGCCTTAGATGACCTGCACACAGCGCGGACGTTACAGTGACCGTCGGACTCATACAAGGTCTGTCTACCATGTGCCTCCGAACCTTGGTGTGACGCCTGCGCCACATGACCTGGACGGCGCTGGGCTCACCTTGGAGCTTCTATCGGCGAGAGCGCCCGACGCCTGTGACTGGTTACAGACCGGCTGAGATACCGGCGGATATTCCCGGTACTCCGACTACTCGAGTTCCGACGAGTGGACTGTGAGATCACCATGCCGGACGCGTCAGTATAGTGTGCAGGAGGAAGTGCGCTTGGAAAAAGCCTTCTGACAGACAACCGGCCTCCCTACAGAGCACACTGGTACCAACTTGGGGTTTCCGGCGCGAACGCCTGACACCGGTGACTGTTCCAGTCCTGAGGAAGTACCAGCTGTTCCGGTTCTCCAGCCTCTCAAGTTCCGACGGCCCTAGCATCGGGGGATCGACACGTCGGACACGGCTTGGTAGTGTGCGGAGTCGGGAGCTCGAGGCGTTGATTCCCAGGAGGGAACACGCTTGGACCAAGCCTTATGCCAGGCAGAGAACCCTTCTCGCTACAGAGTTCGGTTCGGAGAGACGTGCTTCGTGCCGTCCATGGTCAACCGATCCCCACTCGTCTCCTAGGAAGGCCTTGGATCCTCCTCGGCCGCTGCGAACCCGCCTCGCCATAGAGTCCGGCTCGCGGAGACAATCTCACACGCACACCACGTCTCGACTTGTTCGGGATCTGCTCTTCGATCGAACTCGGGCCGGCTGCTAGTGGTTGCAGGGTACTGTTGGTGGCCAGCCAGCAGGGCGGAGGTGCCTGTCTCCGTTCCTTACCGCCCGAGTCCTTGACGATCTTGTGGAGGGATGGCTACGCGGACCGCTCCAGTTACTGCGCGGAGAGGGGTTCTCGACGCGGGCGTTACAGGAGGGTACGCGCCTGGACATAGCCTGCGGTCAGGCGGAGACCCACCTCGATACAGTGCCCGGTTCGCAGAGTCACGCTGTCCCGCCAGTTCCCGACGGTAGAAACGAGCGACGGTAGATTCTGCTCACCAGCCCACAGCGGCCACGATGTCCTTGACAGCGCAGTTCCGGTCGTATGCGATGCTCGTGGCCATGGCGCGTACTTCATCTGCGCGGATCTTCAGTCTCTGCGCTACCCGTCGGGAGAGATCCATGTATGCAGTTCGTATTACCCAGCGCAGCCAAGGAGGAGATCGTCTGGGCTGGGATATCAGTCTTGCCCTGTCGTATGGGCAGGAAGAGGCGGCACGACTGGGAATCCACTTCCCTCAGGATCGGATCTCCGCTCTTGCTCTCCTGCGCGCGAGGAGGGACCACTCTGCACCTTGGAGGCCCGTCCATCTACGAATTTCCCTCGTTGGAGTCAACCTTCCGGCACTCTAGGTCTACACTCCGCTTCTCTCCGCTGCGGGCGTGCTTAGGAGTTGCCGTTCTTCACGTCGCTCCAGGGATTCTCTCCTGCCTCGCTCGTCGATCCCTTTCGCGCCCGGCTGCCGTTCGTCCCTTTCCTCTCCCCCGCACTCAGCCCTTCCCCTTCTTCGTGCTCCGGCCTGGCTGCAGTCGCTCCTCTTCTGGACATCCGACCCCCTCCGGTGGTTCTCGGGGAGGATGCTGTCGTTCCTTCGCCTTGCTCGGACTTGTTTACCTCCTCCTGCGGTTACAGTACTCGGTTCGACCCAGCTGTGCACTAATACTCCTTGGAGATCTGACGACTCACTAGCTGGTGGCCTTACGCGTGAGTTCCATTGACTTAGTGGAAGTACTCTGACTTCGCACGGGTGGTAAACGGGTCTGCGAGTGCGTCGGCTTCTGTCTCCCCTGGTGCCCTCTCGGATGCAGCTCGGAGCTGGCAGCGGCTTCCGGACTTCGTGCCAGGCGCTTCGACTACCCTGCGCTTCTTCTCTCGGTTCACGGATCTTCTTCACCCCCATGGAGTTGCTGGCTGTTGGCTTCCCTCGGTCGGAACGGTGCTCGGGAGGTCACAGGAGTTGCCTCCCCTTCCAGCGGTGGATCCGCTCTTGCCTCTCCTTGGGACTAGACGACCCCTCTCGTACGTACCTCCCTTCGTGTCGTGAGATGGTAGAGCTCCTTACCCTATCCTTCGTTCTCCAGGTCGACGACTCCTGGCGCCGAGCGGGGCGGTGTGATGCTGACGGAACCTCTGTGCTGACGACTCGACCAAGGCAGTTTCTTGGGGGGTTCCTGGACTTCGCTACGGGGAGCAGAACGGTGGAGGCTTCTAGAACCTTCGCTTCGCTTACGCTGTAGGACCATGGCACAGCTCCGTCTTTCTGGTGTCTAACCAACTCGACTTCCCCTTGGGCACCCAGGAGGGCACCGGGCTTCGAACACGTGGTACTGCTGTGGCTGTGCTGGCGGTTGGACGGCCCAGCCACTACTCGGAAGTCGGATCTCCTCTCCTTTGGTCGTCTCTAAGCCCGGCTGCTTCTGCTACGCCTCCTACTACCGTGGTTCTTCTCCAACTCCAGCCTGGCCTTCGGACCTCGCGGTCAAGAGCGCGAACGGCTTGGCGCTGACGCAGACTAGTAGGTCACCTTCTCGTGGGACGGCTGCGCCAACCTGTTTCCCCGATGGATCCAGTTGCTACACGCAGTTTGCACCAGGCTGCCTTCGGAGGACCGGCGCACTGGCGAGATGGCTTCGCGGACCTGTTCGACACTAGGTGGGTTCACTGGCGTGCCCCGTGCTTGAGGATTCGCCCTGCCTTTGTGGATTCGCCCGCCTGGACGAGACATCGACGCTCTGGCCTAGCCTGGGACGGTTGCTCCGCTCTTCCTGTTCGTCACCCCGTTACTGGGTTCCGGTCCTGTACCTCTTACACCTCTCCTCGCCGCGGACCCCCGCTACTGCTTCCCGCTTCTGCAAGGTGCTCCTGCAGCCGCGACGCTCGCTGTTTCGCTTTGATGGGGCCCCTCCTCCTTCGCCTTCGTCGGTGGCGGCAGGCCTCAACGTTGGCCACAGCAAGGTAGTGTGCGGAGTCGGGAGTTCGAGGCGCGGGTTCCCAGGAGGGAACGCGCTTGGACCAAGCCTTATGCCAGGCAGAGAACCCATCTCGCTACAGAGCTCGGTTCGGAGAGGCGTGCTTCGCGCCTCCATGGTTAACCGGTCCCCACTCGTCTCCTAGGAAGGCCTTGGATCCTCCTCGGCCGCTGCGAACCCGCCTCGCCACAGAGTCCGGCTCGCGGAGACATTCTCACACGCACACCACGTCACGACACGTTTCGGGATCCTCTCTTCGCTCGAAGTCGGACCGCCACCCTCGCTCTCCCTCGCGAGCGTAACAAGGATCGAGCTTCTCCTCGTCACTAGGAATAACAGCCCTGAAGCTACAAGTCAGATGATCTTCCTGACGACGCTCAGTCATGCGATCCGATTCCAGGATCCCTCCCGCAGCGAGCTTAGAGGCTAATTAAGTCCTATCAGCTACGTACAGGGCCACGAACGTCACAGTCGTCAGGAACTGTGCTGTCTTCCACTTCGTGGCTACTGTAGGGCTCGCGGGCATGTTCTCTCGCTCACAGAGTTTCCCAGTCCAGCGGGGCTACTCGCTCTGGTGGGGGAACTGCTCCGGGGCTCCTCTTCCTCCTGGCGCTTCAGCGCCGTAGGTTACACCTCCCCAGGGTCGTCGGGAATTTGCGTTTGGGAGGACGGCCCTTGGGGCCCCAAGGTGTGCTAGTGCGCGGCACCCTCCTCCTATTCGTGATTCTCCCATAAGGTCATGTCATCGGTAATGTTTTTGATGAAATAAATGCATTTTTCTTTAAAAGGTATTTTTTCGAAAAATACTTACCGATGACATGACTCGGACGACCCTCCCACCGGCCCCGCTTGCCGCTGGTAAGCTAAGTATCCTGACTGAGGAATTATGGGTACTCTGTTCCGGATGGGGAGTATCGGGAGACAACTCTTGGCCCCCTCGGGGTTCCCCGAGTGCCTCCCGGGTTGTGTGTTAACACAACGAGTACTTAGGCTAGAATTGAGTAAGTAGTAGACACTCCCATAAGGTCATGTCATCGGTAAGTATTTTTCGAAAAAATACCTTTTAAAGAAAAATGCATTTTTCTGTCTCAAGCCCGTTATAAGTACCATCACTGCGGCTGCCAACCACTAGTAGGAGTTTGTGGCGTGTGCATCGTAAGCGTTTACAGCTGGAAGGTAAGTTAAGCGCTGTAAGCTAATGATTCGTTTTATTCCTTGGTAGCTTCGGCGACAACACAGGTTACCTGCCGGCGCCCCAGGACGTTAGCTCGGTTAGCTATGGCCCCGCCTCGGGGCACGTCTGCCTTCTGACACGGCGCTTACCTACGCTTGACTGGGCCTCTATCTTCGAGCGTCAAGGATTGGAGACTTCCTCCTTTAGCCGCGGTTACAAGCTTCCTGGCTTGCCGGTCTTCTCCTACCACGCTGCTTACCACTCCTCGGTCGACGCTTGCCGGCTAACACTTGTTTCAATGGGGACATCAGGATGCCCCCCCGGGTCTTCGACATCCCGACCTTGGTAGCGGCTACGACAGTCATGTGCACACCACGCTGTTCAAGTTCGTCACCGACCCGTTTCTCGGCGGGGAGACCGCCCAAGACTTCGACTCGCAGTGCAGACTTGGACTGGGCCTTCAGCCTGGACGTGGCGACTTCCTAGATGATACCGAGCCGGTCGGTGAACTCCACGGTCTGCGTTGCGTTCTGGTCGTCTCCAGATGGAGGAGAGGACACCGCCTCCTACCGCTCTCTCCGCTTTACCTTTGACGGTGTGTCCTGCCCGGGCCGCGCCCTTCCTGTGGGGGCTTCGCTGCCTCTGGGGGTTCTACTGTGCTGTACTCCATCACAGACAGGATTAGTTGGACGTCTTCATGCTCCACATCGACGACCGTAGATGATCTCCTCTCGCGTAACTGGTCGGAGTCCTTCTTGGAGAAGGATCGAGATGCACTTGGGATCCCCTCGGCTGGCGTGGTTACTGGTCTCCATGGGCAAGTTCTACCTCTCGCCTTCATCGCCTTCATACCGCTGCTTGCCTGCGGATGGAACCTCGCACCGACCTCACGAACGGTAGCGTCCATAGCGGCAAACGTAGCTTTTGGCGAACCCAGTGCAGCGGTTGTCTCTAGTGCATGTGTACTCCGCCAGATGGGACTTCGGCTGCGGAGATTGGTGAGCACCACAGCGGACCTTCTTCCCCTCGGATGTCTCTTCTGCGCCCGCCTCGGCGGCTCCTGCTTCTCCTTGGGCGACCCTCGACAGGCGACCCCAAGTCTCAGGTTCCGGTGCAACCGTTGCTACACCCTCAACTGCTTCACGGGGCGGATCCAGACTGGGGTGCGACGGGAGTTCCCTTCAGCTCCCCTCTTCCCAGGATGTCCCTTGCGTCGACGCAAGCCTCGCCACCGTGAGCGCTCCCCTGCTACCGAGATCCTACCCTGCCTCCGGCGGATGGCCTCCGGACTTCCTTGTCCAGCTTTGGGTGTCACGTTGCCGATTCCAGGAGCCTCTCGTTCCCTCCGACAGCGCCATGGTGTGGTCGACTCCTTCAGAAGCAAGGCGGGGCACGCTTCCTCTCCCTGTACTTCCTCCGCTCCCACGGACTCCGTTGGTGCGAAAATCCTAACGTGGCCTTTGAGCAAGTGCCTTCCAGTGGCGTCTGCTTGACTGGCCGACTCCATCGCGTGTCGCGGCCAGCTTCTCTGCAGAGTGGACGGGCCGTCCAGACATCGTTTGGTGATCTGCGCAGTGGACACTTCCCCATGATCGCGCTGAGGTGGAATCGACAGCTTCCCCGCTTCGTCTCGCCGATTTCAGACTCGCTTGCCTGGGTGGTCGACGCTCTCTCCATCCCGTGGGACGGCCTGGTCGCCTACGCCTACCCGCCGACGATGCTTGTTCCCTAGTCCTGCTTAAGCTCAGAGGGTGCAACGCGATCCTGTTCCTGGTGGCCCCGGTCTGCTGGACCAAGTCGTGGACCACCAACCTCCTGAGCCTCGTCACGGCTCCACCGCGGCGACTTCCCACCCCGCGCACGATGCTCAAGCAACCCCGACAGGCGCTATACCACCCGTGCCCCGGACGGCTTCTCCTTCCTGCCCGGAGCTGTGCGGCGAGCCCTCGCCACTAGACGCTACTCAGGTGCGACCGTGGAAGCTATCGCTACAGCTCGCAGAATCTCGACAGACGAAGAGAAAGATAATATGAGCGAATTTGAGCAATTTATATACACCCCCTAATTCCATTGTTTTTGACCACAAAACACACACTTAGTCACACCATGCATTTTCCCCATATTTTCTTTATTTTAGATAGATATACTGAGTGGTCTAAAGCTTCATTAACATAATGACTGAGTTAACCCCTTGATTATAACCTTTTGACCCTCCATTGTCTATGTCTCCCACACAGAGTAAATACCATTGGAAGTTACCCCTAAATCATTATTATTTAAACAGCCACATTTTTAAGGGGTTAACTCATTGTGTTCCCCTCCATCCCCCTTCCCCATAGACACCCCCACCCGGGTCTGCCCTGGGGGACTTGGGTGGGGTTAGGTACTTTTTAGTTCCCAGGATCACCCTGGTCAGCCCCACAGGGTGAGTTTTTTCTCTCTATTCTGGGGCATGTGTTTCTGTCTACCCTTGGTCCATTCACCTGTATTTGCCTTTTTAAAACTCTCCCTACTGTCTGCACTGCCTGTAGCTCTTGATATTGGATGTGTGTTGCTAAATGGTCTTAGCTTTATTTAGGCCCCATGTGTTAGGTTTATTTAATGTATTTGACCGGCTGGCGACATACATTCAATGTTCTGTTTCTTTTTTTTTTCACAAGCAGTGCAGGCACGTCCTGAGAAAGCCTTGTTGCTGTCGGGACGTTAAGCAATGTACAATCAATCAATCAACCTTCCCCATAGACAAAAAAAAAAAAATCAGCCAAACACCCTAGTCAAACCAGTGCTGACAACCCTGGAGCTATCACATACACAAACACCTCATGTCTACACTTGTCTGAAATCCGCCTCTATTCAGATATACCATAATGCGCTGCAATTATTCAAATTTTCTTATCAGGACTAGTGCCCTATAAAACCGAAATCCTCTATGTACTTTTCCCCTCATGATATGCATCACTCATGACTAGGTATTCACAAAAACCTGTTCACCTCTGTTCACCTTTTCATAAAATGCAAAATAGTCAACTTCAAAACACATTTTCACAAGAGAGAGGCCTGTGCTTATACCAACATTACAAACACTGACCAACCTGACTCACTCTATGTATAAACACCATGAAGTCTTTACAGGCACAGAGTTAAAATGAGTTTGCAACCTGTTGGAAAACAGAGAAAAGCTTTAAGTTAAGATCTTTCTTGTATTTTATGCTGAGGGGAGTGTTTAATGTTGAGTGATATTATTCAATGTACTTGAGAAACTGCTGACTGTGTTTACACTACACTTGAGAGAAACTGCACATGACTGTTTACACAACACTCTAGGTGCTGCACATGACTTGTTATTTAATACCACTTGAGAAAACTGTTGACTAGAATTTGTACTTGAAAAACTGCTATGTCATAACCACACTTGAGAAACTGTTGACTAGAATTTGTACTTGAAAAACTGCTATGTCATAACCACATTTCAAAAACCTTTAACTTCATGCTGGAACAGTAATTTATTTCCACTCCATGCATTCACAAAGTGATAGTCAAAAGTGGTAAGAGTGGTAAGAGTGATGTTTTATATCTCTGCTTGTTAGACTGCCTGGTTTTGTCTACTGATTTTATTCTGCACTCAAAATCAGACATGAACAAACCAGTTTGAACAGGAAACAGGACTGATGTCGTGGGCACTGACAAAGGGTGTTTGCTTGTCATGAGTGGTGCTTTTAGGCTGACTACTACAGTTGTCTCTACACAGTTGAGCAGTCATTTTGAAAACGATGTGTTGAAAGCAAGATGTGTTTTGCTGTTTGGCTTTGATATGTAGTCTTTGGTATAAAGTAGGTGGCCATGGGCTGTCAAAGGTTTTTGACCTTTCTGATGAGACTAATTAAGTCGAAACAGCTCCCCCCACCTTGTCTCAAAGGTAAGTGTTCCATTTTTATTTTACTTGTCTGTAACTATGTATCCAGGCTTTTGAAAACTTGGGCTGTATGTGGTGCTTCACAGACCGTGTGTGTACGTCTGATGTTTCATTTGGCTCTCACTTGGTCAGGGTGTGATTTATAATTTACTGCAAAGCCAATAAATGGCAGTACTGTGTCAGTTATGGGACAGTGTCATGTACACTGTGAAGCATGGCATTCATAAACCCACCCAAATCATTTAATAGCCCAGCATGAATACAGCTGGAATACAGCAGGACAGCAGGAAGGCAGCAGGAAAAAGCATGATTTTAGCGCATGCTGTTTTCATGCTGTGCCCCACAGTAACCATGCTTTATGCCTACTGGGACAGCCAAGGTCGTCCTGGGGGTAAACTCAAAAACTATTGGCTACATTTTGCTGAATGGTGCAAACGTAAAAAGTTACTATTCAGTGTAATTTCCTAGAAAACATAATTTTGCTTGATAACAAAAAACAATATTATCTTTTTTTAAAAATTATAATAAAATGAATCAAGACGAATTACTCCTTCTAAATGATATCAATGCTGTAGAGAACAAAGACTTAGACTCTAAGAAACAGCGGCTTTTGTCTGTAATTGTCTCAGGCAAGTCAAAGACTTATCTCGGGAAACAATACATGACAGAGGATATTGAATCTTTAACCTCTGACGAACTAATCAAGCTTCATTCAAAATATGAGAACCACATTGCCTCACTAATGACACGTGATTTAAGTCGATCTCTTGTATGCCTATACACAAAAGCAGTGAGTCACTTTCTACCTGTGGATAGTGACAGTCTATCACATGACCTTGAAAGCAACCCTATTGTTTCAAGTACAATAGGCAAATTAGCATGCATCATGTTTTACAAGTTTGGAAATTACCTTGCGCCTGTGGTAACCTTGCTTGTTACTGGGAGTCATATTGATTTCTCGAAAATAAATTTTACTGCAGAAGAAAATGGACGAAACCCAGACGACTCCACAACCGAACCCCAGTCCGGTCTTGACACAGGTTCAAACTGTGACTAAGGCTAAAAGTCCAGGCAGGGTTGAGGCTGGTAAAAGATTAGCCGAATATAACAGACAAAAAAAATTACAGCTTCAAGCTCAAACAGAAAAGGCTCATGTGACTGACCAGGCGTCAACACCGTCAGGACCTTCAGGACTGACACCGACAGAACACCCTCATCAAAGTGAGAGACA
Source organism: Semisulcospira habei (assembly GCA_036245525.1). Lineage (NCBI taxonomy): Eukaryota > Metazoa > Mollusca > Gastropoda > Semisulcospiridae > Semisulcospira > Semisulcospira habei. Next base: position 162,894,058 of record BTPG01000002.1, read on the forward strand.
AACAACTAAGTCTGACAGTGAAACAACAAAATATATAGTTGCCGGATTTGTTGTCGGATTTGGTTACGTAGGTTATCAATTATACAAAAAATACAAACCACAGACTCGTACAGTGACCAAAAAATCAGACACTCCAAAAACAAAACCAGAAGTCGCCACATTACCAGTAACATCCAAAGCCGTTGACCCATTTTATATGCAGTAAATAAAAATATTATTTTAATTTTTCTTGTATTAGAAAATGAACGACTCAAAAAATTTAATGAACCTTGTGTATCACTCTGCCGTAATCAGTGGATTAGCAGTAGCTTATTCTATGCTGGGGAAAAGTATACTCAAAATGAAATCAGCAGACTTGAGTAGACTCGATTTCGAAGACAGCGCTAAGCTAATTGTAGTTGTCACAGCGTCGATTGCGACAAAAGATTTTCTTGTCAAGCAAGGAATTATTCCTGAAAATGTTTCTATGTAAATAAAAATAATATGGCGACGATAGCTATTATGATTGGAGGTGCTATGGTTAATGCATTGGCTTTCAGTGGCTCTAATTATCTCTTTTCAAAAATGGGTAGAGAAGAATCTGCAGAAGAATTGAAACGTCATAATGAGGCGTCAGAAAAACTTGCTCAAGCCCAACAGGATTATGAAAAGAATAGAATTGAGAAACTTGATTTCATCAATGAAAAACTCAGGCTTGAAGGCCACGCACAACATACGTTTTCAAATACAGACGAAGCAATCAGGGAATATTTTCTTGTCACAGGTGAAGACATGTCTATCCCAAAACCAAAACTAAGTGACTATTACAAACCAAGCACACAACAAAGAAACGGGGAGATAATCTTTGTTCTAGTGGGAATGACATTTGTTTATTTTACAGGAGTTTTCATTGCTAGAAAAAATGGCAGCCGAAAATAAACTATCAAAAATATATTACTCGCCATCAGGCTATTGGAAAGGACAAACAGCTATTGAAAAATTACATGCCGCTGTGGGCGGAGATATAACACTCAATCAAGTCAAACAATGGTTACATAGACAGGCAATTTGGCAGATATATCTCCCTGCTCCAAGAAAGATAACGAGGCCCCATTTTGAAAACACTACCCCAAATGACACACACCAAATGGACCTTTTGTTCTTACCACATGACACAATAAGAAAGAAACGATACAAGTATGCACTGACTGTTGTTGACATAGCTTCAAGGTACAAAGACGCTGAACCCATATCTGACAAAACAGCCAGTACAGTTGCTACTGCTTTATCAAAAATATATAGTCGAGGCCCTTTAAGATACCCCAGACTAGTGCAGGTTGATGACGGATCTGAATTCAAAGGTGCTGTTAATCAGTTATTTGCGAAGCATGGCGTACTGGTCAGACGAGGCATTCCAGGTGTGCACAGATCACAGGCAATTGTTGAAAACTTTAACAAACAGTTATCAGAGAGACTTTTCAGTTACCAGTATTCTAAGGAACTCATGCATGACACCCGTAACACTGAATGGGTTAAGAGATTACCTCATGTGATAAAAACCCCACCCGGGTCTGCCCTGGGGGACTTGGGTGGGGTTAGGTATTTTTTAGTTCCCAGGGTCACCCTGGTCAGCCCCACAGGGTGGGGTTTTCTCTCTATTCTGGGGCATGTGTTTCTGTCTACCCGAGGTCCATTCACCTGTATTTGCCTTTTTTAAACTCTCCCTACTGTCTGCACTGCCTGTAGCTCTTGATATTGGATGTGTGTTGCTAAATGGTCTTAGCTTTATTTAGGCCCCATGTGTTAGGTTTATTTAATGTGTTTGACCGGCTGGCGACATACATTCAATGTTCTGTTTAGTTGGTTGTTTTTTTTTTCACAAGCAGTGCAGGCACGTCCTGAGAAAGCCTTGTTGCTGTCGGGACGTTAAGCAATGTACAATCAATCAATCAATCATGTGATAAAAGCAATGAACAATGAAGGACACCCAAAACCTGCTGATGCTATTAAAATGAAAACAATTACAGAGCCAAAAACAGGACCAACCCCAACCCCAGCACCAGACACAAGTTTATTTACCAAACAGGTGAGATATTTATATCAACCAGGGGAAGCAGAAAATGACATAAAGCGCAGGGCAACAGACCCCATCTGGTCAACATCCGTTCATAATATAAAAAAAATAATTCCTGGTCCTGATGCAACAATATATTACCTGTTCGACCCTGCACCCCAGAGGGCATTTGTCAGAGAAGAATTACAGATTATTCCCCCAGACACTGTTACTCATTTCAGTAACTAAGTCATCAATTAATTCATCAACCAGTTCATCAGCTATGTCTTCAGATAACTTGAGCCTGTAATGTCCAGGTGCATAAGCTTTTTCCTTAGTGTGAAAAACACGTTTCGTGTCTCCAACTGCAAGTGACTTTTTGTGTGTTTGGATCATTTCAAGATTATGTTTGTTTGATCTCAATGACTTGTTTGGATAATCAGGCATTAATGCACCATCTAACACTTGCTTGTAATGTTCATGACGAATGTCTTTATTTTTTATTGCTGTTTTTTTAATTCCTTTGGCTTTCGACTGACTTCCCTTTTGGTGCAGTATAGAATACATTTTTGATCTCAGACCAACGTACTCAACTATTGGCACACCATTTAGTTCATCTTTAAACTTACCAGGCACTTTTTTGTTTTGTGTGCTGTACAGTGGATGGTCTTTAGGGTAATCAGATGTGTCATACATGTGTAGTTCTGTTTTCATGTCTTCATAAAAGTCTTCAGTAGGCACATCAATGATCATAGAGTCAGTGTCAGCGTATAACAGACGGCAGTCAGGATACTTCGGTTTGAAGTAATCATAATAAAATTCAAGCATCAACAGTTTTGATAACTCAAGAATTGCCATACCAATGAATACTGGCTTGTCCAGTTTGACAATCTTTTTTTTGAGTGACACTGCATACAATGATGAATGAAACTCTTTATACCCTGTATACTGTGGCTTACCTGTAAGTTTAATTGCGCCCGATTCAGTTGTGACCAGTCTCACATCTTTTCTGTGATGAGGATTTTCCATTGTCTTGCCAAAACAGGCATTGTTCATAAGCTTAAAGAAGTCTTTGTCAAATGCAGTGTTGCCGTCTCTGGCACGCAATGTTGTGTTCTTCATTATGTAATCTTTCATGAAAGCACTCTGATCAAATTGAATACCTCTGTGAACTTTCTTTAGTACTAACCCGTGTCTGATGTAAAACTGCAGCAAGCGGTAGTGACAAACGTAATTGAATTTGTCATTCAAATTTGGTACAAGTTTAGTGTCTTCTTTTTTTCCTGTCATACTCATTTTCTCAACAGCTAAGGGATAATCATTATGGTAATCGTGTAGGTGGTGTGGGTACTCCAGGTCGACTTCAAAGATCCAACCCTTCGCGTCGTTTCGGTCAAGATTAATAATATTGTTTGTTAACCCTGTTACATCATACTGTGACAAATCATGCAGACAAAAGTTTTTCAAGGGCAATAATTCACACATTGCGAACCCATACAAATTGTTAGCGTCCAAATACGTAATGAATGACCTTGACCTCGAGGGGTCAAACCCCCGGCCAAGGTCACCATGACCCGGGCTGTCCAGATATTTGTTGTTGGCTCTGGCATAATTGTTCGATGCAATACTAATTCCTCCCCTCAATCCGCGTTCCACCATTTCACCCATCGTACGATCAGACAACAGGTCTATAGATATCTTACTGGATTTCAAAAATGCATCCCATGTCATGCCAGGACTAGTAATGTAACAAGCAGGGTCAAGCTTGTAGTGTAACAAACCCTTTTCACGGTAACTTTCAAATACGTCTGCTAGCAAACAAACGTCAGCTTTCAAGTACTGGTCGTGATAGTCACCAATTGTCTGACATCCTAACTTCCCCCACGCATCAAGTGCGTGTTGATATTCAGAGTCAGAAATACCCTTTCCAGTTAGTGTAGAATAAAATTTCTCTTTTGGCGGTAATCTTGTTTCTTCAAACACAACCCAGTGATCAATGTACTCATATGGATAGACACCTTTCTTAATCAAGTCTGGTTCAAAATATTTACTTGTTATTGGATACTCAGTCAGTCCTTCTGCCAGACTAGCAAGACCTAAAGACAAATGTTGCATGGAGTCATAAAATGCTAATTTATCTAACCTAAAAGTTAAGTATTTCTCAGTTGTCTGGGCAATACAACTTATGTTTTTGTACACTCATCTACAGCCTGCATGATAATGTGTGAATCATATCCTTTGAGATTGTGGAAAAAGATTGGTAACTTGTATGTCTTGGGATCTGTTTTTAATAATAAGTTACAATTGTTATGTGCAGCGCCTCTGTAACGTCCAGTTATGTGATCGTGGTCACGAACTTTATCACCCTGGAGGGGTTGTTCACAAATCCAACACGTCTCAGCTGTATCAAATTTTAGTTTGTCTTCTTCTGTCATCACCAAAGGCATCTGACATGTTGTGAGATACTGTACTACCTGACTATACAGATGTCTCATTTCTGTTAAAAACAGACATGCTGCATTTTCACCCCTGTAGATAACAGGTTCTGAATGAAGACCGTCTGACCTAACAAGAATGTATCCGAAAGAACACACCACTTGGTCACTTAGTTTTATAGTCTTTGGTAATGACTCTGGAACTGGACCCTCATATGGAACAACGAGTGATTCAAAATCTGCGTATACTACAAACGGCAGCTTTTGCTGATTCCCATAGTTTTTAAAATACACTTGACTACCAGGATCTGGATACTTAAGTACAGTTTGTATGTCATCAGCTGACCTGCAGTGTAAAACATGTTTGTGCGCTATTTTAATAGAAGAGAATCTCTGTAAACATCTCTTGCACACTTCCTGTTTCCCATTGTGTTTTGTGTTCTCAGGGTCACCCTGGTCAGCCCCACAGGGTGAGTTTTTCTCTCTATTCTGGGGCATGTGTTTCTGTCTACCCGAGGTCCATTCACCTGTATTTGCCTTTTTAAAACTCTCCCTACTGTCTGCACTGCCTGTAGCTCTTGATATTGGATGTGTGTTGCTAAATGGTCTTAGCTTTGTTTAGGCCTCATGTGTTAGGTTTATTTAATGTATTTGACCGGCTGGTGACATACATTCAATGTTCTGTTTAGTTTTTTTTTCACAAGCAGTGCAGGCACGTCCTGAGAAAGCCTTGTTGCTGTCGGGACGTTAAGCAATGTACAATCAATCAACCATTGTGTTTTGTTGTATGTCCGTGAATTAGACATGACATATTCCTGATAATTGTGTAGTGAAAGTTATTGTCATCTCCAATTAGCAACATATCAACATGTTTATCTTCTGACTGCCCATATGTTGGGGCAATTGGAGATACTCTAATTGGCTGTAACTTGTTCTCTGACTCATTTTCCCACACATACACATTCACAGATATACCAGGATTTAGTTTTTCAAACAAGTCTATGTCTTCTATTTTAACAGGGAACTCAATGCCACTGAAGTTGAGTTCATTTACAAATTTGATGTAGTTAGATACGCGATCAGGTCTTGACCTCACAAAGTGTAGTTTAGCAAGTACACACCACATGAAACAGAAATTGTCTTTGTTCTGTATGTTAACAACTGCTTTTTTGTTTGCGACCTCAGTTGGCAGTGGTATCCATGCTTTACCTAATATAGGATGATACCTTGACTGCTTTAGTTGCAGTTCATGTACATGTCCTTCGTGCCAACCAGACCCCTTCATTTTTGCACTGTCGATTGCCTGGAGAAAGTCTGGTAATAGTCTGTCTCTAAACACGTTCTCCAATTCTCTTCTTGTGTTAACTGTGTGTTGTCTTGTTGATATATACGATACAATCACTTCACCGTCTACTCTAGTAAATTCTATTTTAGCAACAATCTGAATCTTCACACTGCCTGTCAGAAGATTTTGTTGTATGACAGAAAAAGAGTTTTCTATTGATTCGTAGACGTTATTAGTATTGGATATAGGCAAGTTTGTTGTGTGAAACACGTTTCTTAAACCAGATGAGCCAGGGTTTGATGGGCCAGGGCTTTGAGCATTGTCCGTCATTTTTATTTGACCGACAAAATAATAAAATAAAAAATATTAACGTTAACTCTGCTGGCTCACCTTGTGTAATACCACTTTATTAACTGTAACACTGTCAATATAAACATTTAGTTTGCGTAGTTGTTTAAATATGCTATAACAAACTTCCCCTAACCAGCCATAGTTGGTATCAACAACTTTAAAAGTAGGTGTCTTTAAATCAACTGTCATGCACTCCACATTTGGATGCTCATCGACATAATCCAAAGTCACACTATATGTAGCATATATTTCTGATGGTGCTGAAAGGCTTATGTAAGTCTGTTTGGGTGATGTTATTAAATCAGTAAAGTGCATAACATCTTTGAAAAGGTGTGTGAGATCAAGCACCTGTATGATTTGTCCGTCTGTCATTTTTATTGGACAAACAAATGTATAAATTAATTTACATCAATTTACTAACCCATACCCTGTGGGCTGATCTGTCTTTAAAATGAGCTTTAGATGCTTAGTTGATTTCAGTTTATTTTTTACATCATCTCGTTCATGCTTATTTGGGATGACATCATTCTCTCTGAGACAGTCTTCAAAGCTGTCACGATCCTTACAGTAAAACAAACAGATAAACTTTAACTGTTCTCGAAAATCTTTCAGTACAGCATTATATTTCTGAGTGAGAATCCATACACTTACATTAGCATGTCTGCCACTGAAGGCAAGTTCTGCTAATGTGTTTCTCTTCTTGACAATGTCTTTCTCTGCAGAACAGTCATCAACAATAAACAATGTTGGCTGCCCTTCAAATTGCTTGTAAAAATATTGTAGGTAGTCATTCATTTTTTTCTCAGGGTCGACTAAGTAAATGTTGTTGTCAGTCCAAATAAATAAACGGTTGTGATAAGCTTTGTTGTGTTTGATCGTAGGACAAAATATTACAATGTTTTCAAAATGATGGATGTATCTTGTTTGTAATAAGTCAAGTACGAATTGAGTTTTCCCACACCCTGTGGCGCCACAAAATAATCCACAGTGTGGGTCGAGTGTCATTAAGCTCAGGTTCATTTTAATACACAATATAATTTTAATATATGTGTCCACTCAGTCTGCTTTCTGCAATATTGAGTTGTGCGTCATATATCAGGTACAAATATATATTTATGGCTGCAGCAGTTTCAACCTTCTTTTGTATCTGAATTGTTATTCCATCACTACCATTCTCAACAGTTCGTCCTGACCCATGAAGATAGTCATCATCTGTACTACGCAGGTCTAACCACAGTGCATATTTGTTTGTAAGGTATTGTCCAATCCTAACATCATACAGATGTAGATCTTTGCACGCAATGTTTGCTGGTTTATCTCTAATCCTTCCTCCTGCAAAATACTTTGTGATCTCATCGTAGTGCTGGTATGGTAACATTCCAGATGCGTACACTTGATTAGGACGGCCTTCGATTGTACAGGACAAATGTGTAATCTTAGGATTGTAGAATTTTTCTGAATCTCTTTTGTATGGACTCACCGGTTCAACAAACAACATAAGAATACCTTTCAGTGACCTGGCAGGCGTGTTCAAGTTTATGTTCCACATTGGGTCGCTTTTGTCTTTGGGTATTAAACTATGTCTAATCACCCTGTCATAATAAATTGGAAGTCTTGACTGATACTGATTTTGAATAAGTCTGGCTAATTCAGTGTGTGTGACAATTTCATATTCCAAGGATATGTTAGAGATCTTGTATGTTGCATCTGTGGCAGATGATTTTATAACTTTGGAGTAGTCATTGAAAGTTAGTTCAAAGCTCAGACGGTCATTCAGTGCTCCTTGATAATAAGGCAAATGTGCTGTGAGGATTTCAAACTCAAGTGGAATGTAAAATCTGGTTCCATATGTTTCTGCTATAATAACTTCCTGGGCTGCTGACGTTGATTTATCTCCAGCATTGATTCGAAGTTTACCAACATTATCAGACTGTATGCCTTGGTAAATACGATCCTCTCGTTCTTCTCTTGTGAGCCAAAGGTCTTTGTAACAGTAGAATACATCTGAGTCGTCAAGACTAAACACTTCCTGCCCTTCAAGTTTTACTTTAATAGTTCTAACAATTGCTCTGCCAAGATTGTCAACCAGTGTTCTGTTCACATCTGCGTCTGATGATAGTTCAATATTAAATGCAAGGCGTGCAGTGCCAGGAACAATAACATCATTGGGACCCAGGTTTGGAAACTTGACTGTAAGTGTTTGATTCTGGTCTATAGTACTTGGATTGTTCGTGATGACGATTGATTGTCGAATGCCCTTAACACCCAGGGGCTCACGTAGTTTTCTGTATGGGTCTAACTTTGATCCGTAAGACTGTGTCATTTTTATTATGCACAATAAAAAATAATAAATTAATAAAACAATGGCAGCGGGAGGATTTAATCATGAAGATTTTGAAATGGATGACATAAATGTCTCAGATACCAGTATCACAGATATGACTGGAATGGTAACTAGTTCTAGTATGTATCACGAACTGCTAAAAGACAAAGTAAACTCATTTTATGACAGTGTTGGAGCGCGCCCAGATGTCTTGGATCCTAACCAGTTTGAATACGAAAAAGGACATTTATTTGTAAATACAGACAGAGGGAAAATATATCTAACACATAAAAACAATTCTTCTAAGTTTAGAGCTTTAAGTACAATTAAAGGTGAAGTCGGTGGTAACTCTGGGTTGGCAAGGTACCTTGGAATTGGAGGGTCTCCCGTTCCCCCAAGACTGGTTAGTGCGCTTCACGACACGCAAACAAAGTTGCCAACAGGGCAACAAATTGAAATGGCACCAGTAACAAGTCTACCAGAAATAGCAAACACAGTGATACAAGAAACCTCATTTACTGAAGGACAAATAAATGATGCTTTGAAAACAATAGATGATCCACCTTTGTCAATGAGGGAGATTATGGGATTGGATAAATCACTGCAGACAATAAGAGGTGAGATGGTTAATAATCTTGCCAAACTGGGAGAGCTTGATAAACACATAGAACGTGAAAAAGAGAAACTGGCTACCGCAGACAATGGAAATCTTGACACAGAAATGAAAGAAAGAATACAGCACAGATTAAATGATTTGCAGATAGAAAGATCAGGACGGTTAGAAGTGATTAGTATTGGAAGACAAAAACTGAAATCACAGGTCAACAGAATTAGAGAAACTATTCAGAAAATACTTCACGAAGACACAACTCTGGCTGAGAGACTTAAAACACTTTTCAGAGAACAGGGTATTACAATTGCTAGTTTAATTACTGCTCTTGGGTTTATTATCAGTACTGTTGTATTAGCTGTCTCCGGTGCTGGTGGACCCGGTGGTTCAACACCGCCAGCCCCGGCACCACCAACCCCGGGCCCACCGACTCCAACAGACCCAAAAGATTTACAGTCATGGGTAAAGAAACAACTGTCTCACATTTCAGACTTGCTTAAGAAATTGGCTCTGAAAGCAATGGACGCTTTGCCTGGTATAATTGGCACTGTTGTCAGTTGGCTGATTAGTACAGCGGCAAAGGCAGTAGGGTTTATGGCAGAGCATGTGTGGGTCTTTTTGGTTACAGTAGGAGGGTTGATGGTGGGTTATTTAATGAAAAAGATAAAGAAGTAAAACCCCTAATCCAGTGAGGCCTATTACCAATGCAGTTCTCTCTGACTCATGAGTGTCAGGGGTTGACTGTACTGGTTGTATGAGTGCCGGTGTTGGGGCCAGGGCCGGGGCCGGGGCCAGGGGTGTTACCGTCTGTAATGATTTTAACGGCTGTACATGTGTGGTTGTGGCCCCTAAGTTTACAGATTGATTGAGACCTAGTTTTTGATCACGACCTGCAACAATGATTTCATTATTATAATTTGTTATTGTCCCCATTTGGAGTTGAAGGTCAGATGGTAACATGTATAACCCGATTCCAACTACAAAGTCAACTTTTGATCTAGCATATCTGAGTACGTCTTGATAGCGCTGTATGCTAGATGGAAGATCAACTGATAAATTTATTGAATCTTCAAGATTAGCGAGAAACTGTTTTTGAGATTCAAATATTCCACTTCCATTCAAAATATTTGATTTTGTTAGTGATTGTGCACCTAGTATACACCAGACATATGTTCTGATAGACTCATTGACGCGCTCGACTCCTGCTTGAGTAAACCCGTCAGATTTATCTAAAATAAATGTGGTCCAGGCGTTAGACTGTTTCTGTTCTATTGAGCCTAACCAGACTTCAGATTTAGATGAGAATGAAGTGTACCCAGGGTAGTAATCTTGAGGGTATTGTCTGTGACTCAAAGCGTAATACAATGTACCAATGCCGTGGTGATCATCAAGTTTTTGTGTGAAGTCATACTTAGTGCTTATGTTAAATTCATTACAGATGCGTTCAAACGCTTTCATATCCATGGGGTTATTAAACCTGTTGAAACTGGATTCAGTTGGTAGTGGTGTATGAAGTTCTGACAGTATACGTCTAAGCTGGTAATAAACATGGAAATGATACACAGATCTAATCAGTTTGTTTGAGTGATTCAAATGGTCTGTAAATGAAACACCACAGCCTGTAGTTGAGCATAGTATTGCAAAGTTGAGTTGGTTTTGAAACATCTGTAGTGGACTTGAAGACCACTTTCTTGCAGTAGAGTCATCTGTTATTGGAGGGTTTAGGTAATGGTCAAACGGATTCGGTACTTTGACTTGAAATAGATCTTGTTCAGACACAGCTATGTCAAGCTGATTTAGTTGAATTATTTTCTGTTCATAAGTAGGTTCCCCACCCGGGTCTGCCCTGGGGGACTTGGGTGGGGTTAGGTATTTTTTAGTTCTCAGGGTCACCCTGGTCAGCCCCACAGGGTGGGTTTTTCTCTCTATTCTGGGGCATGTGTTTCTGTCTACCCTTTGTCCATTCACCTGTATTTGCCTTTTAAAAACTCTCCCTACTGTCTGCACTGCCTGTAGCTCTTGATATTGGATGTGTGTTGCTAAATGGTCTTAGCTTTATTTAGGCCCCATGTGTTAGGTTTATTTAACGTATTTGACCGGCTGGCGACATACATTCAATGTTCTGTTTTTTTTTTTTCACAAGCAGTGCAGGCACGTCCTGAGAAAGCCTTGTTGCTGTCGGGACGTTAAGCAATGTACAATCAATCAATCATAAGTAGGTGCAACATTATATTTGGCATCCACATTAAATTGAAATGCGTTTGTAGTGGTAATGGTTGGCGATTTAAATTCCATCCTTTTTTATATGAGATAATAAAAATGTTTATTACCTTAACAAATCTTGACACAAGCAAACCAGTGTGGTTAACTAATGGGATTGATAATCGTGATGGTAGCAAGGCTGCAGCTATCCATGAAATGTTCTATACAGTAAAATGGTTTAATGTAACAGATGATATATATAATAAAGTAATTTTTGATGGTAAGACTGAAGCTATACCACCTGGGTATTATGACTTTTGTACTATAGCTGAATGGTTTCAAAGTAAATTTAAAATTAAAGCAACTTTAAATCCAGCTAACCTACTTGTTACATTAGAATTTCTGAAACAAGATTGGTTAAAAATTTCAGATAGATTTGCATATTTACTTGGATTTTATATTGACGAAGATTGGTGGAGAACAGATGATTTAGATGAAGCTATGTCTGGTATTATAACAATGAAGACAAAAAAACTTAAAATAACTGGAAAACGCCCTGTCAATTTGTCAGTACACACAGTGCTAAATGTTTATTTGAAAGAACTAAACACATCTGAGAATGTTCACAATGGAAAGCCTTCAACTTTGTTGAGATGCTTACCAACTGGAACTGCACCCTATTGTGAAAGTGTAGTTGTTAGATTTCCTAATTTGCAGTTTAAGAAATTAGGTTCTAGTTTCTTTGAGTCACTGAGTATATCTGTAACTAATCAGGATGACAAACCAGTTCTTATGCATGATTTTAGTGTTGTGTTGGAAATTAAATAATTTTATTTTTGTTTATAAAAATGAGTGGTCTTGGTCCAAAGCCTAGAATCATACCAGTTGCGTGTCCAGTAACAGAGTTGAAAGATTTGGCAGACGTACAGGATTTTGAGAAGGAAGGGGAAATTGGAGAAATATATGGTTTTGAACTTGATTCAAATGGCATGTACAAGAGGAAAGTAATTGTCGACATGAAAGACGGTGAAAGACAGATTCCTAAACTTGGTCAGCTTCGTGATGTTACTGTACCTACTCCACCTGTAAATAATGCGCCTTACAACTTAATACATGTGGGTAGTAAGTGGGTTGTTTCACCTGTGCCTGCACCACCTCCAACAATTGACTGGGACATAAAGATTGAATTTATTAGTCCTTATGTATACACTGATGATGAAGGTGCCTTAGTGTTTAGGAAGGTTGTTAATTCTGGGCCGCTGATTGTAAGCCTTGTTCCAAGTTTTGCCCCAGACAACAATAGCAGAGAAAAACTGAAAGTTGAAAATTATGAGAGACGGCGGTATCTTCTTACAACTAGAAAGGGTAGATCAGATACTTCTGTTGTGTTTATGCCAGCAAGCTTAGTCGTGGCTAGAGAAGCAACAATAGTATTTGAAATTATCATGAAATCTGTTGCTTCTGCAAAAGAGGCAAATATAGCACAAGGAATTAAACTTACATGGAATGAAACAGTAACAGAATCATCAAAGGTCTTTATTGCTATTACAAAAAATAATGATGTTATTAATGTTTTGAGCAGTGTTCCAGCTGTCAAGGTGGTGGTCGACAAAACAACTTTTGTTCGTCTAACTTACATAAACCTTGAACACATTGATCTTGTTGCATTTTATTATGCCAGCAAATTGTATACTTTTGAAGAGTTGCAAAATGTAATTGCTGATTAAATAAAAAAAATATTTGTGAATAAAAAAAAATGGTAAACTTCTATCCGCAACTACCGACGCTTGAGCCGACTGAAACAAATGTGATGACTAAAACAACGCTTGTGCCTGATCCACAGGTGACAGCTGTGCCAATTGCTTCAGATAAAACATTACCAGCAGATGCATTCAGATTAAATAATATTACAGAAGCTTTAAAATATTTGGAGAGTGAGGAGGCGAAATACTCCAGATGTAAAAGGAGGTATAAGTCAGTATTTAATTCTGTTCAAAACACTTCTATGGCTATTGGTGCAGTTTCAGCTGGATTATCTGTAGGAGGTATAACTCTTTTCGCCACAGGAATTGGAAGTTTCGCTGGAATAGCAATTGAGGCTGTTAGCGTTGCTACATGCCTAGCATGCTTTGGTTTGGAGGCCTTAAACAAGAGGTTTCACACAAAATTACAGAAACATGAAGCATTGAGTACTCTGGCTGGTGCAAAGCTGAGCAGTATAAAACTTATTATCAGTAAGGCATTAAATGATAATTGTATTGATGACGAAGAATTTAAGCGCGTCCAAGATGATTTAAATAATTACAAAAAACAGAAGTCTGAAATACAAAATAAAATGCGTAGTCAATCACCCGTGAATATTGAAGAACTGAAGGCCAGTTTTTTAGCAGAGGGGAAAAGGATAGGGGTACAGGAAACCACAGAAAAACTACACATTCTTTTAAACAAATAAAAATCAGATTTGGTAATCTTTTATTATTTCATTACACTTCACAGAAAGATGTCATGCCACTTACACAGTTTAGGCATAATTATTTAATCCCATCAGCACCATCAGAATATTATATTTGAGAAAAAAAAGTTTTTAGTTGCCCTTGTGTTTTGGTAAAAAAGACTTAGTATACGAGACTAGAGTTAAGTTGTTATTAAGTACTTGTAAGTAGTTAGGGTAAGTAATTAATAAGTTCTTAATGGTAAGTAGTTAATAAGTTCCTATTGTAACTCATTTCATTTTAAGGTAACCTAAAGTTAGTTGTACTTAAAATTAAAACAAAACTTATCTTTTGGTTTAGATGTTGTTTCTTAACACATAAATCCATTTCTAGCAAAACACATCTTGCTTTCAAAATAACTACACAACCTTGCTTTCAAAATGACTACACAACCTTGCTTTCACAACCTGTAAAGACTACTGCATGGAGCAAACTATTCAGCCTAAAAGCACCACTCATGACAAGCAAACACCCTTTGTCAGTGCCCACGACATCAGTCCTGTTCAAATTGGTTTGTTCATGAGTGCAGAATAAAATCAGTAGACAAAACCAGGCAGTCTAACAAGCAGAGATATAAAACATCACTCTTACCACTCTTACCACTTTTGACTATCACTTTGTGAATGCATGGAGTGGAAATAAATTACTGTTCCTGCATGAAGTTAAAGGTTTTTGAAATGTGGTTATGACATAGCAGTTTTTCAAGTACAAATTCTAGTCATCAGTTTCTCAAGTGTGGTTATGACATAGCAGTTTTTCAAGTACATTCTAGTCAACAGTTTTCTCAAGTGGTATTAAATAACAAGTCATGTGCAGCACCTAGAGTGTTGTGTAAACAGTCATGTGCAGTTTCTCTCAAGTGTAGTGTAAACACAGTCAGCAGTTTTTCAAGTACATTGAATAATATCACTCAACATTAAACACTCCCCTCAGCATAAAATACAAGAAAGATCTTAACTTAAAGCTTTTCTCTGTTTTCCAACAGGTTGCAAACTCATTTTAACTCTGTGCCTGTAAAGACTTCATGGTGTTTATACATAGAGTGAGTCAGGTTGGTCAGTGTTTGTAATGTTGGTATAAGCACAGGCCTCTCTCTTGTGAAAATGTGTTTTGAAGTTGACTATTTTGCATTTTATGAAAAGGTGAACAGAGGTGAACAGGTTTTTGTGAATACCTAGTCATGAGTGATGCATATCATGAGGGGAAAAGTACATAGAGGATTTCGGTTTTATAGGGCACTAGTCCTGATAAGAAAATTTGAATAATTGCAGCGCATTATGGTATATCTGAATAGAGGTGGATTTCAGACAAGTGTAGACATGAGGTGTTTGTGTATGTGATAGCTCCAGGGTTGTCAGCACTGGTTTGACTAGGGTGTTTGGCTGATTTTTTTTTTTTTGTCTATGGGGAAGGGGGATGGAGGGGAACACAATGAGTTAACCCCTTAAAAATGTGGCTGTTTAAATAATAATGATTTAGGGGTAACTTCCAATGGTATTTACTCTGTGTGGGAGACTTAGACAATGGAGGGTCAAAAGGTTATAATCAAGGGGTTAACTCAGTCATTATGTTAATGAAGCTTTAGACCACTCAGTATATCTATCTAAAATAAAGAAAATATGGGGAAAATGCATGGTGTGACTAAGTGTGTGTTTTGTGGTCAAAAACAATGGAATTAGGGGGTGTATATAAATTGCTCAAATTCGCTCATGTTATCTTTCTCTGACGAGGCTACAGAGGGGAGTGGCGAGTCGTGTGCGACTGGTGAAGGCTGCGCCTTGCCCACACAGATTGATGGTTCCTCAGCGGACGAACTTCTTCCTGCTGTTAAACTACCAGCGTTCAGCGCCGATCACTTGTCGCGGCTTCCGGGCGATGGTCGCGGACACGTACCGACACTTGGGACGACCTGACCCTGGTAACTGCAAAGTCCTCGCCGACCTGTTGGCCCACTTGCTCCTGGGTGCCGCGATGGGACCTGCCTTGGGTCCTTACTTGGCTCAACTCTGACCGCTTCGTACCAATACAGTTGGCGATGCTACCAGACAAGATGTGGACGACCTGCTTCTTACTGACCTCACGTCTGCTTCCAGGGTCAACGAGCGGCTCGCGCAGCACAGATATGAGGTCCAACACCGGTAAGTCCCACAGACCCGACGAGTGGCCCTTACCAGGTTGTAGAGCCTTCAACGCCGTGGATGAGCCCACGAGCCCAAGCTCTAGCGCCGGCAGCCACCACAGTCCCATCGAGTGGTCTCTGCCGGTCGCGGAACCTTGAGCACCGCGGAAAGAAGGAAAAGAGGTTGTAGAGCCTTCAATGCCGCGGTGTAGCCCGCGAGCCTGAGCTCTAGCGCCGGCAGCCACCACAGTCCCGTCGAGTGGTCCCTGTCCGGTCACGTAACCTTGAGCTGCCCGACCCGGCGTTCTCGCTGAGACCCATTCTCCTTGGCTGCCCCGCAGTTGGTCACTATGCACCTTGAGAGACCCAGGCTCCATCTGTGAGTCCAGACAATAGGACCCGGTGCGGGCTTTTACGTGTGTACCTGCGCTCGCAGGGGTCGCACCCGCCTTTTCCGCCCACGGTCCCCAGGTAGA
Organism: Semisulcospira habei; assembly: GCA_036245525.1. Lineage (NCBI taxonomy): Eukaryota > Metazoa > Mollusca > Gastropoda > Semisulcospiridae > Semisulcospira > Semisulcospira habei. The sequence continues at coordinate 162,910,383 of BTPG01000002.1, forward strand.
ATGACATCTCCGCCCAGACGATATCCTCCTGGCTCCGAGGGGTGATACGCTCCGCCTACCAAGACCAATCCCCTGATGCAGACAAATGTATGAGCATCAGGGCGCACAAAGTCAGAGCCATGGCCATGATCCTTGTGTTCGACCGCAACTGTGCTGTCAAGGACATTGTGGCAGCCGTGGGTTGGCGTGCGGAGACTACCTTTGCCCACTTCTACCTGAGGGACCTCTCAACCAGCGCCTGACCCTTTTGCTGGTGGGGGACATCGTGGCGGCACAACACTCCCTCCCGGCACCCTAAGTATCTTTGCTAAAATTAGCGGGAGGTTGCTTAGGGAGGGCGGCGCTAGCAGTCCCTAGGGGGTGGGTTAGGGGCGTTATAGCGGCACCCGCCTCCTGTTTTGAGGAAACAAATGTATTTTTCTTTAAAATGAATTTTTTCGAAAAATACCTACCGATGGTATTACTCGAAGGTCCCTCCCACCTACCCCGCTTGCCGCTGGTCTGCTAAGAAACTGACTGGTGAGCTTCCGCTGGGCGCAATGCGCGGTTGGGATGGAAGGGAGGCTACTCGGGTTACCGCCTAGGCTATGGCGCCCCTCACCTGCCATCACGGCCATACTCGTACCCAAATTTTTGGCTAAAATTAGTCTAGCTAAGAACCTTTTCCTATTAGTAATACCATCGCTAAGTATTTTTCGAAAAAATTCATTGTAAAGAAAAATACATGTTTCTTCCTATCAAGGAGTGGTTTCATTAACCCATTTAGCCCGTGACCCTGCAGCAGGAGATGGATTGATCATGATAATTCAAGGGTAGTGCCAGATGAGCTTGGCGCCTAAAGGCGCCAAGCTCATCTGGAACTACCCTTTAATTATCATGATCAATCTATCTCCTACAACTGGTACATAGTCGTTGGACAACGCCTCCAAAAGTTTAGAAATGCGGCCGTGGGGTTAAGAGGGTTAACTCTTAAACTCAGAGTCACAAGGACCCATGCTGAAGCAATCACGGTGTTCAAACCAAAATGGTCCCCTTAACCCATTTAACCCTGTGGCCACATTTCCCAAATTTTGTGTCGCCTAACGATATGTACCAGTTGCAGGAGATGGATCGACCATTATAATTCAAGGGTAGTACTGGATGAGCTTGGCATCGAGCTAATCTGGCACTGCGCTTGAATTATTATGGTTGATCCATCTCCTGCTGTAGGGCGTTGGGGGCTAAACGCGTGGACTGTCGTCTTGGATTTTTCTCAATGTCACGGGGATTACTTGCTATCTTTGACCCAACAGTGATTTAGGAATAACTTCTTTTACCTGAACTGTATTATATCATATCCTCTTTTTGTACATCTTATTTCTTTTGTTATTATCTCATTGTCTTGTTATTATTGTATAGCTGGAATTCTATTTACCGTATCCTGTCTTGTGCCTTTGGCAGAAATAGCACTGCAGAGTACCAGCGTGTGATGCCCGAGATTATCAAGATAGCCACTATCCACCGGGACAACCTAGTGCCAGGTGACCCCCAGCTCAACATGTGTGACGAGAGTGTCATGAATTGGGCCCCACCTGGTTGTCACAAGATTGGCCGTTGTCTACAGGTGCCCAAGTCAAAGCCGTACGAGTGTGTCTGGCCACACTGAAGATCAACAGTGTTGGTAACATTGGACAGACAGATTTTTTTCGGATGCATCAATCTCTTCCTCAACCACCCCTATTAACTCTCGACTACTGACAATACTGCTCATCGGAAAAGATACTTTTACTAATTGTCTTTTCTGTCAAGCGTTATCGTCAATTACAGTCAAGGGATTAGTTTGCAAGAGGCACAGACTTTCATGAAATCATCGGACTGTGCCTCTTGGCGGCACAGATTGATCCTATGTACACCCTCAGTTTGACATCTAGGGACAACCCATTTAACCATATGGCTGTTTTTCCTAAATATTGCTATATTTTGCAAAATTTGAGTTGTCACCTAATGTACCAGTTGAAGGAGATGGATTGACCATGATAATTCAAGGGTAGTGCCAGATTGGCTCGGCGACGTCAGGCGCAAAGCTAATCTGGCAATACCCTTCAATTATCATGGTCGATCCATCTCTGGCTGTAGTGCGAATGTGGCTAAATGGGTTACAAAACTAATTCTGTGTATCTGAGATGCTGACAACACAATGTGCCCTGGGGTAAGTGGGGTGGATAGTTGGAAGACAATGTGTGCTATTCCTGGAGTTTGGGGTAATGGTGTAAATCTGTACACTTTTATGTACGTTTGAGGTCTCACAAGCTATCACACATTGCTGTTTTTGTGTGACAAAGTCTTCATTTGATGGAGCAGTGAATGCAGTTGTCCTGCTTATGCTTATTGTGACGAGTCCAAGTCTCGCAGATGTGTGCTGCTCTGTGATTTTAATCCTTACGGTTAAAGCTGTAAGTTTCAAGATTATACACTAGCACACAGATATGTCCCGATAGACTAATGCGGCAATAATTTTCTATGTGCATTATGGATATGTGTATTTCCAATGCAGCGATCTAAGTGCCTTGCAAGTGTGTAGTTAGTATGCAGCTATCGGAATATGCAAGGACATTGGGCTGAAATCAGCTGCAGTTGGCCTGTACACGATTGTTTGCGGGCCCATTGCAGCCAACTTCAGCCCAAAAGCCTTTTGGGTACTGGGATGGGCCATGCCACTCATGAAGAGAGAAATTAGTTGATATTCACTGTGTGATTTGATAATTTAAATTGTTCAACCTGGCGCACATATTTCCCAAATTTTGGAGGCGTCATCTAATGACTATGCACCTGTTGCAGGAGATGGATCTACCATGATAATTCAAGGGTAGTGCCAGATTAGCTTGGTGCGTCGGGGCTGAATGGGTTTACGTATTTGTTGTCTGCGGAGAAAAGTCGCATCCTTTTAGATCAACAGAGCTCAAAGCCTTGCATATCGCCCTAGTTCAGTGTTGATTCTTGATCTGTGAATCGCTGACACAGCACCATGATTGTTGAGCCATTTCCAGCTGAATTTGTAATGTACACATAACATTCCCTGTTTTGCATGTCATTTGCATATTGTCAGATTTTCTACGAAATGTTTTTGTAAACCTATTCTTTATTTTGTTGATAAATGACAAATTGTCAGATTATATGGCCAAATTTGTTATAGATTATTTTATATTAATATGAGTACTTACAAAGTGCCTAACCTCGGAGACTAGAGTTTGAAGCACTTATTTTTGTTTTGTTGCATCGTTTCTTTTCTTTGTGTTTACAGAACGGGCGTTTGCAATATTATTTTGGCATACTTGTCAATAATGTAATGCTAAAAAAGAAAGAAAAACTTTGTTTCCGTTTCAATATTAACTCTTCAGGACAAGATGCCAATCGTACGGTTAACTATTGTGCAGGTCTGTACGACTAGCAGTGTGCATATCATAGTAAGAATGCTGTGCACCAGTTACTTCAACACATTTCTGAATCGATGTTCATGATTTTATATTTATTTGCGAAAACAGTTGACAATAAAGGGTGCTTATAAAGATGGCTACAGGCTGTGTTTTTATGTCTTGTCTCTACACAGAAAGAGTCGAAGAGCAGTAGGAATACTCGAGGTTGTTTTTATTTAGCTAAGTGTTTGCAAAGGAATAGATCACCAAATCAAAGAAAAAGCTCGGTATCAAAAATACAAGGGGACCCTGCATACAAGGTGCATCAAATAATTGAAGTTTCTGCCAAAAACACTACTCCCCCCACCCCCAAGCTACACATGAAAAGTCATGGGCAGCTCCGACAACTCCTCTTTGCAACTCTGACGTCGAGATCACCAGGTGCTTTCTCAAGAGAAGTCTTCAAGGGCAATAAGTGTCACTTATCATTAACCCTTTTAGCCCCAAGGTCCTATTTCTCTAGTTTTTGAGGTGCTGCCCAACGACTATGTACTAGTTGTAGGAGATGGGTTGATCATAATTCAAGGGTAGTGCCAGATGAGCTTGGCGCCTGAAGGCGCCAAGCTCATCTGGCACTACCCTTGAATTATAAATGCTCAATCAATCTCCTGCTGCAGGGTCCCGGGGCTAAAAGGTACAGCCACCTAAATGATGGTCTTTTTTGGCAGGTGATTTCTCATAATGGTGGTTGTTCAAAACAGGTTCTGCTGTACCACCAAACAAAGCCATTTATGGACACGTGCGTCTATTTCTGGCTCCATTTCTACATTCTTCTGGCACAGCTGTTGATAACTATAACTTGTTAAATTAAGTTAGAGCACAAAACTGCAGAAATCACGAAGACCACAGGATAACAATTCACTCATTGCAGTACTGTCAACAACAATCTTATGCATTTGAAAATTAACATGTACAAACTTTCATTGATTATGGAATGAAGCAATAATCAAGCTTAACTAATCCCTGACAACAGCTAGTGTAAATCCTGAAAAGCACCATCAAAAATGAAAAAAAAAGTCAAAATCAAGTCATGTGTCAGCCATAAAATGGAGTTGGAGGGAACTGTAACAAATATGTCCTACACAGATGCTGATGAGGCAAGAAACACACTTTCCACAATAGCAAATTTAAAAAATAATACATGTACTTTCACCTGACTAACTTCAATGCCATGTTTCTGCTCACTATCCCCAGTATTTGCAATGCAGGAATACACCAGATGACATCACATTCAGTTAGCCTGCAGGCAATATCCGCAGGCATCTTGCAGGTAGACATTACCCTGTGAAGACATCTTTGTGAAAACAGCTTTTCATTATATTGCAATGAAAATCTCGCTTTTCACAACAAATGGATTTACTGTCTTGGTGTTTATAGGGCGTGCTGATATCTGATAGCCAGTAACTGCCAACCATAGACCTAAGGATGTTTTCAGACCCCTGCAAAGAGTAATGGTTGACAGTTACTGCTACAACTCACTGACAACAGGTGGCAAATCGACCATGATAGTTTAAGGATGGTGTCAGAACACCTTGGCACCACTAGGTGCCAAGCTATTCTGACATCACCCTTGCACAATCATGGTCGATCTATCCCCTGATTTCGTGTGTAGTCTTCAGAGGACAACTCGTAAAATATTGTTCTCAAGACTGAATATGTCAACACCAACCCCTGGCTCTAGATCAGTTTGCTCATGCATGATGTCTTTTAATCAGTGTACCCATGTACAGTTGTATGGTTTGGACGCAGGTGACTGTAGACACTTTTTGATTATGTCACAACCTGGTGGTGCCCAGTTCATCACAGCCTCATCGCACATGTTCAGCTGAGGAACACCCAGCTTGAGCAACGACTCATGGTCCTTCACAAGCTCCAAGATTTTGGACATGGCCTGCTTGTACTCCTCATGTGTAGGCCTGTCAACAGCAAACAGCAAGGTAAACAGAGAACATGTGTGTATTCTGACATATAAATATCACGAAATATCATGAAATTCTGATTGTCTCTGTAATACAGTTGGGCATAACCCATGGACTTTTCAGTCCTTTCAGATTTTTGGCACTGTCGCCCATAAATGTTGATCAGCTCACCTGATCTGGTACTTTTCCCCAGGATCACGCCCCAAGTGGAAAAGGAGTGGCATTGCTGTATGATTCTTCTGATCATGGGTCGTCACATCTTCGATCTCCTCCCCAGGACAGAAGTCAGTACCCTAGCACAACAGGAAATTATGAAGTAAGTGCACCTACCATTTGGATACAAGTGTTATCAGCAACTAATGCATTCAAAATGAAACGCGAAACTGTAAATGTCCTTCTGTAGTACCAGTACTCGTCGAACAACTCAAGAAACTCTGAAATTAATAAATATTTTCCCTTAATTAGAAGTACTGCACAGATTTCAAACATTCCGCGGATTCATCCAGCTCGCTCAATCTGCAAGAGGCTTATATTCTCATGAGCCCCTGCAGTTGCAGGGGCTCATGAAAATATATGCCTCTTACTCGCAAGGAGTTACTGCACTGGCATCCATTGTAGCCACAGCAAAACGGTCCCTTTAGTCCTTACCTACTCTCAAACTACTGTTGTTCACTTGATCCTGATTAACTCTTATTAAATACAAAACTGTAAATATCTTTCTGTCATACCACTATGCAGTGCAAAACTGAAATTTGGGAAATTTGATATTAGGGCTGGCTAGAAATGGCTGTGAGACCCACACTTTCAAATTCTTGTTGGCTGTTGGTCCAGGTCCAGAAATGAGCCTTGTAGTCCTGCCATCGCACTGCCATCATCTCATTCCCACGGTAATAAAATATAGGCCTGCAACCATGAAGTATCTTAATAGATGATTTCTGGAAATCAGAAGTAAGTAAAAGTTGCACATGTTTCAACGAAAAAAGTGGATTAACAGCCCAGACAAACACGCCATATTGCGTGTTTGTCCAAGCTTTTAATCCACTATTTCCACCAAAACGTGCAATTTTGACCTGTTTTTGATTTCCGGCAATCGTCTGATAATATATGTACATTTATCTCAAAGAGTGAACATGTTATGAAAGTGGTACCTGATAAATTTTGTAAATAATATTGAATTGTAATATTTTTTAAGCTAACTTTTTAATTAATAAATAACAATGTGCTATCAAAAGTATCTGATCAAGACAAAATAATGTACACACACCAGTAAAACAAATTTGAATCTATTAGATTTTCTACCATTGAATATTTTGTTCCAGTCGTTTGCAGACCAAGTTCTCTTTGCATTACATGCCACTGCACTGCAATTGTGTATCGGATGTTTTCATTTTCCATGCCCACCTGTCTGTAATGGTCTGTTTAAGCAGCGCCTGAGAGAGGTCAATGCCATCCACCACGCGGTCAGCAGGCACTGTCCCCCCAGCCAGAGTGATGAAGGTTGTGTACAGGTCCATCAGGCTGCCCAGCTGGTGAGACACCTGCACACAGAGATCCTCATGAGCCCCCTAGTGACAAGATGTACAGGTCCAGCAAGCTGGTGAGACACCTGTATACAGAGATCCTCATCAGCTCCCTAGTGACATAAATTGTTTACAGGTGCAGGATGTCTACCTGTGAGACACCTGTGCACAAACACCACCCATATGTATTTGCAAATCCTCATGAGCCCCTACAGAATGAGGGGGGGGGGGGGGACTGATTAGGATCTATGTCTTTTGCTGGCCTCGTTTAAAATAGTGACGGATGAAACTAGCACTTCTCCAAGTGGAAATCTAATCAGGCACAGCTCTGCAACTGACACGGTTGATCCTCAAGCATGTTTGTGTAATGTCCTCACCGTTCCTGGGGGCACCTTGCTTGGCCAGTAGGCGATGGTGGGCTCCCGCATCCCTCCTTCATATGTCGTCTCCTTACCACACAAGAACGGTCCATTACTTCCTCCTGTAACATGCAAATGCATACAACGTTCAATTACTAATGATGGCAGCTTCAAATGTTGAAATCAGAGCGAGTTGCTCTCATGGAGGTACATTACAGGAAAAGTGTGCACTTGTTTGTGATTTCACACCTCAAGCCAAATGGTCCAAAATCACACCAAACGGTCAGGCCCATAAAGCAAAAGGTCCTTGGGCCGATGCTGGCAGTAGTTGGCCCATGAATGACTCTGTGGACCACCTGCAGTTGATGTTAGCGAGAGGACCATTTGCACACTCGGAAATTACAGCAGAACCTGCTCTGGGAGACCACCCTAATTCCTAATAACAGGCAACACTTTATGCCCTTCAAGACTTCATTTTGAGAGAGCATCTGTCTTTTTACCCTTGACTACTGGTGGATGTGGATTGTGTTCCTAAAATTCTCTGTTAACCCTTTCAGCCCCACGGGTGCTTTTTCCAAATTTTGGAAGTGTTACTTAATGACTATGTACCAGTTGCAGGAGGTGGATTGACCATGATAATTCAAGGGTAGTGCCAATTAGCTTGGCGCCTGAAGGCTGTTCACGCTCTCTCTGATCAGCTGGACTGATTGGAGAGAGCGCAAGCGGCGCGAGAGAACTTGTCGGAATGTGTACAGTCATAAGTTATAACTGAATCAGTGAGGCTTGTCCGTTCACTGTGTTTAATATGAGCATTTCCTTAGTATTTAGCATAAAAAATGAATTTTTCTCTAAAATGTTTTTTTTTCGAAAAATACTTACCGATGGCATTACTAATAGGAAGGTATAGCGATTTCAGCCTAAGTATCCGTTGTGTATAGCAACGGAACCGGGGAGGCGACTCCAGGGAGCCATTACCCAAAAGACTCCCCGAGTGGCCTCCCCTCCCTCCCCATGAGGCCACATGGGCCGATACACCAGTCTCACGCTAAGCGAACGGAGCTGGCGGCAAGCACGGAAGGTGGGAGGGAGGGCCCTTCGAGTCATGCCATCGGTAAGTATTTTTCCAAAAAAATACATTTTAGAGAAAAATTCATTTGTTTCCTCAAAATCCTTACCGATGGCATTACTAATAGGAAGAATAACGAAAAGGAGGAGGGTGCCGCCCACCATACCCCTGCCTTGTAACATGCTTAGTACTGTGCCCTGGGCACAAACTCCCGACGATTTCAACTAAGCGTTACCCAGGGCGCCGGAGGCGCCGGGAGGGAGTGTTACGCCGCCGAGACATCGCCCACGAGGGACATGTTGTCTTGCTGGCCTAAGAGGTCCCTGAAGTAGAAGCGAGTGAAGGTGGAACTCTCCCACCACCCAACGGCCGCCATATTGTCTCTCACTGCACAGTTGCGGTTGAAGGTGAGGCTGGTGGAGATCGCTCTAACCTCGTGTCCGCGAATCCGCAGCATCTTAGATCCCTCCAGGGAGAGGTCCCCGTATGCGGATCGGATGACCGAGCGCAGCCTTGAAGAGATTGTCTGTGCCGAAATATCGTTCCTGCCGCGTCTCAGGGGCAGGAAGAGGTGTTTCCGTCCACGTCAGAAGGATTGTTATCTGTGCAGGTAAATGCGCAAGGCCCGTACCGGATCTTGCTGGCGGGACTCCCGAGACCGATCCAACCCCTTGAGCGGCCAGAGGTAAATGACCTGCGCTCTGGCTGAAGGAAGTCTATTCTTGGCCAGAAGGCTGGGTTTGTCAGGAGCTGGACGGAACCATCAACTCTGGACTGTAGGCAGACTGGGTCCACCGAGAGTGCGTGGAACTCGCTGACCTGGGCCGCCGATGCGAGGGCGAGGAGGAAGCAGGTCTTTCTGGTGACGTCCGCCATCGTGGCTAAGGGCAACAGCTCGACCCATGCCAGGTTAGGACCCATGCCAGGTCCGAGCGTGGGACCGGGCACTGCAGCTCGAAGTGGGCCATGAGGTCCGAAAGATCTTTGCATGCCCCGGGGTCCGGACGGCCCAAATGAAGGTAGGTATCGGCGATCATAGAGAGATACCCCCGGATGGTAATGGGGGCCAAGTGCTGCTCCCCAAAAAGCCAGAGGAAGAATTCAGCCAACTGGGGCATCATCAGAGCCGCGGGGGCTGGCGGAAGCGTGACTCCAACAACTCAGCGCCAGCCAGACGGCCTTCATCTCCAGCCAGTTGCTGTGTCTGTCCTGGAAGTCCAGCGGCCCAAGACTTCGTTGAAATCCGGGAGAAGGTGCGCCCCCCAGCTGAACTGACTCGCGTCCATGCAGAGCGAGAGCCATGGAGGGGGGGAGGAGAGGGGAACTCCCGACCCAAGCCAAGCTGGGTGGGTCCACCGCTGGAGGTGAGACCGGACCAAGGGAGAAACAGGCACTGGAGCTGCGAGGTCGCCCGAGGACAGACGCCAATGGAGCAGAAGATGCAACTGGATCGGCCGCGAGTAGAGTCGGCCGAGGGGCAGGAGATCGGTGGCCGCACTGATCAGGCACAGCAATTGCAGCCATGTCTTGGCCGGGCACGCCTCCGCGAGGGACACTTGGTGAGCCACCGCGGCCAGTTTCTGCACGCGAGCATCCGTGAGCCGCACCCTGCTGCGGTCGGTCAGGAATTCCATTCCATTCCCAGGTGTACGAAGGTACGGGAGGGGGAGAGGTCTGATTTCCCGAGATTGACCACGAACCCCAGCCACTGTAAAAGAGCCAGAAGGGTGTTCTGATCCGCCTCCAGGGAAGGAGCATCCTGGTTCCGGAGCAGCAGGTCGGCCAGATAATTTGGAAGTCGGGCTGGATAAACCGCATCCATGATCCGCATGAAGACCCAGGGGCTGAGGTTGAGGCCGAAGAGGAGGGCTCGGAACTGGTATACCACCCCACAGAAGGCGAAGCGCAGGAAGTGCCGAGACGACGGGTGAATGGGGACATGCAGGTACGCAATGGTGATATCGAGACTGACGGCAAAGTCCATGGGGTGAACCGCCGACCTCGCTGCCTGCGCTGTCTCCATGCGAAACGAGGGGGCCGAAATGAACCTGTTTAGGGCCGACAAGTCGATGACAGGGCGCCAACAGCAGCCAGGCTTGGGGACCAAAAAAGGACGGCTGTAGAAGGCCGGCGAGTCGTGATGAGAGACCACCTCCGTGGAGGCCAGGGAAGCGATCTCCACCTGAAGAGCGTCCGCCTTGCAAGGGTCGGCCGGCGCATGCGTCCAAACCGGGAAGCGCCAGAGAAAGGGGGAGGGGGGGGGGGGGTGGTGAAAGGAAATCCGTAACCCGTCCAAGACATTGAAGAGCACCCACGGGTCGTCTGGGAACAGCGACCACCACTCGTCACCATGCAGGGCAAGCTGCCCGCCGACCGGGGGCTCCGATGGGGTTGGCAGGGGCGGCGGGCGGGAATCAGTGGGCCCGTCCCCGCCGCCTAGCACCATGAGGCCAGGAGGGGGCTAGGGCCAGATAGGCGCGCGCACGGCTGGGGAAAAACTGCTCCCCCGGCCCGCCGGAGGAAGGTCGAGGGGTGGGTCTGAGGCTCCGCAGGGGTCGACCCACAGCCTTGCGGGGGGCAGGAAACCGCGCGGAGTCCACGGGAGGGACACTAGGCCAAGGTCATTGGCCGAGTCCTTCACCGACTGCCAGGTTGGGCTGAAGACGAGGGCCCCCCCAAGGGCGACCTGTCGAAGTTGTCCCTTCACCGAGGCGGGCAAGCCCGTACACCTCCGCAAGACGCCATCCCGCCGCATCAAGTCACAGTTGGCCACAGCGGCGAGCACGTTAGTGGAGGCATGGTAGACTGCGTGATTGGCCGTCACCGCCAGGGAGTGTAGGTCGTGCAAGGGATCCGGGGCGTCCGGTGACTCCCAGAAGTACTCCACCCGCCACACCATCATTTTGGTCGCCAGTTCCAAAAAACCCAAACAGGCCAGGGAATTTTGGACGAGGGTCGCGGTCTTCTCCAGGCCCTGGGGAATACTCCTGCCAACAGTGGCCTTCCCCCTGACCTGCACCTCCACCGTGGGGTCCACCGGCGGGAGGGGGCACAGGAAGGACTGCGAGTGTCCCGTGTACCGGTGCTGCCGGAACTTGATATCCACGTCCGCGGGCCAGTGGCTGTCGGAGAAGAATCCCCTGTCGGATAACTGGCCCTGCAGGAGATGCGCGTTAAATGCGTCCGTGAGGTCCCGAAATCTGGCGGGCTGCAGGAGGGATTTAAAACACTTGGACTGTCGCAACGCATCTACAGAGGCAGCAGCCTTCCGCTTGAGGGGCAGTGAGGGGTGGCACAAGTCCGGAGGCAGAGAGGCCGAAATCACGCACGCTGCCTCATCCAGGGCCCTCCAAGTCTCCACGCCCGAGGCATAGGGGCTGATGGGAGGAGATGAGCTAAGGTCGGAGGAGTGGGGACTGCCGATCGGGGCAAAGGAACGCGCCCCCGGGGAGAGCGGGCGAGGGGTGCAATCTGAGACAGGGGACCAAAGCTCCCGCGCGAGGAGTGCCAAGGCCAAGTCCTCCAGATGCAGGCTGAGTACATCCTCCACATCCCCCCAGTCCGACGAATCGGGCAAGGAGGGAGGGTCCGCGCTGAGCGCACGGATGGCGGAAGGGCCGGGAGCCGAGACGCAGAACCCCGCATGTGTGGCTCGGCGCGTTGTGCCGGACGCACAGGCACACAGGCCATAGGCGTAAAACTTGCGCTCACCTGAGACTTCGGTCGCCAGGAACGAGAACGGTGGCGAGGCCTCCGGGAGTCCGACTGAGGACTCGGCCGCAGAGGAGAGCCGCTGAGGTGAGAGTCGAGGCGGCTACGACGAGGAGAACGCACAGAGCTGGGGCGTCGGTCCCTGGAGAGCAGGCTGCGGCTCAGGGAGCGACAACGCGAGGTCACCCGCTGATCCAGACCAATGCCGGGGGACCAGGTAAGGCGCCTTCGTGGGTGCCGCGTGCATTCATCCACCCTCTGGTGCCTGCAGGGGGACGAGGCCCCTGCTGCCGGGGGAGCTATCGCCTGATGGGTGGGGGGGATGCGGGGGGGGGGGGGGGGGGGGGGTCGAGTGAGTCAAGGACCCCAGAGGCTTAGAACTCATGGGGTGAGACTTGGGAGAGGCCGCAGGCGGGACACTGTGCCGCGCCTGGAATGGCCTCTGTCGTGCACTAGGAAACGCCCTGGTCGCCAGGAGGCTTGTTTCAGCTGAGAGGGGCGGTCCCGGTCGCCGCATGTCCCGGTCCACTTCAGAGTGGGAGGTAACGGCCAAGGGGTGCGCACCGAGGTCAGAAGCGGTCGAGCTCTGGCACGAGGCCAGGCCCACAATGTCCGAGGACGCCCGCCTATGGGGTCCAGGGCTGGAAGGCACAGGGGCGGACGTTGTAGTGGCAGCGGAGAGGTCACCGGCCGGCTGCCGACTGCAGTCCCGGGAAGTTGACGGGAGGCCACGCCGGTAAAAATCTCAAGAGGCGAGACCACTGCTGCTCCTTCCATGAAGCACACACATGGCACAGCCGGGAGGAGGAGCAGCCGGAACATGGCAGACATAGGGCATGGGTGTCGCTCGGCCACTGAAACCCAAGCAGCTGGGGCACGAACGTAATTGCGCACTGCGACAGAGAACGGAACCCCATGAGAGAGAACAGGCCAGGCCCATAGTACGAGCACGCAGCAATAACCATATACGTACACGTGAAACCGGCCGTGTAACGGAGCCGGAAGACGTCCTGGGCAAAGCTGTACCAGAGACCGTATCTCATGCCGCCAGAAGGCGGAGCAGAGAAGCAATGCGCCGACCGGCCGTCCAACCGGGGAGAGGACGAAGAGAAGGTAAAATCCCACCGGACGCAAGGCCCAGGCGAAGCCAGGGGCCTGGAAGAAAGGGAAGTCCCCACAAGTACAAGTCACATGTAAGGAGTCTCACAAAAGGAAGGCACACGTAAATCCCGAAAGCCGAGGCGAAGGAAGGCGCCAGGAATAAAGGTAAGTCCCCACAAGCACAGTCACAGGTAAGGAGTCCAAACAAGAAGGCAAGCACGTGGTAAATCCAAGGGAGCTAAGCGTGAGACTGGTTATTGGCCCACGTGGCCTCATAGGGGGGGGGGGGGGGGGGGGGGGAAGGCCACTCGGGGAGTCTTTTGGGTAACGGCTCCCTAGAGTCGCCTCCCCGGTTCCGTTGCTATACACAACGGATACTTAGGCTGAAATCGCTAGGCTAAGTGTACCTCCCTATTAGCAATGCCATCAGTAAGAATTTTGAGGAAACAATCATATTTTAGAGTTTATTGCGTGTGTGTGTGTGTGTGAGAGAGAGAGAGAGTGATGATAATGATGAAACGTTTTTATTCAGGATAAAGTTTGAGGCATGTGAATGCCTCTCTTACAAACTGTCCTGCTACTCTACACACATAAATATACATCGAGCAACACAGTAAAATATTTAAAAAACATAGTGTCAAGAACATTCAAGTGTATGAAAAGCATAAAAGGCGACAAAAACAAACATAATAACAGTGACATAAGCTGAAGGTCATCTTGTAATTAGAACATGCATCTCTGAGAATACAGCATCAATAGAGGAGAATTGAATCGTGGTGTTAGTTTAGAAGTAAAAAGCAATAAAGCAATCATTAAAAATACTAAATTTAGAAATAGACTTAAGATGCTGGGGTAAATTATTCCATGCTTTTGCACCTGAAAAGGCCAGGCTAGTTTTATATATATTGTTCTTGGTAGGTGGCGCAACCCGAGAGAGAGCTTTTAATGATTGTTATTAATCAAGTTTATTACCAGATTATCTTTGTTTACCTCGCCAGAATAACTCATTCATATGCTTGCTACTGGACACCGTGACAGAGGGGCACCAAAGAAGAGATACAAAGACTGTCTCAAGAAGTCACTTAGTGCCTGCCAAATCGACCACCACCAGTGGTCTTCGCTTGCTGCGGACCGTGACACCTGGCGCTCCACCATTTACAAGGCAGCTGTCTCCTTTGAGGACTCTCACAGAGCTAGCCTTAAGGACAAGCGGCTCAGGAGAAAAAACAGAGATGCCGCAGCTCAGAACCCTGGCCATACCTTCCCCTGCAGCCACTGCGGTCGAACCTGCCTGTCTCGGATTGGCCTCCGCAGCCATGAACAAGCCTGCAGACGTCATGGGCAACTCCTATAAAATCTTCGTTCGCGAAGTCAAGCCAAGAGAGAGAGAGAGAGAGAGAGATGTGATGGTTGCTGTGGTAACAGTTTTATGTGCTATGTTTTCATCCTTATGTATGCTATGATTATTAGTTGTGTATTTGTGTGTGATAATTGGTGTGATATTAATTTACACAAACCAAAAGGAATCACTCAGCGCTGGACAGACAAACAATTAGATGCCCTGCCCCCGCCTATCAGGCACCCAATCGTCAGCCCACAGAGAAATACGCAGGTATAGCCAATATTAATTTAGTCTTTAGTAACTGACATCAAAACACATTCCAATATTTTTATTGGTTTTTTTTTACATGGAAACGTATGGCAATAAACTATCTTATCTTATCTCTTATCTTATCTATCATGGTTAACTCTTTCGAGACGTGCAGCATCCGGGTTCACGGCGTAAAGGCGCGAATCTGGATGCAGCACATCTCGAAAGAGTTAATCAGTCTCCTGCTGTAGGGACTCAGAGCTAAATGGGTTAATGCATCACCAAAGAGCCCCAGCCTGCCAGGAACATGGATATAAAGTGTCATCAGCAAGAGGCATAGATCCTCATAAGCCCCAGCAAATGCATCTTGTTTACTTGCAAAATAGGTGGTTGCTTAAAACATTTACAATACTCTTCATCGGGAAAGCAGACAGGAAACACGACTTAATATTTCTTCTACTAACCATATCTCACAAAGGCACAACTAGCATGGCATACCATGTTTAGTCTGCTTTTGTAAGGCGCTTTTAACACACTTGTAGTGGGCACTTGGTGTAGTTCAGTATACAAACTTCATTCTTATTGTTATTACCCATTTCCTTGGCGTAAGTGGCAGCACCATTGTCAGAGGAGAAGATGACCAGTGTGTCATTTGCCAGACCCAGCTGGTTTACTCTGTGAAGAATCTGACCCACACCATCGTCCAGTTCTCTCACAGCATCGCCGTACCTGTATGAACAAAGGCCCAGAAATGAAGATGGTTGACTCGACCCATTTCGCATCCCCCCCCTCCTTGCACAATATTTTAGGAGAAAAAATTGTTTGCTAAAAAGGTTTCAGGGGGAGAACAATTTTCAAAATATAAAAAATATATATATAACAAATTATAAAATGTTATATTTTTTATTTGATATTTGGGACAAAATACTTTTGGAGGAAAAAAAACTCTCATAAGATTTTGATTATTGTGTTTGATTTTTAAGAAGCTGGAATGTCACCCCCCCCCCCCTCCTCCCGCCCCCCCCCCCCCCCTCGTGTCCCCCCTGCTTGTTTGATTTTTGAAAGTAACATGTCAGGCATGATGGCCACCCCCTACCTCCACCCAAATTAAAAATATGTTCCTACACCACTGTCTACATGTACACAATCACACTGCAGTTAAAAAATAGACCACCTTGTGCTTCTGCATGTACTTACAGGCCTCGCTGACTAAAACCCAGAAACTTATTGGAGGCGTAAACTGGCTCGTGAGTTGCATCCACTGCCCAGTACAGGAAAAATGGTTGATTTCTGCTGGATTGCTGTTCCAAGAAGGCCAAGGCTTCCTGTTTTTAGGTAAGATTCATTTATTTTTCATTTTCATCAAGTTTTCACGTAATATTAATATTGCATTAAAATGAATTTTTCTTTGAAATGAATTTTTTCGAAAAATACTTACCGATGGTATTACTAATAGGAAACGTTACCTAGCTAGCCTAATTTTAGCCAAAATTTGGTTGTGTCCGTATAAGGGAGTGTTGGCAGGTGAGGGGCGCCATAGAACAGGCAGTAACCCGAGTAGCTTCCCTTTCGCCCCATCCGGGTACGAACTCGCCCGATATAACTCAGTTTAGTTTCTTAGCGAACTGGTGGCAAGCGGGGCAGGTGGGAGGGACCTTCGAGTAATACCATCGGTAAGTATTTTTCGGAAAAATCCATTTTAAAGAAAAATTCATTTGTTTCCTCAAAACACATTACCGATGGTATTACTAATAGGAAGAATCCCAAAGAGGAGGTGGGTGCCGCTATAGCACCCCTAACCAAGACACTGGCCCTAAGACCCGCCCTCCCGAGGCAAACTCCCGATAATTTTAGCTAAGATACTTACGGGAGTGTTGCGCTGCTGCGATGTCTCCCACCAGCGAAAGGTTCTGCCGCTGGGCAGAGAGGTCCCTCAGGTAGAAGCAGGCAAAGGTAGTCTCAGATCGCCATCCCACGGCCGCCACAATGTCCTTGACAGCGCAGTTGCAGTCGAATGCGAGACTTACGGCCATGGCTCTGATCTCGTGCGCCCTGATGTTCATACGTTTGGCTGCATCCGGGGCGAGATCCTGGTAGGCAGAGCGAATTGCCCATCGGAGCCAGGAGGAGATGGTCTGGGCTGAGATGTCACGTCTACCTGGGGACAGAGGGAGAAACAGGCGGGTGCATCCTCTGCACAGAGGCTTGGTCCGGCGCAGGTACACACGTAAGGCTCTCACTGGGTCCTGTCGTCTGGTCTCCCAGGTGGAGTCTGTTACTTATAAAGGTCTTATAAAGGTCGAATAGTCCACATCTGTGGGGCAGCCAAAGGAGATCGCATCTGGGCCAGGAAGGTCGGTTCAGGTAGCAGTTGCACGGAGCCATCCGTCCGGAACTGCAAGCACACTGGACGTGTCGACAGCGTCACGTCTGGCAAGCGCGCCAGCTGAAGAGGTTCAAAATGGTCTGAGTTGAGCCATGTAAGCACCCAAGGTAGGTCCCATCTCGGTATCAGCGAACGCAGTGCCGGGCGTTGCAGACCGAAGTGGGCCATCAGATCGGCGAGGTCTTTGCAGCTACCAGGGTTGGGCCGGCAGGTGTCGGCAATCATGGCGAGGTAGCCCCGCATAGTAATTGGAGCCAGTCCCTGGTCGTTGAATAGCCAGAGGAAGAACTCGGCCAGCTGGGGCATCGTCAAGTCTGTGGGGAAGAGAAGGTTGTCACCACACCAGTCACATAGCACTCGCCACTTTCTCTCGTAAACTCGTCTGGTTGAGGGTCTGCGGGCTGCAGCGATAGCTTCCACTGCCGCACTAGAGAAGCCTCTACTGGAGAGGACTTGCTGCACAATCTCCAGGCGTGGAGGATGAGACGTTCTAGGTACGGATGGTACAGCGGCTTTCGTGGTTGCTTGAGCATCGTGCGTGGAGTGGGGAGCTGCAGAGGAGGGCACGTGGCGAGGTTCAAAGGTCTGTGGTCCACGACTTGGTCCAGCAGAATGGGGCCACCAGGAACAGGACCATGTTGCAGCCGCGGAGTTTGAGGAGGACTTTGGGCAGCAGCACCGACAGAGGATAAGCGTAGGCGATGAGTCCGCCCCAGGGGATGGATAGCGCTTCGACTGCCCAAGCTAGTGGGTCTGGAACCGGCGAGACAAACAGTGGTAGCTGGCGGTTCCACCTTGTCGCGAAGAGGTTGATCATGGGAGCCTCCCACCTGGTCCCGATCATTCTGAAGATGTCCGGGTGGAGCGTCCACTCGGTGTGGAGTAACTGGCTGCGGCGCGAAAGAGAGTCGGTCCCGGGATGTGTCTCGCACAAAGAGCGATGCCCCGATCCTCGCACCAGCGAAACACCTGGTAGAGAAGGATGCACAGCGAGGGAGAGCGTGTCCCGCCCTGCTTCTGTATGTAGGCGACGACGGTGGAGTTGTCGGACAAGACGAGGAGCTCCTGGCCTTGGAGTTGAGAGTCCCACGTCGTAAGGGCCCTCCACACCACCCTCAGCTCTAACCAGTTGATGTGTCGGGACCGCAGATCTGGAGGCCAAAGACTGGAGGCTGTGGCGAACATCGGTAGAAGGTGAGCCCCCCAACCGGCGAAACTTGCGTCGACACAGAGGGACAACCGGGGAAGTGGCGAGTAAAGTGGGACTCCCGTAGCGAGCCAGGTGGGGTCCCCTCAGCGCTGGAGGTGAGGACGAAGCATCGGTGGCACTGGGATCAGGGAGTCGATGTCGTCCTTCGAGGGTCGCCAGTGTAGGAGCAGGTGCAGCTGCAGTGGGCAGCAGTAGAGGCATCCTAGGGGAAGGAGATCCACTGCGGCGCTCATCAGGCCCAGGAGTTACAACCATACCCGGGCAGTAACGCTGTCCTCTTGAGCCACTTGCCACGCCAGATTCCCCAACTTCTGGATACGCGCCTCCGGGAGCCGCACTTCGTTGAGGTCGGTTTGAAACTCCATTCCCAGGTGTACAAAGCGGCGCGACGGCGAGAGATCGGACTTGCCTGCGTTGACGAGGAACCCGAGTGAGCCGAGCAGAGCGAGGAGCGCATCCCGGTCCTTCTCCAAGGCGGAGTCTGCTTGGTTCCTCAGGAGAAGATCGTGGAGGTAATTCAACGTGGGACTGGACGAAGTCCGTCTGGCCCTGGCGACGGCGTCCATGATCTGGGTGCACACCCACGGGCTGAGGTTGAGGCCGAAAGGAAGCACGTGGAACTGGTACACGACACCTGCAAAGGCTAAGCGAAGGTAGCGTCTGGCCGCAGGATGCATGGGGATGTGGAGGTACGCATCCGAGAGATCGAGACTGATGGCAAAGTCCATGGGCTGCACTGCGGCACAAAGAGCTCGAGCGGTATGCATGCGGAAGGATGGGGCGACTATGTACTTGTTCAGGGCGGAAAGGTCGATGACTGGGCGCCACTTGCCCCCCCCCCCCCCCCCCCCCCCCCCCCCCAGCTTGGGAACTATGAACAGGCGGCTGTAAAAGGCTGGAGTGTTGTGCCGTGTCACAATCTCCGTGGCGTTCTTCCGTAGTAGAGCGGAGACCTTGTTGTGAAGCGTGTCGGCCCTGAGCTGGTCTGAAGGCACCGCCGTCCAGAGAGGCGACCTGCGCAGAGGAGAGGGGGGGGGGAGACCGGAAAGAAAATTGTAGTCCGTCACAGACGGTCAACAGGATCCACGGGAAACAGCGATCTCCAAGCATCGCTGTGTCGTGCGAGCCTCCCGCCGACAGGAGACCCGGGAGCGGTCGGCGGAGGTGGAGGAGGAAGGCAGTCAGCGGGCCCTACCTCGCCCGAAGGAACGACGGGCGGGTCTAGGCCAAGCAGGGGCGGGGGCGTCCGTGGCGACGGGGGTAGGGAGCGTGCGGGGTCGACCAAAGGCCGGAGTCTGGGGGGTGGGGGGGGGAGACGACCACGACAGGTGAAAGGACGAGGGGCGGGTCTGGTGGTACGCAGGGCTCGACCCACGGCCCTGCAGGCTGTCTGAAAGCGGGTCGGAGCAACGCGGCTGGGCCACAAGTCCTTGTTAGCCTCCTTGACGGTCTGCCAGGTGGGGCCGAGTTCTCCACTAAGAGGAGCCCGGCGTAGCTGATTCTTCAACTCGGTCGGCAGCGAGCAAGCATGCAGGGCGGTATCTCGAAGCATCAGATCACAGTTAGCAGCCACAGCCACGGCGTTGACAGCGGTGTGGTAAGCGGCCCAGTTGCCGGAAACTGCCAAGGCGAGGATGTCGGTCAAAAGCGGTGAGATGGTCGGATTCCAGGCCTCCTCAATGCGACAGACGATGGCCTGCATCACCAGGTCCAGGAACCCCGCAGAGGCCAGGGAATTGCGGATGAGGGAAGCAGTCTGTGTAAGCCCCGGAGTGGAAACACGTCTCTTCCTCAATCTCCCGGGTTCCGGGACCTATGCGACGCCTTCTCCACTCACCTGCTTCAAGGCGCCCTGGGAGACACCGGCTTCTTCGCGGACACCAGGTGGCCGGCGGACCTGTCTATGGCCTTCCATCAGAGATGGTACGTGGGACATTCGCAGAGATCACAGTTAGCAGCCGCAGCCACGGCGTTGACAGCGGTGTGGTAAGCGGCCCAGTTGCCGGAAACTGCAAAGGCGAGGATGTCGGTCAAAAGCGGTGAGATGGTCGGATTCCAGGCCTCCTCAATGCGACGGACGATGGCCTGCGTCACCAGGTCCAGGAACCCGCAGAGGCCAGGGAATTGCGGATGAGGGAAGCAGTCTGTGTAAGCCCCAGAGGGGAAACACGTCGTCGGAGAGAACCAGCACAGGACAGCGCCGGAGGGTCCACCGCCGGGAGTGGGCAGGCGAAGCTCTGCGAATGTCCCACGTACCATCTCTGACGGAAGGCCATAGACAGGTCCGCCGGCCACCTGGTGAGATGGTCGGATTCCAGGCCTCCTCAATGCGACGGACAATGGCCTGTGTCACCAGGTCCAGGAACCCGCAGAGGCCAGGGAATTGCGGATGAGGGAAGCAGTCTGTGTAAGCCCCGGAGTGGAAACATGTCGTCGGAGAGAACCAGCACAGGATAGCGCCGGAGGGTCCACCGCCGGGAGTGGGCAGGCGAAGCTCTGCGAATGTCCCACGTACCATCTCTGACGGAAGGCCATAGATAGGTCCGCCGGCCACCTGGTGTCCGCGAAGAAGCCTGTGTCTCCCAGGGCGGCCTGAAGCAGGTGAGTGGAGAAGGCGTCGCGTAGGTCCCGGAACCCGGGAGGTTGAGGAAGAGACTTGAAGCGCTTGGCCTGGCGCTCGGAGTCCACAAAGGCCGAAGCTCTCTTCTTGGCAGGGGGAGGAGGGCAGTCTTCCGCGGGAAGACACGACGCGATGAGGCGAGCCGCTTCGTCCAAGGCCTGAAGAGTCTCCATCCTATGGCTCAACGTAGCTGGCGGCAAATCCATCTCATCTCGTGACTGCGAGCATCGGGTAGGGGAGGCGCCGTCATCGCCAAGTAACGCCGAAAGTCCTCTGGAGCCAGGCTGATGGAGTTGTCTGTCAGGCGCGCCGGGGGAACAGGGGTGACCAAATCCTCCGAATGACCGGTGAAGGTAGGCGCTGCAACGGCCAGATGAGAAAAGGAAGCAACGCTGGAAGGGGGGCATCTTCCGCTGTGGCGACGCCGCGAGCGGGAATCCAACGGAGTCCTAAGTGAAGATGCCGATCTGCCAGGGGCAGGCCGGCAGTCCCGAGGGGAGCGCCTGCGACGAGAGGGACGGGTCATGTGGGTGGAACGAACCTTGTCTCCCGGCATCCGAGAAGAAGACCTGGGGTGAAGTCCGGGAGGAAGAGCGCAGTCTCGGCGGCCGGTCCCGCGAACTCGAACGGCGATGGAGAAATGTAGTCGAGCCGGTCCTTCCATCACGAAGTGTCCCAACGGTACTGGTACGTCGTCGTAAGTTCCTGTCCTGTCCCTTATCCCTGTGTAGCGTGCAAGTGCTTCTTGAGTCAGGCGAACTGTCCGAGCGTGGCCGAGGGCGGCGGTCGGGGTCCCGTCGTGCGGTCGTCTCTCGCCTCTCAGCACTGTGTATGGAGCGTGCTCTCCTCTCCACAATAATGGCACATCTTCACTGACCTGGGATCGTGACGTGGAACATGTAGCAGGCCTGTGGTGCTCGCGATCTCTGGATGCAGCTGGCTCGTGTCTGTCTATCCTGTGTCGGGAGCTGGCACCAATCTGCGTAGGGAGTTTCTCTGGCCGTGGCCGCTCCTCACTGAGCTGCGTTCGGGAAGCCGAGGGTTCGTCTCTAGGGGCGGGATCCCGTCGCGAGTGTGCCTCGTGTCTGTCTTCCCAAAGCACTGAGCGTGACACCTTCTTTCTTTCAAGTCTGCGTTCCGCCATCTGGCCCGGGGGCAAGATTGTCGTAATTTCATGTGCCGACGTCTGCCCGGAAGTAGGAGGATTGGTCCGATTCATCACGGTCATGGGTAACTTAAAGAGCCCCATCCGTGGTATTCTGCGCGGCGGTAGTTGTACTGGTCCAATTCGTCACGGTCATGGGTAACTTAATAGCCCCATCCGTGGTATTCTGCGCATTAGTTGTCCTACTGGCCTGATTCATCAAGGTCATGGGAAATTTACTGGAGCCATCTGTGGTACTTTGAGCGGGAACTGATGGCCGCTCTCTGATAGGTGTTGGGCGTTCACGGCGGTAGAATCCCCACAGCTGGGGCCATCTCTCTTCCAGCCAGGGGGCACGTACAGCACGGGATGCGTTGACTCACAGCCAGAACAGGGCAGGCAGACTGCATGCTCGTCACAGGGCCACTGAAAATCGCCACATTGCGTGCAGGTACGAACCTGGTAACTGCAACATAGAGGCCGTAATGAAGAACGAGCGAGTGTGGCCACCGAAGCCGCGCACCAACGATTACGCGCGTGTCGGTGAGAACGAACTCAAGTGCACAGAGCGTGCCGACGCCCGGCGCTCTTCCCTTCCCCTGAGCGCCGGTCGAGGGCATTCACCGAGATTTTACCTGGCCATGACGGAGCGAGAAGCAAACCCACGCCGGTTGAAGTGACGTCCTGAGGCGCCACTGGACTCACAGTCACTCCCCGGTCAAGGCCGTCACAGGCACGCTAAGTCCCAGCCACGCCGCACGGTTCCAAGTTCGAAACAGCACAAGGCACGATCGAATGAGCTCCAAGCTAGCACAGTCCAAGGGAATCAAGAGCACCAGTCAAGTCCCCAAACGATAGCAAGAACAGTTAGGCAAAGTCACAAGCCGACCGGTCACATCCACACAGTAAGATCGAAGAGCAATGTCCGAACACAACCGTCTACAGGCTAGCTAAGAACTAAACTGAGGCATATCGGGTGAGTTCGTACCCGGATGGGGCAAAAGGGAGGCTACTCGGGTTACTGCCTGTTCTATGGCGCCCCTCACCTGCCAACACTCCCTTATACGGACACAACCAAATTTTGGCTAAAATTAGGCTAGCTAGGTAACGTTTCCTATTAGTAATACCATCGGTAATGTGTTTTGAGGAAACAAAGCACACACAGCAAGACCTGTTTTGAACAACCACCATTTCTTTGGCAAAAGAAGTGGCATTAATCCTGTGGATGAAATTTTTCAAATTTGTTTATTGTCCTATGAAGACAATGTTACAGATAGGTCAACCATTTTAGTTCAAGGGTGATGCCAGAATAGCTTGGTGCCCACAGACACCAAGCTTGTCTGGCAACACCCATGAACCATCACTGTGAAATTTATTTCCTGTACAGGTGTATCAGGATGGGAAGGGTTAAAAGACAGATGCTATCTCAAGACAATTCTTACAGGGCAGAAAGTGTCATTTACTAAAGACCAGCATTTAGGTGGCTAAAGACACCTAAATGATGGTCTTTAATGACACGTGACCTCTCATAAAGATGGTCACTCACAACAGGTTCTCCTGTATTACAATTGAGCAACCATAAAGCTATTGCATTCATCATCTTTTACAGCTGAAAAAGGGATTCTGAAGACAGGTCAGCAGCAAAATGCCAGTGGGGACAACCATGGGCCAGGGCCAGCTTCCAATACAAAAAGAAGAAGACGATAAAAAAAGAAAAGAAAAAAAAAAGAAGAAAAAACAAACAAACAACTAAACACTACCTTGATGTAGACCTGTGTCAGATTAGACTCCCCTGTTTGCTTGTCGATCAAGAAATCTTCAAAATATCTGGAAAAATGCACAAGAAAGTCATGAAAAAGTGAACAAGTGTGATCACAGTCTCTTGACAATGCCCCTTAACCCATTCAGCCCTGACGCACTACAGCAGGAGGTGGGTCGACCATGATAATTCAAGAGTAGTGCCAGATTAGCTTGGCGCCTGGTGCTACCCTTGAATTATCATGGTCGATCCATCTCCTGCAACTGGTGCATAGTCATTAGATGACACCTCCAACATTTGGGAAATACGGCCGCCGAGCCTAATGAGTTAATCACATACAGCAAAAACCTGTTCTGAGCGACCACCGTTAAGAGAGATCACCAGGTCATTTAAAGACCATCATAACCATCTAAATGATATAATAATAATAATAATTACGGTATTTATAATGAGCTTATCTTATAATAATTATAACTCTAAGCGCACACTCACAACTCGCGCACGCATGCGCACACTTTAGACAACAACTCACGTACCACAAATAGTGAAATACATTACGACAGTCAGCTTGGGGTGGGGAGTGTGGTGGTATGGTGCTAGAACTGTTGAAAGAGGTGAGTTTTGAGGGCGGACTGGAAGGAGGAGAGGGAGTGTTTCTGACGGAGAGAGAGTGGGAGAGTGTTCCAGGTGTATGGACCGTATACTGAGAAGGAGGCCGAAAGTGCTGAGTTTGGTGTGGGGGATGTGGAGGTGGAGAGGGTCAGGAGCGGAGGGAGCAGGGAGGAGTGTAGGGGTAAAGTAAGTTTGAGAGATAGGCGGGAGCGCAGTTGTTCAGGGATTTGTAGCAGAGAGACAGAATCTTGTATTGGATGCGTTGGGATAATGGTCTTTAATGACAGGTGACAATTTTTGCTCTCAAAGACTTCTTTTGAGAGAGCACCTCATTACATCCTGAGGAAGAAATCATCAATTTTTGTAGCGGTCCTCCGAGGTCTACATCACAGTTCTGGAGAAGGAAACCATGCTAGCTCAAGGGTGGTGTCACAATAGCTTGGCATCCACAGGCACCAAGCTATTCTGACACCACTCTTAAACGATCACTGTCGGTCCACATCCTGTCGTAGCACATCAGGGCTAAGACCAACTTTTTCTTGCAGAATAGTGATCACAGTATCTATAATGTACCCTAATTATCTACATTTGTCACAGACTATGTTTCAGAATCTTTGTTAATTCAGTGCCAAAGAACCTCAGCTGTCCAAGTGGTGAGAGCTACTGCACGGGCTCATGAGGATCTATGCCTCTTCCAATTGGACCACAATGCCTTTCTTAGCAGTAAAATGGTTAAAGCTCAGTCATTCAGATTGAGTTCGAGGATCTGTGTAAAGGTCTTCTAAAACCTAAATCACTGCCCATGACAAGCAGGAGCTTGAAAATGCACGCCAAAGAGAAATTAGAGCTTGCACTTTGTTACTCACAAAGAGTAATGGTAATGGAGGGAGACTGCTCACAACTGCTGACTTTCATTTCATTTAAGCTACAAAGACAAATGCTATTACACATCGACTAAGCTGTGTTGTTCATCGATGCACCATGTAAGCAGAGCCAGTGTACGCACTTTGCCGCCGCCTGTGCCTCAGGCAGCTGGTGACGTGCTTTACAGGGTTGCAGTTCTAGAGTCTCTTTTTTCTTCCTCTTTTTCAGCGTTTGATTCTAGAATCTCTGACAATGCTAATACTTTTTTTTTTTACGCTGTACTCATTACATGTTTCTCAAAATGTAACTGTTACTGCCATCTGGCAAATAAAATCCCATATCATGTATTTTGTCGTGGTGCAGTGGTTAAGGCGCCTGCCACCAATGCTAAAGGTGCGAGGTTCGATACCGGGTTTCGGCGTTGGATTTTTCTCCTTTAATAAGTGTCACCGTTAATTCGGGCGGACCATTGGGGGTTCTTTCTCCGGGTACTCCGGTTCTTCCACCTCCTCCACTTTGGTACCGGTTTCAGGCCACTTTATAAATTTCAAATACAAGCGATCAAAATTTCCGAAACCTCAGTAGCTGAGCTGACCCTTCGCACCACGTGAATGTCCTGTGTCTGTCTTGCACTGTGTTAGTCTTCAGAGTGAATGCCTGTATGTCACGTGAGCGTGCGTGTTGGGTTCAGTTTGCAGCGCTTTCAGCCTAGTCGCCGAATTGGGAAAAAGCACCCATTATAATAACCGGTATTATTATTATTATTTTGTATCTGTGTACTGACCTGCCAACCATGTTCGATCCATTATAAACAGGGATGTTGGGCTGGGTTAGGTCATCGAACGGACCAAAGTGGCAGTTAGGTGAACCAAACCACTCATCGAACCCATGCTTCAGGGGCAGGTACTGAGGCTGATGACCCAAGTGCCTGGAAACAGCAGTCTACCTATTCAGCCGTCATACACTACATGGGTGGATGGGTTGAAAGATGGTTCAAAGGTGGTGCCAGAATAGCTTGGCACCCAGAGGTGCCAAGCTACAATGTATTCTGGCACCATCCTTGAACTATCATGGTCATTGTATCTTTTGAATGGTATGCGGTCTTTTGATGACAACTTCCACTTTGGTAATTTCAACCTTAGGGCTTGATGTGCATGATTTAATTAACACCTGCAGCGTTTCTCAAAAGTAAAACAATGAAATCCCACAGCTGATATTGCAAGCGAAAGTGCAGACCAGTATATGTAAGATTAAGAGTAGACAGCAAATCTGCAGTTACTATTGAAAATAAACAGCGAGAATAATCATCAGTTAATATACACAAGGAATGGTAGCATAAGTACCAGTACTGTTCCTAGACACCTTTCTCCACAGGTCCCTTGAATCCTTGTAGTGAAGGCAAAGTAAGTCTACCATTCTGACGTTACTGTTAATTCTTTTCTACGTGTATTTTTCTACAGATTCACCAAGTTCATGTGCAGGCAAAGTAAGCTGACCATTTTCCAATGATTTTGGACCGGTAGCCAAGTCTGCTGAGCACTTCTGGCAGCAGTATCTCATAGCTGGGTATCCCACCCACAATGTTCTGGGGAGTGTAGGCTGCACAGAAATTCATAACCAGAATCAAATGCATTGGTGCAACCAACGCATGAACTATAGCAGCAGTCTCTTTTGATCAAGAACCCATTTAACCCCACGGCCACATTTTCCAAATTTTCGAGATGTCACCTGACGACTGTGTACCAATTAAAGGAGACGAATTGACCGTGGTAATTCAAGTGTACTGCCAGATTAGCTTGGCGCCATCAGGCACCAAGCTAATCTGGCACTACCCTTGAATTATCATGGTCGATCCATCTTCTGCTGTACCACATCTGGGCCAAATAGGTCGAACTGCACCTTCTTGTGCATGAAGCCACCAGTACTGTAAACAGTATGCCACACACACTGTAAACAGTACTTCATGCAAGAGAGGGTTCACCATGTTGCAAAATATATGTCTTACGTGTTCTACTCATTCATGTCTTACAGTGACTTTTGCAACTTAGGAAGACTCCACATCAGCTGAAGGAGATGGCTCAGCCAAAATAGTTCAAAGGTAATACCAGATTAGCTGTGCTCCTTCCAGATGCGTAGCTACATCGGCACTACTCTTAACCCCCTCAGTTGTACATCTAGACACTGGTAGTGGTACTGTTTACACTCGGTGGCTACATGCACCAGGGTGTTAACTCATATCATTCTGAGGCTAAAAGCTTCAAGTTTGTACACTGCCATATGCACGCTAAATTAAAGTACTTACAGATAAGGATATAGACCAATGGCTTTAGTTCAAGGGTGGTGCCAGGATAGCTTGGCGCCCAGCGCCAAGCTATTCTGGCACTACCCTTGAACTATTTTAGTCAAACTTATTTCTCACACTGGTGTATCCCGAATGATAAGGGTTAAAATAAGGTATCACAGCAAATTCATCTCCTGCTGTAGTGCCAAATCAGCAAAGACACAGGACTACATGTACAACCACAATTGACACAAGTGTACTCTTACCATTGCGAGCATGCGCAGTGTCTGTGTAGAACCCATTTCTGATGGGCAGTCGACCCGACATCAGAGCAGCTCGGGCTGCACACAAAAAAGTCAGAAATTTTACACAACATAACTTAGTGAAGGAAGATGTATGTGGGGGAGACATACTGTACACTCCCTGAACGCTGCGAGGAGCATGTTCGTTCGATCCGCCTTGGATACAACAACCAGGTTAGACCTCATTTCAATGAACCTCCTCATAGCCTCACACATTTCAGCATAACACATCCTCTGGCAAAATACATCCCACTTCATCCGCCGCAAAATACAGAATCCTTTTTCGCGGACAGGCTTGGCACTTACCATCTGCGCGGCTTGAACATTCGCCCCAAGGGATGTATGCTCGGCCTGATGGGTAGTTGGTGCCAGACTTGACCTCACTGTTGATACTGGATGCTACCATTCAGTGTGTGTGTGTGTGTGTACGTGTGTGCATGTACGTGAGCGACAGCAGGCACGAGTGACTGTGAATGTATGCATTGACATGTATGTATGTAGACGTAAGTTTTGTGCTACGTGTTTTGTGCTTGTGAATTTGCGTCATTCTGGGGTTTTTTTTTTTTTTTTTTACGTCATTCTAAATTCTCTCTATACAGGATGACGTCTTTTCTTTCTATCGTGTTCTTTTCTGTTCTACGTTTATTTCCATGTCACCTGAAGAAGGATCTTTGATCCGAAACGTCGTTCCTTGTTTCTATTTTAAAGGGTTTTCCACCACTATCTTCTGTTTTTCTTTCACATGAAACCCTAGCGGCAACAGTTTTACTACATTAGTGAATCAAAATCTCAACATGATACCTACCATAGTATTTCTGAGCTGTAAGGGTCCCAGCTCTGTGTGCAGGCTATGTAACAGTTCAGGGAACAGATTGACCATGATAGTTCAAGAGTGGTTTTAGAACAGCTCGACACCTCTAGGTCCGAAGCTACTCTGACACCAACCTTTTAAAATATTCACTCCATATATTACTGCAGTGTGTGAGGGCCGAATGCAAGGCTTAATGTGCATGTCACTGTGACATAAGTATCCCATAAAGCCCTGACATGCTGACAGGATGTGGGTCAACCATAATAGTACAACGATGGTCTCAGAATAGGTTGGCACAAAGCAATTCTGATGCCAGCCTTAAACTAGATCATGTTTGATCTTTCTCCAGCTCTGTGATGAAGACCTTAAAGGATATCTTAAAAGAATGGTAATTTCATCCTCAGGATGTAATGAGATATTGTCTACTGATTACAACTGGTAAGAGTGTCAGCACCACAAAAAAGTTCGCCAGTGACTGCGTACACAAGGGGGTTAAATTAATACGGAAAGTAATGATTTGAAGTAAAATCTGTGCCATGAACCAAATGTTTTTAACCTTTTGGCTGTTGGCAGTGATTTTTGTCATGAAGTCAAAAACTGCCATCCTTAGCCAAAGATTTAAAAGGCTGTAAATATGAATTTTTCTTTAAAATGAATTTTTTTGAAAAATACTTACCGATGGTATTACTAATAGGAATGTTACCTAACTAGCCTAATTTTAGCCAAAATTTGGTTGTGTCCATATAAGGGAGTGTTGGCAGGTGAGGGGCACCATAGTACAGGCAGTAACCCGAGTAGCCTCCCTTACGTCCCATCTGGTATGAACTCACCCGATATGCCTCAGTTTAGTTTATTAGTGAACTGGCGGCAAGCGGGGCAGGTGGGAGGGACCTTCGAGTAATATCATCGGTAAGTATTTTTTTGAAAAAATTCATTTTAAAGAAAAATTCATTTGTTTCCTCAAAACACATTACCGATGGTATTACTAATAGGAAGAATCCCGAAGAGGAGGTGGGTGCCGCTACAGCGCCCCTAGCCAAGACACTGGCCCTCAGCCCCGTCCTCCCGAGGCAAACTCCTGATAATTTTAGCTAAGATACCTGTGGCGCCTATGGTGCCGGGAGGGAGTGTTGCGCTGCTGCGATGTCTCCCACCAGCGAAGGTTCTGCGGCTGTGTGGAGAGGTCCCTCAGGTAGAGGCGGGCAAGGTAGTCTCAGATCGCCATCCCACGGCCTCCACAATGTCCTTGACAGCGCAGTGGCGGTCAATGCGAGGCTTGCGGCCATGGCTCTGAACTCATGCGCCCTGATGTACATACGTTTGGCTGCATCAGGGGCCAGATCCTAGGCCGAGCGAATCACCCATCGGAGTCAGGAGGAGATGATCTGGTCTAAGTAGGCACGTCTACCTGGGGACAGAGGGAGAAATAGGCGGGTGCGTCCGCTGCGCAGCGGCTTGGTCCAGCGCAGGTACACACGTAAGGCTCTCACCGGTCCTGTAGTCTGGTCTTCCGGGTGGAGCCTGTCACTGGTAAGTGATGAAGAGTCAAGTACTGTGGGGCGGCCAATGGCGCCCGCGTCTTGGCCAGAAGATCGGTTCAGGTAGAAGTTGCACAGAGCCATCCATCCGGAACTGCAAGCAATCTGGGCGTGTGGACCGTGCTTGAAGTTCACTGAGCCTGAAAGCCGAGGCTAGGCCAAGGGAAGCACGTCTTCCGTGTCACGTCCGGCATGCGTGCCAACAGAAGAGGTTCAAACGGTCTGAGTTGAGCCACGGAAGCACCCAAGGTAGATCCAATCTCGGTACCAGAAAACGCAGGGCCGGGCGTTGCAGACCGAAGTGGGCCGTCTGATCGGCGAGGTCTTCGCAGCTACCAGGATAGGGCCAGCCCCCCAGCTGGTAGTTGTCGGCGATCATGGCGAGGTAGCCCCAAAAGGTGATTGGCGCCAGACGACTCTGGTGGTGAAGAGCCAAGGAGGAACCGCGCCAGCAGGGGCACCATCAACCCGTGTGGAAGGAGAGGATGTCGCCACACCAGTCGCCCTGGGCTCGCCACCTACCTCGGAACTCGTCTGGTCGAGGGTCCACATGTCGAAGCGATAGCATCCACCGCCGCCCTGGAAAAGCCTCTACTGGTGAGGTCTTGCTGCGCCAAGTTCCTGGTACAGCGCCTGTCGCGGTTGCTTGAGCTTCCTTGTGCGTGGAGAGGAAGTTCCACCCCATTGCGAAGAGGTCGAACATGCTAGTCTCGCAGAAGGTCTCAGTCTTCTGGAAGATGTCTGGCCAGAGTGTCCACCCAGTGTGGACTAGCTGGCTGCAAGCAGGGAAGAGTCAGCTACAACAGTCAGATGCCCGGGAAATGTCTCGTGCGAATCGCGATGCCCCGATCCTCGCCCCAGCGGAACGCCTGTTGGAGCAGGAAGCAAGCGCAAGTGATGGCGGTCCCGCCCTGTTCCGGGAAGCAGGGGACGACAGTGGGGATGTCGGCCAAGACTAGGAGTTCCTGGTGCTAACAGAGAGACTCCCACGGCATGAGGGTCTGGTCCCACACTTGGCTGCCGGCACCTGAGACGGTCGATCTGGGGTGGTCCTCATCAACGACCCTGTCCAATAGCCCCTAACCGCAAGGGTGTCCAGGAAGAAGGGAAGAACCGGAGAACGGAGAGCACCGCCGAGAAATCGCCTGATCCCCAAGGAAGATGCTTCCAACGGTCCAACAGCCACCCAGGACACGTCCCTCCTGTCGCAGGCTCGTCCGGTCGAGTGTCCAACCATATCGAAGGGTACCCCAGTTGCGTGGAGAACCTCTAGCGGCAAAGACGTGTTGCGCAAAGTCCAGGCGCGGGAGAAGAGGTCTCGGGCTGTAGACATCAACGTGTTGGTGGTCTGTCGACGGTCAGGATGCTGGCAGACCCCCGGAAACCGCAGCAAGAAAACACTAGGCCCAGGTCCACGTTACCACTGAACCGGAGCTGGAGCTTGAAGCACCGAAGGCCGGTGGGACGAGAGTTCTTCCCATGAGGTGGAGGGCGATGACCGCTACGGGCTGCGGAGATGAACGGGGAAGGCGAAGCAGAGAGGCGTCGGCATGTCCCGCAGAAGTCCCTGAAGATCCTCAGTTGGACAGCGAAGTCTCGATCCAGCACCAGCGGACACTGGGCGAGGAGGACGGACGAGAAACAGCGGCCCGCCCTGCAGGAACCGGTTGAAGACTGCGGTGCTGTTGGAGGCGGTGAGGAGGACCAGACGTCGCCAACGAACCTGAAGCTGGATCCCTAGGAGGCTGAGAAGTCTGTCGTAATCAGGAGAACTCCCCTGTTGGTGAGACTTGCGACGGTGAAGGGACAACAGGATTGAAGGCGTGCAGAGGTACTCTCGCATCGCGAGAGTCGCCCAGCGAAGGAGGTGACGGTCGTCTGCAGAATGTCATCCGGGGCACCCGGAACCGCTGCAGCCGAAGACACTGAAGCAGCCAGGGAAGAGGCCTGCTGTGGTAAACCAGTCCATGGCGGGCTCCTACTGTAGAAAACCCCTCGTGCTGAGTGCGTCCTCTGCTGAAATCGCCACTCCGGAGATCGCCGTACGTGAAGACTGAGCGAGACTCCATCCCAAGGAGGTGTGACGTCAGAAGTGCTCGCGTAGAACCAGAAGTCGCGCCTGTCGAGGGAAACGAAGAGAACTCGAGCTGTCATCAAGAGGGCTCTGACCTCTAAGGTAGGGAAGATTGGTTGAAGACGTCAACGAGTAGCCCAGAAGCACCCTACTGGTTCTGCCCACCACCACGAACCGCGGCGGTAGGTCCCTTGGAGGCCCTGGCTGGTGACGGTTGTCTGGGGACACGCCGAATCATACTGCTCCCAGGAGGCTCCGTCCGGATCCGCACTAACAACATCTAGGGCTGGCGAAGTGGAAGCACAAGACGCCCACCTGGCAGTAGCGCGAGTCGCCTGAAGTAGTCGGCACCAGTGATCAGGAGGTCGAGGCAGTAGTGCAGGAACCTGGCGTCGGTCGTCAAAGCTAGAAGGAGAAAAAAACAAAAACAAGAACGGCACAACTATATAGCACTAAGTTACCTGCCCACTGTTGGAGCGTTAACATATGAACACAGCCTAGAACCCCCCCCCCCCCCCTCCACGCACTCCTCCTATGGGCCTCCACCGAGGTGTGCAGGGAACAAGGCAAGGTACACGCGGGAGTTGAAGCCTTCCGATCTAAGCGGAAGGCAAGTCCAGTGTAAGGCCAACGTCGCTGGGGGTACTGGTAAGAGGCAGAACGCTTCTGTAGAATTATAGCATTATAGAGGGCCCGTCGCGCGATCGGCTCGTGGTTCCCTGTGTGGTGAGTGCGCTCTTGGAGACTCGTCACTGACCTGCGAGTGGGATGCCAACATACGGAGACCTGACGAGTATCAGGTCCCGGCGTGCGCTAGGCTAGTGCCGCGTGTCTCTGCGCAGCGAGCGCGCGCTCTTCCGTTCCGTCCGTTCATCTGGCTGTGGAGCGTCTGGTCCGGGCCTTGACCATCGATGGTGCGAGTGCTGACGTCAGCCCGGTAGTAGCGGCTCGGTAGTCAAGACGGAGGCGACATCCCGTCGAGAGTTAGCCTCATGCCTCTCTGCTCTAAGCACTGGGCGTGTCACCGTGCTTCCGCTTCTGCGTTCCGCCGCCTGATCCAGGGCTAAGATCGCCGTACAAGCCTGTACTGGTGTCTTCCCGGAGGAAGCTAAACTGGCCCGTGGAAGCTTGACACTGCGATCGGGAAGCCGAGCGCTC
This sequence comes from Semisulcospira habei, assembly GCA_036245525.1. Classification (NCBI taxonomy): domain Eukaryota; kingdom Metazoa; phylum Mollusca; class Gastropoda; family Semisulcospiridae; genus Semisulcospira; species Semisulcospira habei. The sequence goes on from BTPG01000002.1 coordinate 162,943,861, forward strand.
GTCGTCTCTAGGAACGGGATTCTGTCGTGTGTGCGCGTCGTGCCTCTCTTTCCAAAGCACCATGTGTGCCACCTTCTTCCTTCCAACTGCATACAGGTCTCGTCTCCACGATGGGGGAGTGTGGGCATGGCACCACCTCCCTGACCTGTGGAACGTGCAGCAATCTGCAGTGCTCACGATCCCTGGATGCAGCAGGTTCATGCCTGTCTAACCTGTGTCGGGGGATAGTGCCAAAACGTGTAGAAAGCTTGTCTGGACGAGGACGCCCATCACCGACCTGCGATCGAGAAGCCGAGCGTAAGTCCCTCAAGTCGGTATCCCGTCGCGAGCCCACCTCGTGTCTGTCTTCCCGACACTCCGAGCGTGACACCTTCTTTCTGTCCAGGCTGCGAACCCCCGTCTGGCCCGGAGCCAAGATCGTTGTAATCGGGTGCCGACGTCTGCCTGGAAGTAGTAGGATCGGTCCGATTTCGCCCGGCCATGGGTGACTAAAAAGCCCCATCCATGGTATTCTGCGCAATGATAGTAATACTGGTCCCATCGTGACAGTCATGGGTAACTTAATAGCCCCATCCGTAGTCTGCACATTAGCCATCCTACTGGTCCGAATCATCACGTTCAAGAGAAACTTACCGCGTTACGCCGTCTGGCCCGGAGCCAAGATCGCCGTATGTTCGGGTGCCGACGTCTGCCTGGAAGTAGTAGGATTGGTCCGTTTCGTCGCGGTCATGAGTACCTTAGAAGTCCCATCCGCGGTAAAGTGTGCTGTGGTAGCTGTCCAGTTCCACTTCGTCACGGTCAAGGGCAACTTAATAGCCCGATCCGTGGTAATGTGCCCTGTGGTAGCTGTCCTGTTCCACTTCGTCACGGTCAAGGGCAACTTACTGGCCCCATCCGCGGTAATGTGCCCTGTGGTAGCTGTCCTGTTCCACTTCGTCACGGTCAAGGGCAGCTTACTAGCCCCATCCGCGGTAATGTGCGCTGTGGTAGCTGTCCTGTTCCACTTCGTCACGGTCAAGGGCAACTTAATAGCCCGATCCGCAGTAATGTGCCCTGTGGTAGTTGTTATGTTCCACTTCGTCACAGTCAAGGGCAGCTTACTAGTCCCATCCGCGGTAATGTGCGCTGTGGTAGCTGTCCTGTTCCACTTCATCACGGTCAAGGGCAACTTACTAGCCCCATCCGCGGTAATCTGCGCATTATTTGTCCGACTGGTCCGATTCATCACGGTCAAGGGAATGTACTGGGTCCATCCGTGGCACTCTGAGCGGGAACTGAAGACCGCCCTCTGACAGGTGTCGGGTGTTCACGGCAGTAAAATCCCCACAGCTGGGAGCATCTCTCTTCCAGCCAGGGGGTGCATACATCACAGGGATGCGTTGACTCACAGCCAGAACAGGGCAGGCAGACTGCATGCTCGTCACAGGGCCACTGAAAATCGCCACATTGCTTGCAGGTAACTACCTGGTAACTGCAACATAGAGGGCATAAAGAAGAACGAGCGAGCATGGCCACGATGGGTTGGTTGGTTAGTTCGGGTTTAACGTCCACAGCACCGAGGTGATCATGGACGGCCCTGACGGGCGGGTTATGGGGGACAGGGAAATCTATTGCCTATGGAATACGACCTGAACACTGATCAACTCAGGCGCACTCCAACTGTGCCACTTTGATTTACCAGGACCTTTCAACGGACATGCTATTGAACAAATCCGTTTTTTTCCCCATGGATTGTGAGTCCAGCTACTGGGGCCGGGACGGGATTCGAACCCACGACCCGGCGATTCCCTTCGCTCTCCTGCTCTGACGTTTAACCGCCTGAGCTATTTCGGACCCTTCGTGGCCACCGAGGCCGCGCACCAATAATACCGCGTGCGAGGATGAGAACGAAATCAAACGAGTGCACAGAGCGTGCTGGCGCTCTTCCCTTCCCCTGAGCGCCGGTCGAGGGCATTCCCCGAGATTTTACCTGGCCATTCAGTGCGAGAAGCAAACCCATGCCTGTTGAAGCGACGTCCGAGGCCCACCGGACTCAAGTCACCACCCGGGACCAAGCCGCCACAGGCACACCAGGCAAGGCACGTCAGCGCCAGGCACAAGACGAGTGGGCTCCAAGCCCGCACCATCCGAGTGAGCTCCAAGTCACAGGCACGCTAAGTCCAAAACAGAACGGCAAGTCACAAGACGACCGGTCACAATCCGCGTGAGATCCAGGCCAAGTTCGAAACAGTCCCAGGCACAAAACACTCGAGTGAACTCCAAGCCAGCACAATCGAGTGAGCCAGAACAGTAAGTAAAGTCACAAGACGACTGGTCACAACCAAAACGTAGGAATCGAAGAGCGTTGTATGAACACAACCGTCTACAGGCTAGGTAAGAACTAAACTGAGGCATATCGGGCGAGTTCATACCGGATGGGACATAAGGGAGGCTACTCGGGTTACTGCCTGTACTATGGTGCCCCTCATCTGCCAACACTTCCTTATATGGACACAACCAAATTTTGGCTAAAATTAGGCTAGCTAGGTAACATTCCTATTAGTAATACCATCGGTAATGTGTTTTGAGGAAACAACTTACATGGTGAGCAGAGAGGACTGGCAGAGTAGAAGTCAGGCAGCAACATTCCTTTTGAGGCCATCCAATCCAGGTTGGGTGTCTCTTTGTTTGGCTCCCCGTACACACCCAGGTCACCCCAACCCATCTGTCATATATACATTAACACTCTCATTATTATGCACCTGTACTGTGTTACCTGTACATGGGTGTTAATACATGTACAAATACGAACAATCAAATTTGGGTATGTCAGGGACGTCGTGCCTTTTCGGGCAGATAGGCATTTGCACGACCAAAACTTAACCCTAAAAAAAGAAGAAGAAAGATTGTGGCTAGTATGTATGTTGTTCAGCGCACAATTTATTTCCTCATATGTGAAACTGATTTTAATGAAAACTGATGGAAATGGTACCTGCAAGACGTACCCTGACAATAACTTAACAATAATTTTGGTCATGTGATGAATAACTGTGGTAATGTGATGTCCTTGCTGTGTGATTGAGGGGGGAGGGGGGAGGGGGGGGGGGGAGGCGGAAAGGGAAGAAGGTTGTGTGATGAGTCATTGTCAATTTGGTAGTATCTGGCTAAATCATTCTGGCAACCTGATCAGCCTGGACAATAAAACACAAACTAGCATGTATATGCACACACAATCAGACATGGGACTAAAAAGAAAATCTGCAGAAGTAGAAAATGCTTGCCACAGTTACAGATCATGGAGCCAAACAGCAGCAGCTAATACTGATAATATATGCTTTGTTTTCATCCCTACGTCACACGACCAATCCCTTTAGCGCAAACTGTACCACATGACCGAGCTACAAAAACCCTTGCAGCAACAAATGGCAGACTTCTTGTAGCCCTCTTTGTGAGGCATCTTGGATGCGAGTTTTGGTTAATAAAAGATCACCAAAACGTTCTAACCTCGCGCTGGGACCATATGGCGTTGAGGCGCGTCCCCTGGGTGGTGGATAGGGTTCCCTCATGAGAGGGGTGCACCGAATGAAATAAGGTGCCGTGAACCAACATGGTCTAAGGGAAGGTGACCCCGACAGAAAACCCCTGGTCCTCCTAGTAAGGGGGTTGGGCGTAGGGGTAGCTTCCCCACCCTGCAAAAAAGGAAATAGCTACAAAAACGCCAACGAAAAGACTAACAGTAATTCCTTTCCTGGAGGAGGAAGGTTCTTCTACCAGAAGACTTATGACGTCCTGTGGTGAAAGCCGGAAGTCTTCGGAAGCCACAGGACCGAGCCGCCTCTCTCTATCCAGGGATACAACCATGGGCACATGGAACGTCAAGACCATGTACCAGAGCAGCAAGGCCGCCCAGATAGCAGCGGAAATGCAAAAGTACAACCTTTCTCTGCTAGGTATCAGTGAAGCCAGATGGACGCAGTCTGGCCAGAAAAGGCTGTTAAGTGGGGAGATGATTCTGTATTCAGGTCATGAAGAGGAGAATGCCCCCCATACAGAAGGTGTAGCATTCATGCTGTCACCAGTGGCACAGAGAGCGCTGATGGGCTGGGAACCTCTTGGGCCAAGAATTATCACAGCAGCCTTTAGAACCAAGAAAAAGCTCAAGCTGAACGTCATCCAGTGTTATGCGCCCACTAATGACCGTGACGAGGAAGAGAAACAAGAGTTCTACGACCGACTCCAGAGTGCCTTGGACAAATATGCGGAGCGAGACATCACCATCGTCATGGGCGATTTTAATGCCAAAATAGGGGAGGACAACACCGGATACGAAGAGGTGATGGGGAGACAGGGACTAGGCTCGGAGATGAGTGAGAATGGGGAGAGGTTTGTAGACTTTTGTGCTCTAAACCGACTTGTCATTGGAGGCAGCATCTTCCCACACAGAAGAATACACAAAGCAACTTGGGTCTCACCTGAACATACAACAGAGAACCAAATAGACCATATCTGCATTAGCAAGAAATTTAGAAGATCCCTTCAAGATGTTCGAGTGAGGAGGGGAGCAGATGTCACCATCTGCTTACCTTAAGAATGAAGCTCAAGCTAAAGAAAAGCCGCACAGAGACAACAAGAAGACAGCGCTATAATGTAGGCCTCCTGAGAGAAACTGGAGTTAGAGAAGAGTTCAAACTGGTGCTGTCCAACCGGTTTCAAGCACTACAAGAGCTAGTAAATGAAGAGGAGGAGGTCACCACAGAGCAGCAGTGGAAGGCAGTTAGAGAGGCGCTGAACTCAACCTGCAAAGACACTGTAGGGTTCAGGAAACACCATCACAAGGACTGGCTGTCGGCACAGACCTTGAAGAAGATAGAAGTGAGGAAGCAGAAGAAAGCAGCTGTCAACAACAGTCGCACGAGAGCAGCCAAAGTAAGGGCACAGGGGGAATACTCGGAAGCCAACCGCGAGGTGAAGAGTAGTATCAGGGCAGACAAGAGGGCCTACACAGACAGCCTGGCAGCAGAGGCAGAAAAGGTAGCAGGCAGCGGCAACATGAAACAGCTCTACGACATTACCAGAAGATTGTCAGGCAAGTATGGCCATACAGAAAGACCAGTAAAAGACAAAGAAGGCAAGCCTATTGCAGACAGAGCAGACCAACTCAACAGATGGGCTGAGTATTTTGAAGAGTTACTGAACAGACCTAGCCCACCCGACCCCCCAGACATCCAGCCGGCAGAGACCGACCTACCCATCAGCTGTGACAGACCCAGCCGGGAGGAGATCAGAAGAGCAGTGGCATTCTTGAAGAACGGCAAAGCAGCAGGCCCAGATGGCATCCCAGCGGAGTCTCTGAAAGCAGACCTAGAGACAACAGTGGAGATGCTGTACCCACTGTTTGGAAAGATCTGGGAAGAGGAGGTGATGCCGGCTGACTGGAAGGAGGGGTACCTAATCAAGTTTCCCAAGAAAGGCGACCTCAGCAAGTGTTCCAACTACAGAGGAATCACCTTGCTGTCAGTACCAGGAAAGGTCTTCAACAGGATCATCCTGGAGAGAATGAAGAGCTCCGTTGACCCCCAGCTGAGAGACCAGCAAGCAGGATTCAGGAAGAACCGATCATGTACAGATCAGATCGCCACTCTCCGCATCATCGTGGAACAGTCTCTGGAGTGGAGTTCCCCGCTGTACGAAAACTTTGTGGATTATGAGAAAGCATTTGACAGTGTGGACCGAGAGACTCTGTGGAAACTCCTACGACACTACGGTGTACCCACAAAGCTCGTCCGCCTGATCAAGAGCAGCTACGATGGCATGACATGTCGCATGATCCATGAAGGGCAGTTCACCAGGGAGCTCCAGGTCAGAACCGGTGTCAGGCAGGGGTGTCTGCTGTCTCCGTTCCTCTTCCTACTGGCCATAGACTGGGTCATGAAGATGACCACAGAGCACAGACGAAGTGGAATACAGTGGACACTGTGGACACAGCTTGATGACCTCGATTTTGCAGACGACTTGGCATTACTGTCCCACACTCATCAACAAATGCAGGACAAGACCACGAGGCTTGCTGACATCTCGTCCCAAGTGGGCCTCACCATTCACAAACAGAAAACAAAGACAATGAGGCTGAACGCAACCAGGGAAGAACCAGTCTTGCTTGCTGGCACCCCGTTGGAGGAGGTGGAGTCCTTCACCTATCTCGGGAGCATCATAGACAAAAAAGGCGGCACTGATGCAGATGTCAGAGCACGAATCGGTAAAGCCAGAGCAGCCTTTCTCCAGTTGAAAAAAGTGTGGAGCTCCAGAGAGCTGTCATCATCATCATCATCAGTCCCTTGCCCGAACTGGGCGTTGGGGGGACTGAAAGGCAGCAGCAACAGACAGTGCTCTCCACTGAGTTCTATTTTGGGCGGTGGCAAGCAAGTCTGACATCTCGAGTTCGGTCCATTCTTTTATGTTTGCGACCCAACTCTTTCTCTGACGACCTCGCCGACGACTTCCTTCGAGTGCCTTGGAGGATAGTCTTGGACAAGGTGTTGTGTCGGGTCACGTGGCCAAACCAAGCAAGCTTGCGCCGTTTCACGGTTGCCAGAAGGGGTTCATGTGGGCCCACCAGGGAAGTGACGATGCTCCGTACATATTCGTTGGTCTTGTGCTCGCGGTACGAGATGCGGAGCAACTTCCTCAGGCACTTGTTCTCAAAGGCCTGGATTTTCTTTTCTGAGTCTGCAAGCAGTGTCCAAGTCTCACAGCCGTAGAGTAGAATAGACACTATGAGGGACTTGTAAAGCCTGTACTTGATGGTGAAGCTGATGGAGTTACTTCGCCATATCCTGTCCAGCCTGGCCATTGCGGATGTTGCTGTACCTATCCTGATACGGATCTCTGCTATGCAACTACCGTCTTTGGACAGGGTGGCTCCCAAGTACTTGAAGCTATTGACCTCTTCTAGCTTTTGGCCATTCATGTGAATGTTGCTGCTGCTGTCACTTGTGGTGTTGATCATCACTTTGCTTTTATCCGTACTGATCTCCATGCCATAAGACCCTGCGCTACTTGAAAGTTTGTCTGTCAGGTTTTGGAGCTCACTATTGCTGCCTGCCATGAGGTCAATGTCGTCTGCGAATCGAAGATCGCACAGGGATCTGCCACCAATAGAGATTGAAGTATGGTGGTCGTGGAGGGTTTCCTGCATGATCTTCTCCAGGAATATGTTGAAAAGGACAGGAGAGAGCAGGCATCCTTGACGGACACCGATCGTCGTCCTGAAGAACTCGCCTGACTGATTGTTAAGTAGAACCGCGCTGCAGGCGTTCTTGTAAAGCGCTTCTATCATTTGGATCAGTCCCTCCTCTATGTTGAACGATCTCATGACTTGCCAGAGTCCGTCGTGCCAGACGCGATCAAATGCTTTCCTGAAATCAATGAAGTTGTGGTAGAGTTCGCGCTGATGCTGCAGATGTTTCTCGATCAGGACGCGGCAGTTGAAAATCTGCTCTACAGTGCTTCTTCCAACTCTGAAGCCAGCCTGTTCTTCTGCCAGCAGTTCCTCGGCGAAAGTTTTGAGGCGGTTGAGAATGATTCTAAGCATTACTTTGCTAGGGTGACTTATCAGACTGATAGTTCTGTAGTTCTGGCACTGTTTCAGGTTTCCTTTCTTGGGGAGCGGGATCACTAGAGACTGTGTCCATTCTACTGGCCATTTCTTTTGCTCCCAGATCTTTTGACAGAGTGTAGTGAGGACCTTCGTTGTTACTTCTCCTCCATGTTTCAACAGTTCAGCAGGTACGTTGTCTACACCTGGAGACTTTCCTCCCTTCAGGCCGCATACGGCTGCTTCCACCTCTTCAGCTAACACTGGCAGGTCTTCAGCCTTCCTGGCCCCAGCCTGGTTGTTTTGGAGGATGCTGGTGTCTGGCTCAGCCTTGTAGTTATACAAGTCTCGGCAGTACTCAGTCCATCTGTTTAGTACAGCAGTGTTTTCCGTAAGGAGTTGGCCGCTGCTGTCTTCGATGACTGTGGCTGTTCGCTGTTGAGTCTTGGTGAGGGTCCTTAGCGTTTCATAAGCCTTCTTGCTGTTGCCATTTGCCATGCCCTCTTCCACGCTACAACACTGGTCTTCAATCCAATCTTCTTTGGCTTCTTTCATCCTCTTCCTGATCTTCTTGTTGACAAGTCTGTACTTGTTTGCTGATGTGAGGTCTTGGCCTCTCTTTTTCTTCCAGGCTCTCCTCTCATCACAGAGATCGAGGATGTCATCGGTGACCCAGGGCTGTTTGCGCTTCCTCTGCTTCCCCAGCACTTCTTCTGCTGTAGAAAGTAACACCTCTTTTATATTTCCAGCAAGGGTGTCTACGTCGCAGTCCAAAGTAGCCAAGGCTGCAAATCTGCCTCCCACCTGGGCTTGGAAGAGCTCTTCTGCTTCCGGGTCTTTTAGCTTCTGGAGGTCGAATCTGATGCGAGGGTTCTTGCTATCTCGTTTCAATGCCAGCTTCAACTTGAGGCTAGTAAGGACGAGGTTGTGGTCGCTGCCAATATCAGCGCCAGGAAAGGACCTCGTTTGTGCTTTGTTAACGCTGGATTTGAATCGTCGAGGCAGCAAGATGAAGTCAATCTGGTTATGGACCAGGCCTCCTGGCGATTGCCATGTCACTGTTCTTGACTTCTTGTGTGGATGGAGGGTATTAGCAACGGTGAGACGGTGACTCTCTGCGAACTCTAAAAGTCGCAGGCCTCTGTCATTTGTTTCTCCAAGGCCAAACTTGCCAGCTGTTCCTGCCCATTTTTGGTAGGCGTCAGGGCCGATCTTTGCATTCCAGTCACCGAGGACAGTCAGAATGTCTTTCTTAGGTGTTTTCTTGATGATGTTGTCCAGTTGTTCGTAAAATTCTTCTAATTCTTCATCATCATGGTCTGCTGTTGGAGCGTATACTTGTATGATAGTGATGTTGTGCGGTCGGGCGGAGATGCGGATGGAGATTAGTCTGCTTGACACGGGGGTGCAGCTGATGACAGTTCCAACCACCTCTTTCCTTACGATAAAAGCTACGCCATGTTCGTGCTTGGTTTCTTTTCCGCTGAACCAGATTTTATGGCCTTCATCTGTCACAACACACCAAAGTCCGGATTTTCAACTCCAATGTAAAAGCAGTTCTCTTATATGGAGCAGAGATTTGGAGATTGACAAAAACCACAGTCAACAGAGTACAGACCTTCATGAACAGTTGCCTTAGAAGAATTTTGAAAATCCACTGGCCAGAGAAGATCAGCAACGTCAGACTCTGGGAGAGAACAGAGCAGATAACAGCAGAGAAGAAAATTGGGCGAAGAAGATGGGGATGGATCGGTCACAGTCTGAGAAAGCCAGCTTCCAGTATCACTAGGCAGGCATTGTCATGGAACCCCCAGGGAAAGATGAAAAGAGGTAGGCCGAGAAACTCCTGGCGTCGAGACCTCCAAGCAGACATGAAGAGACTGGGAACCACCTGGAGTAGAATCGAAGGAGAAGCACAGGACAGGAGTTGCTGGAGGTCTCTCGTCGACGGCCTATACCCGGGTAGGGGTGACAGGCGTAAGTAAGTAAAACGTTCTAAAGTCAAAGGTTACTTAGTGTTGTTCTAAACAAGCACACTACTGGAGATGGCAACATCATGAAATATTTTAAATTATGTCATAAGTCTATTATGTTTAAATGTATATTTCTTTGACATTAATGATGCCCCAGGTTGGAATATCTATCTTCTTCATTTCTTTTATGAAAATTGTGGAGGCGGGAATGAAAACAAATACGTTATTGATAGCAGGGGCATGCTGCACAGACCCTTGTAGGCCTGAGGGAGGTCAAACAAACCATTGTACACCTCAGGCCTTCGGGGTACAATGGTTCTTTTGACCTCCCTCAGGCCTACAAGGGTCCATGTAAAATATGGCTATTTTTCACCTATTTTCTCCCGTCTCATGACCACCCTAATGGGTGCCCAATGGACCACCACCTTGATGTGGTTGGGGGGTCTCAGTGACCTGGAGAGCTATGCTGGCCAGAGCTTAATGCTCCTGGTAGGGTCTCCCGAGCCAGACAGGTTGAAGGGTAGAGACCAGATGAAGTGTGGTCCCTGGTCCTCCAGGTTGGGGGTTCAGCACAGGGCTAACCACTCTACCCTAGAAAACATTCCCTGGTTACGGAAACAGCAACGAAATCAACATTCACGAGCAGGTGCGATGGGCCTCTGGAGTCACTTCAGGGGACTTGTATGAATGGCAGTGCTGAAATCCACTTTGTGGAAGCCACTGACAGGAAGACAGAGGCCTGGAACACTAAAACCAAGACAAAAGGATAGGTTTTTTGAATGTCCGTACAATGTATCAAACGGGCAAACTGGCGCAAATAACAGCAGAAATGCGCTGATACAATCTACATATATTAGGTATTAGTGAGAGCAGATGGACTGGATCAGGAAAAGTGACAACATCAACAGGAGAGACAGTGCTATATGCAGGAAGAGGACAATCAGCATGAAGAAGGAGTTGCCATCATCTTGAGAAAAGGAGTGGAAAGGAGTATAATAGAATGGAAACCCCTTAACAGTAGATTAATGAGAATAAGAGTAAAAGGATAACAAGTAAATATGACTATCATCTAGTGCTACAGTCCTACCAATGACAGTGATGATGAAATTAAAAGACCTTTTTTTCGAACAGAGGAAGAAGTTAAATCAACACCACAGCACATGTTGATCATCATGGGCGACTTGAATGCAAAGGTAGGGAGCGACAACACCAACTATGAACGTGCAATGGAAACACATGGATGCGGGACGATAAATGAAAACGGAGAAAGACTGACGACAGAGTTTTGCACCACCAACAACCTGGTTGTTGGAGGCACCTTATTCCCACACCGTGACATCCACAATCTGACTGGGTACTCGCCCAACAACAGAGACAAGAATCAGATCGACCACCTACTTATCAACGGAATGTGGAGGAGATCACTGCTGGATGTGAGAGTAAAGAGAGGAGCTGACGTTGGAAGTGACCACCAACTGGTAACAGCAGTGGTGAGACTCAAGCTACGGAAGGCACAGAACAAGACACATGTACAGCGAAAATTCGACACTCAGAAGCTAAAGGACTCGCACACAAAACACATTTTTGTCACACAAGTGAAGAACAGGTTCCAAGCACTACAGGATCTAGACCCAGAAACCAATGCAAACAACATTAACACACACTATAATAAAATCAAGACTGTTTACCAACAGAGTGTGGAGGAGTGCCTAGGCTATAGAGAGAAGAAACGAGCAAAGGAATGGATCAAGACAAACACCTGGAAAGTTATAGAAGAAAGACATAAGTTGAAGAGACAGATGATCAGTACTCGATCAGAAAGATTGCAAGAAAGATACAAGCAGCAATACAGTGAGACCAACAAACAAGTGAAGAGGATGGTGCACACTGACCGTCATGCTTTTGCCGAAGAAATAGAGAGGCGGAGAGTGCTGCAGCCCGAGGAGAACAAAATCAGCTATACAGAATCACAAAACAGATCTGCGGTAAATACCACTCTACAGTCAGCCCACCCATCAAAGACAAGGAAGGAAAACTTCTCACAACTCAAGCGGAACAAGATGCACGCTGGGCTGAACATTTCAAAGAAGTACTGAACAGAGAAGCACCAGGAAAAAAAAAAGGCTGATATTCCAGAAAAAGAGATAGATTTAAACATCAGCGTTGAACCCCCTACTAAAGAAGAAATCATAGTGGCCATCAGGAAACTGAAGAACAACAAAACCCCAGCACAAGACAACCTGAATGCAGAATTATTCAAGATAGATCCAGAGATGTCAACTGGAATACTAGAACCACTTTTCAGAACAATTTAGACAGAAGCTTGTGTAATAGTAGACTAGTAGTATTGTGAGGACAAAATAGGCCTCGAGGCCTTTACAAATGTCCTTTCTTGCATTAGTTACTTTATGGGTCTGCTATGCATGCAATTTTCCTATAAAATCATTCATCATAGTTATAAAAAATCTCTTTAAATTTTGGTAATTCGTCCAGCTGGTTTTTAAAAGAATTTATATTAGGTGCTTTCTTTAATGAAACTGGTAAGTCATTCCAAACAATTGAATGGCAACTAAAGTCAAACAAAACTTCCGCAGGTTAGTGTTACAGTGCTGTACAAAGATTTTCCCTTCAGAATTTCGGGTTCTGTCACAGAATGGTGCTGCCAAAAAGTCATTCCACTTTAGGTCGTCGATGCCATTATAAATTTAAAAAACTTGGATTAAGTCTCCACGTATTCTAGTTTCTACGTCCGCGTAAGGAGTGTAATCCAAAGTATCTGAGTCTGTCTAAATAAGTCTATTTCTACATTCTTTGACCAGCTTTGTTGCTCGTCTCTGTACCCTTTCGAGTGCAGCTGATTGTCTCTTTAAACCTGGGTACCATACAGTGGTCGCATATTCTAAATGTGGTCTGACTAGTGATTTATACAGTTTACTAAAAATGTCCTTGTCCAAATAACTGAAAGCTCTCTTAACTACTCCAACCATTTTGTTGGCCATATTGATGCAGTTCTGAATATGGGGGTCAAAAGATAGAACTTTGTCAAAAACTACACCTAAATCTCTTTCCTCCTCACAAGATACCACCTTTTTAATGTTGCTGTTAACTTTCATCAAGTAATCGTGTTCAGGATTGTTCCTTCCAGCATGCAAGACCTTGCATTTCTCTACATTAAAATGCAAGTCCCATGTGTCGGACCACTCTTGCAAGTGATCCAAATGGATTGGACCAGGGGGGAGATTATCAAGATTCCAAAGAAGGGCACCCGCAACGACTGCAACAACTGGCGCGGTATCACCCTTCTGTCAATCCCCAGCAAGATCCTCGCCAATGTGATTATAAGCAGAGTATCTACGGTAGTTGATACAAACAGGCAGGTTTCAGAAAAGGCAGGAGTTGTATAGAACAGATTTTTGCTCTGCGAAACATCATAGAACAGAGTGCAGAATGGCAAAGACAACTCTACATGAATTTCATAGACTTTGAGAAGCCTTTGATAGCGTACATAGAGACAGTTTGTGGCGCATCTTGAGGGCTTACGGAATCCCAAACCACACGGTGGAGCTCATCAAGAGTTTCTACAACAATTACAGCTGCTGTGTGGGAGGAAGCGATATCTGGTTTAAAGTGACGACCGGTGTCCGGCAAGGCTGTGTGATGTCTGTGTTACTCTTCAATCTCGTCATTGACTGGGTGATGCAACGCACGAGAGAGAAAAGACATACCGGCATCAGATGGACGCTCTTCTCCACACTTGAAGATTTAGACTTTGCTGATGACTTGTCTCACACCCATAAACATATGCAGGATAAGACGGACAGATTGAACCAATACAGTTCCCAAGCTGGCCTCAAGATCAGCCAGAAGAAATCAGAAGTGATTACCATGAACACCGCTACACAAGCTCCTATCAAAGTCTACAACAACGATTTACCCTTTACTGAAATCTTTGTGTACCTGGGCAGCATCATCACATCAGATGGCAGAAGCAAGAAAGACATTCAGGATAGACTGAATAAAACAAGGAGTGCCTTCATCAGCATGAACAACATCTGGAAGTTCTCACAATAAAGTGTGGGCACCAAAATAAAACTCTACAACAGCTGTGTTGTACCAGTAATCCTCTATGGAGCAGAATGCTGGAGAATGATACAACATGACCTCACCAAGCTGTCCACATTCCATATCAAGAACCTCAGAAGAATACTCAAGATATTTTGGCCAAACAAAATCTCCAACGAAGACCTACTGTCCCGCTGCAAACAAGAAGGCATAGCCACAACAATCATGAAAAGACGTTGGCGATGGTTTGGACATGTGCTGCGGAGAGGACGGCTCCATCATTAAAACAGCCCTACACTGGACACGAGATGGTAAGAGGAAGAAAGGATGGCCAAAGATCACCTGGCGACGACGGTGGAACAAGAACTGAAAAACCACCACCACACCTGGGGAACGATAGGCACACTGGCCGGTGACTGAGTGAAGTGGAGAGATTTCGTTGCTGCCCTATGCGCCTTTGGCTTTACGGGCAGTAAGTAAGTTTACCTATTTCCTGAGCTCTTTTGACCCTTGACCTTTCTGAGGGATCAACCAAATTAGTATGATTGCATGTTAAGGTCTTACCATCAGATATCTTTGTACCAAGTTTGGGTATGAAGTTGTGAACAGTATTTGAGAAAATATAAATTATGTCAAAATATAGCTATTTGTGACATATTTCCTGGCCCTTGTGACCTTGACCTTCGGGGTACAATGGTTCTTTTGACCTCCCTCAGGTCTACAAGGGTCCGTGTAACAAACCCAGGGTCCGTACAGAAAAGCAGGGACGAAGTTCACAAACTTTTCACAAACGTTTCACAAACCTAAACTGAAGCCTGAAGGTTTACACACTTTAATTCGATCACTCTGTATCAGTAACTCATTTGAAGCTTTCGTGCCAAAAATACCAAAATAAAAGAACGCTTAGCGAATGGCGTAAACAACCCATCAGAATGTTCGGCAGAAAGGCCATGCAGTCACTTTATGATCAAAGCTAAATATAGATCACTTCCAACAAGTGTCAGCATGATCGTTCGCAATGGAATAGTCACAAATTGGGGGGAGGGGGGGAAAGAAAAAAAAACCCCAAAAACGAAGTAGACAAATGTTTGCCAGCACTTTGTCATTTTTTACAAACTTTCATAGGCTTTAAGGAGAAGAACTGAAATTGACAGACTTTCCAGGGCCCTGAAAAAGCCTTGTCGTTTTTGTAACAACTTTCACAAAGTTCACTGACCGTACGGACCCTGAAACCCCTGCTACCAATAACTTATAATGTATGTCTCTGCGCAGTAGTAAAGATACACGCTAGTAATGTAGAGTAGCCTGTTTACAACCCAGTTGTGCTAATACCGGATTATAAGTTATTTTATAGGGCTTTTTATCATGGCCTCCTTGGGGCCAAAAAGTAGGAATTCTGACGAAAGCAGATTCCCATGATGCACACCTACACCAAAACAATAATGGTAACTTACATCGTCCATCAGCATCAAAATAAAGTTGGGTTTCTGTTGTAGTGTACAGTGCAATAAAGCACACAGCACGAACACGCTCAAGAAAGGCATCATTTCACGTTGACCACACAGTCTGATGGTCACTTTGTACTTGCAACGGGCACTATCTATCCTTGTTTCGCTTTCGTCTAAGCTCCCACAGCAAACATGTGACTCATGACCCTACAGGTCACATGACACAGTTTTGCAAAAGTAATCTCCCTTACTTTTTTTTTTTTTTTTTTTTTTTTTTTTTTTTACGGCAAATGGGCCTAGCTTGCCTAGAAGCCTCCAATACTTATGACAACTGTGACTTTGTCACTTTTTTCACAAACAAGGAAACGAAGTTTGTTTTATCAATTTTCCCGCTGACTGGAGGATGGACATGTTGATGCGCGCGCATACATATCAGACGAATTTCTAGGCCAAGGAACACAGTGCCGTTTCCGTACTGTCCAGTCTTTTAGCCATAGTCAGTCCCAGCCATCCCTTAATTTTTCAATCCCCCAAAAAACACAAAACATTACCGCATACCAGCTGCACATTTGCCGTGCACAAAATACAAAAAAAGCACATTAACAGTCTCACTTTTCTTGGCTATGAACCTTATTCCTTACCAATCCTACACCCTAGCACAGCTGAAATCAGCCTGCCCCTCAAATCACCATAGCAGCGGCAACTCAACATAGGCCCACAATTGTCCACTGGATAAGCTCAGGATGGTATGAATCAAAGCACCAAACATGTCTCCGCATATCTAACCAGAAATGTCCATCAAATTTCAACACTTCAGCCCTACTACAAATTTTCAAACAAAAAGTTATTTTTAAAAACACTGGTCTTTGCACTGCCTCGTCTGACCTCATTTGAATATTCATGACCTCTAGTTACAGAAAAGCACGGACCTTTATAGAAAAGCTTCCACTGAGCTGTTGCCAGGCGAAGGCGACGATCGAGAAGAAGAGCTTTCATCAGTTTCCCTAAGATCGAAAACGTTGCCAAGCACGGCTGAAGAACTTGATAATGGGTCGGCAGATACAGTGACGCGGCATTGATGGTGGCCGCGCTACGGAAAAATCAAAAGAAGAAGAACAGAAAGTTACACTATGGAGATGGGACTCAAAAAGGTGTGTGTGTGGGGTGGGGGCGGGGGGAGGGGTGAAGGGGGGGGAGGGGGGTGGTGAGGGGGGGGGGGTCCGTCTCCATAACTGACCACAGCTCCATCCAGTGAGACATTCCGGACGCATCTGGGCCGCTGCAGCCTCCACAACTGCTCTGCAGCCAGCGGCTCTCGACGCACCATAGAAGTCCATCCCTGATGTACATAGCTTTTTAAACTCACTTGTAATCGTTTCAGTAACCCGCGTCAGTGCCACGGCCACCGTGCCATGATGTTTTCACTGATGCACGCTGAGTTTATACGCTCCAACAGGAGCCCACTAACTGCGCGTTCAGTTTGTACTTCAGGTTTGTGCGGATTAGGACCCGTTTACTGCGCCTATATAATAGCCGGTTTATATTATTATTGCAGGGATTTGAGAATTAGAAAAGTTGCCAAAGTCGCTCCCCTTGTCAGTACTCTTTTGTGTCTGAAATCAGTTTGAGTACTTAAAATGGCGTGGCTGACAACCGCATAGACGCTTCTTGTGATATTACGAAATCCTTACGAAGAATGAGTTCCCACACACATTCAGGATAGCCATAATGTGTTTCAAGATTCATACGGCTGATTCATACATCTGAACTTTAAGGAAAGGCTAAAAACCAGTAAGCTACTTTGGGGCTGCATGTGATGTAGAAGAGAAACTGGAAATTCTAAATCCAGACCTAAAAGCTAGGTGACTGCCAAGCGTATAAGAAGCGCGAAAGCGTGTAGAATGCAAAGAATAACCCAACAAAGAAAGAAACACGCTTAGAAAAGATAGTTTCAACACATTGTGTAACTGTCTTTTCTAAGCGTGTTTTCTTTCTTTCTTTTTTTTTTCTTTTTTTTTTTCTCCTTCGTTGGGGTTTTCTCTCGAAATTCTAATGCAGTTATTGTTATGGGGCAAAGTATGCGAAGGTCTCTACCCGTTTAGGTTAATGTTGTCAAAAGTTTGCCCAAATGCAGTCATGCAGAAGCCATCACGTAGGCCTGATGATCTTTTTGATATTTGGAACATTTTTGTTTAGAACATACCAGAACTAAATGAAATTGAGTGATTGCTGAAATAAGAAATTAAAAGCACCACTTTGGCATATAATTTGTGTGTGTTTTGTTGCAGATCAGAATGCCACGAATGCCACCAAGAAACAAAGGCATAGGGTAAACAGACTGCTTGTTTCGTTTGTTAAAGGGTTAAAGGGTCTGTATATCTCCATGTGTCAAAATTTGTGTGTAAGTTTTACACACGGAGATATTTTAAAGGGTCAGAAAATTGGATCAGTAATCAGCATGCTCTATATAAATGAAAAATAATGCATCTTGTATGAAGATGCGCAAAATTTTAGTGGTACTGTGTGTTATGGTACTGGTCACACTGTGTGTGTGTTCTGGTGCTGTATACAGTGTGTGTGATGGTACTATTTATGGCTAGATACACAAGGGATAGCTAGATACACAAGGTGGTTAACCCCTTCACTGCAACTGTACATACATGCACATTGTACTTGTGAAATCTGTGTCAATTCAGCACGAAAGAGCTCCATCCCTCCCATGGACAATGGATACAGAGTTGTTTCCACAAGAGGCATAGATCCTCATGAACCCCCGCAATTGAGAGGGCTCATGAGGATCTATGCCTCTTGTTGTAGTGTGGTGTCCATTTGTTTTCTTGGTAATTATGGGGTTAAAACAGTTGATATCTCATCTCTCTGTTCCCTCAACACACAGGGATCGCATGATCCGTTTCAAGTGCGCTCTGCAGAACACGATCCTGGATGTGCTCAAGGCCAGACCAGGGTGGCAGGAAGCCACAGGGTGAGATTTTTAAAAAGAAAAGTTGTCTCTATGAATGGGTTATTTATTTCTTTTTATATACTTGGAAATGTTTCTTCAACACAAAACTCCTCGACAAACCAGCCTCAAGAAATAGCCTGGACTGGTGACCATGAAAATGCATATATCCCATTCTGTTGTTATTTAGATTTGTAGCCCTCAGACGGTCGAGGCCACAGAGCATTTAACCCTTTTGAACCCAAGGCCTGCTTTTTCCCTATTTTGGAGGTGTTTCCTAACAACTATGTACCAGTTACTTGAGATGGATTGACCATGATAATTCAAGGGTACCTATGGTACCTATGGGCACCAAGCTAATCTGGCACTACTCTTGAATTATCATGTTCAATCCATCTCCTGCTGTATCGTGTTGGGGCTAAATGGTTTAACACAAAACTCCTTGACAAACCAGCCTCACAAGATAGCTGGGGCTGGTGATAATGAGAATGTACGTCCTACTCTGCTGTTATGTAGCTCTGCAGGGTTCATTTTTGGAGCGCGCCCAGCACCATTGGCGCATAATTTCCCATACTGACCCATAACATTTTCAGGTGAGGAGTCAATGACCCATAGGTTTCTGTAGGCAATGGACCCTTTTTTCATGTGTTCCTAAAGGTCCACCCATCTTCCCCCCCCCCCCCCCCTCCCCTTTCTCCACAAGCTCCTGCTTATCAATAATTCTGCAGCTGGCGAGAAGATAACCGCATACCACCCCCACACCCCACCTCACCCCCAGTTTTTCACTATTTAAGCTGTTGGTGACAAAATGTTCACACACTGCCCCCTCCTCCCCCCCCCCTGCAATTGCCCCCCTTTGCAGTTGGTGGGAAGGTGCTCTCACACTTTTGGCCCATCCCATTTAAGATATGACCAATTGGATTTGTACTCTGCTGGCCATTGACCCATGTTCGTAAATTTTCAGAATGAACCCTGGCTCTGTATCCCTTAGACAAGGCCACAGAGCATTTAAAATACGATGGTGTGTTCGCTAATGCACCGAGCCCTTAATTAGATCAAAATTGAAAATGTTGGAGTCGTCCTCTGGAGACTATACACCAGTTCACGAAACAGTTCCATCATGATAGTTTAAGGGTGGTTCCAGTAAACTGTCTTGGTTGATCCATTTTTGTTGTAGTGCATTAGTGATAAAAGGACCACCTGTGTTACAGAGAAGGTGAGTGGGATTTCTACTGGTGTGATGTGTGGTGGATGAAGGAGACGTTTGACCATGCTTACTTTGAGGATCACGTGCGCATCAACCACTTTCGCAACCACTACGAGGTATACACATTTTTGTGTGAGATGTAACTTTATTTCATTTATAACAAAATTGTCCAAGACTAAATTTTATCCTGTATTATTTTGTATTATGTTCTAGCTGTGTTTCCACTTGCCAGTGATGAAACATTAATTTCAGTCAAACATGGCAATGTGGCTACATGAGAAATCTGATCGATGTTCTAGGGTAGCCGTTGTTTTAAGATCCTTTAACCCTTTTCGCCCCAAGGTCCCATTTATCAAAGTTTGGAGGTGTTACCTAACAACTATGTACCAGTTGCAGGTGATGGATTGACCATGATAATTCAAAGGTAGTGCCAGATTAGCTTGGCGCCTTCAGGCGCCAAGCTAATCTGGCACTACCTTTGAATGATCATGGTCAATAAATCTCCTGCTGTAGGGACTCGATGCTAAATGGGTTAACTGAACATCTGAACCCTTTCACTGGCAGTGGAGACATATTACTTCTTTAAAATTCTGTCAATTTCAGGCAAATATCCCCATCCATCCAACAAACAGGGGTATAAATTGAGCTAGCAAGGGAGCACATTTGTGGGCATCCAGGAGGTTCTTTGACTCCAGCAGTTGGATGGTGGTTGTGTTTTTCTGGCAGTGAAGGCGTTGAGTGCTTGTGTTTGCCTGCTAGTGTGTGTGCAGATCTTGCTTACTGCATTTTGTTTGTTTGTTGCTGTTGTTGTATTTTTTTTTTGTTTGTTTGTTTGCAGTTAACTCGCAAAAATTTGATGGTGAAAAATCTGAAGAGATTGCGCAGACAGCTGGAACGGGAATCTGGAAAAATGGATGCACAGATGTATCCTTGGCATCATTCTTTTGGGTTGGGTGAGGGGAGAAAAGGGTGTGGGGGGAGTGGGGGGGTGGGTGGGTGGTAAGGGAGGGTGAGGGTGGGGGGTAGAGGGACTAGGGCTGATGGGTATACACATTATTCAACAGTTATTGTTTAAATCACGAACAGAAGATATTCATTACAAGCGAAACTCCTGTAATGTTGTTCAGCTTAATAATTTTAATCTTATCATTGTGAATATTCCTTACAAACAGATTGAATGTGCTCCTTGACAGAAATTCAGGTGTGATTTCTTTCCATCAACATATGAACTTCCAGTAAGATTTCTTTACGAAAGGAAGAGACTTAAGATGTGATTTTGAGGGGGGGGGGGAGGGGGGGGGGCACTAGCATATTTAGAAAGTTGTCAAGGGGTCAAAGTCAGTTAGCCAGCGCTCGGCATAGCTGTGCATGGGCCGTGGCCTATGTTGGCCAGATGATGTTGGGAAGCTTTCTTTCATTTGTAGGTGGGGGAGATAAAAGGGTTTGGTGACTTTTGCTACTGGCTTTGTGCTGAAAAAATAAAAACTGACAAGGCAAGAAGGTCTGGGGACTTCTTGGGACACCTCTGGATCCAGTTGGAGGGAGGGGTGAAATGGCTGATGTGTTAAATTGGAGATGTCAGCTCGAGTTTATCTTTTAGCCATGTGTGTGTACTTTGAAAATGCTTTAGGGTAAACTATTTTGTCACTGTTCTTCCAAAGAATGTTTCTTAATTTCTGGTTATTTGATAAATCCTTTGTGTGTGTGTGTGTCTGTGTATGTGTGTGAGAGGGGGAGAATGCACGGATGTCTTAACACCTTTTTCCCATTTTTTTTGTCCTCCAGTCAGAATACCACATATTTGTGGACGAGTACAGACGTAACCCAGGGTTCATCTGGATCATGAAGCCCATCGCCAAGTCACAGGGCAAGGGCATCTTCCTCTTCAAGCGCCTCAAGGACATCACTGACTGGAAAAAGGTGAACACTGGTGATTGACCCTTACTCTGCCAGCATGCTGCATCTATTTGCAAGAAGCATAGATCCTCATGAGCCCCCGCAATTCATGAGGATCTATGCCTCTTGCTTAATTCTCAGAATCAATGGGGAATCCCCTGCTTTTATGGTGAAACGACTAGTAACATATGTTTGTGCAGGGTGTTGAGTATCAGCCAATGGTGGATCAGGCCAAAGAAGGCCCGGAGACGTACGTGGTGCAGCGCTATATCGAGAACCCCTACCTCATCGGCGGACGCAAGTTTGACCTCAGAATCTACGTTCTTGTCACTTCAGCAAGTCTTATAACTTTTTCATTTGTTGCATTTCTTTTTAGGCAGCGATGTGCATGGGCAAAATCAGTGTGTTTTTGCTTGTATGAAATTCTTCTTTTCTCCCCCGCTCCTGCACTCCCTGTCAATTTCTTACCCCCTCCCAGTCAATTTTGTTATGATGGGAAGTGCTTTTAACATCATGACTATTGCTAGTATTGCTAGAACATGTTTTGCCAAATGTAATGACATGATGATGTTTAGGTTGATGACAACAGAGACAATGATGATGACATCACAGTAATGATGATGATGGCAGTGATAACACAATGACATGGCATCAGCAACAATGACGACTTGTCTGATGATGACAGTAATGACAGAACTGACAAAGACAGTGCTTTGTCAGTTCTGTCATTACTGGTGACCATGACCCTGACATTGCTGGTTATAGCAGTACTGATCTGGAGGAGGACGGTACAGTAGAATCTGTTTGGAGTGACCATCCTTGTGAGAGATCACCTGTCATTAAAGACCATCATTTAGGTGGCAACAGCCACCTAAATGATGGTCTTTGATGACAGGTGACACCTTTTGCCACGAAAGATTTCTTTGTAGACAGCACCTGTCTTTCAAGACGACTTTTTCATGCTAAAAGGTGGGTGCTCAAAAGAGGTTCTGTTGTATTTTGATGTGCAGTACAACCCATTGAAAGTCTGGCTGTACCGAAGTGGCTTTGCGCGATTCTCCAACACGCGTTTCTCACTGGAGTCCATCGATGACAGCTGTATCCTTCTTGTAACACACTGAGCCCATAAGAGTAGAATTTGTTTTGAGCGACCACCCGTATGAGACATCACCTGTTATTAAAGACCATCATTCAGGTGGCTACAGCCACAGTCACAGCTACAGCCACAGTCACAGTCACAGCTATAGCCACAGTCACAGCTACAGCCACAGTCACAGCTACAGCCACAGTCACAGCTACAGCCACAGTCACAGCTACAGCCACCTGAATGATAGTCTTTGATAACAGGTGACACTCTTTTATGACCACTTTTCTTTTCTTGGAAACAAGTTCTACTGTGTTAGCTTGGCATATCTTCATGCGCCAGGCTATTCAGGCACCACCTCTGAGCTGTTGTGTGTATTGTATGTCAGTTGTGCAGTGATGTGAGATTGTCCTTGACATGTGCGTTAGACGTTCACCTGACCAACGTCGCAGTTCAGAAGACGGCACCCGACTATGACCCTGAGAAGGGCTGCAAGTGGTCCATGCAGCAACTGCGCCAGTACTTGATAGCAAAGCACGGAATAGAAATAGTAATGACTTCATCTTTTTTCACTGTCTACATGTGTTTTACCTTGCAAACGGTAGGTGCGCAATACACACAAGGTCATTGGGCCAACGTCGGCCAGTGTTAGCCCACGCACAACTGTGCACAGACCAAATGCGACTGCATGGTGGTTGTTGCCTTCTCTGGGGCTGATTGAAAATTTAACCCATTTAATCCCAAGGTTGCATTTCCCACATTTTGGAGGTGTCACCTAAGGACTATGTAGGACTATGCAGGAGATGAATCACCCATGATACTTCAAGGGTAGTGCCAGATTAGCATGGCACAGGATGGCGCCAAGCTAATTTGGCACCACCCTTGAATTATTGTGGTCGATTCATCTCCTGCTGTAGTGCGTTAGGGCTAAATGGGTAAAAAAACAACAAATATTGCTGGCTTGTATTGATGTGTGCATGGGTGTGTGGTAGTTCATATGTGTATGAATGGGTGTACAAGTGCATGTGTGTTTATGGGTGGGTAGGTGGGTGAGTGTTTATGGGTGCATTAGTGGCCAGGTGGATGCATGCATGCATGTGCTTTCTGTGCGTATGTGGTGGGTGCACACATGCCGAGAATATACTCTGCATGGAAGTGTGCATGTGTGGGAGCATGCACGCATCTTATTCTCTGTGAGGTAGGATATTGGATTTTTCCTTTGACCGCCACCCCAGTGAGTATAAAATTATATTATCTGTGGTAGGTGGAGCAGTTGTTTAAGCAGATCTATGAGATCTTCATCTACAGTCTACAGAGCTGCCAGCGCATCATCATCAATGACAAACACTGCTTTGAGCTGTATGGATATGATGTCCTCATCGACTCAAACATGAAACCGTGAGTTTTTCCCCTCCCTGCCAGTGGACGCAATTTGTGTTTTTGAAATCACTGTGAATCCCCAGCCATCCAAGGAACATGGATACAAACTGATTTCAGCCAGAGATATAGATCCTCATGAGCCCCGCAATTGCGGGGGCTCATGAGGATCTATACCTCTTGCAGTTGTTGTGACTGTTGGTAGCTCTTTTTGTCGCAGTTATTCCTGCACGACTTATTGTGGCAAAAAGTGCTACTGACACACAAAGGGTTAGCATTTTCCTGGCAGGTAGGGGTTATTGTGCTGATCAATTGTTACCTGACTTTGCACTTCTCAGGCAAGAGGCGCATATGTAGGTCCGCACAAGCTGCAAGACACGTTGGTGTATTTCTCTTGTATTTCCAATTATTTTCACTGTGGAGGGCTTACATGAATGCTTCCTGGTTTGTGACTTTATCGCTTATGCCTTAGCAACCATAAGGTCCAAAATCACAGAGCAGCACACAGATGAAGAAACGCCTGTTGAAATAGTCATTTCTCCCATGTCCAACTGATTTTGATGCACTCATTTTTGTATAATCTGACTCTCAGTATTAGAACAGATATTGTGACTCTGACAAATATCAAATATTAAACACTATCAAATATCAAATATCAAATATCAAATATCAAACACTATCAAATATTCAATCTGCCGAAAATATCCCTAGCCATCTAACAAACATGGATGCAAAGTGGTTTCAGCAAGAGGAATAGATCCTCATTGCCCCCCCCCCCCCCCCCCCGCCCAATTGCGGGGGGGGGGGGGGGGGGGGGGAGGGAGGGATGAGGATCTACACCTCTTGCTTTTGAATCGTGTTTATGGTCACAGTGCATAAAAGGTCATCAGGCTGATGTGGCTTGCTGCTTGCCTGTGCACAGCATTGAGCAGGCCAACAGATGCTCCTGTGGGCCTGATGACCTTTTGTGCACTCAGTGGATCCTCATGAGCCATCGAAGTTGTGGGGGCTTCAGAGGATCTAACGCAATGGAACAATTGCCGTCCATGTCAGGTGGCTGATCGAGATCAATGCCTCCCCGTCCCTGACCGCCAGCAACCAGGAGGATTATGACCTCAAGTTCGGCCTCCTAAACGATGTGCTCAACGTCCTGGATATGGAGAGCAGGTGCCTTTTTTGATTTTGTGATCTCTCAGCCCAAGCTACTTATTTATAACAATATAATAATACCGGTTATTATATAGGCGCTTTACCTCAATTCTGTGAATCGACTCAAAGCTCTTTAAACTGAACCCAACACGCATGCTCACGTGACACACACGCATTCACTCTGAAAGACAAACACAGTACAAGACAAACACGTGGTGTGAAGGGTCAGCTCAGCTACTGAGGTTTCGGAAATTTTGATCGCTTGTATTTGAAATTATAAAGTGGCCTGAAACCGATACCAAAGTGGAGGGGGAGGAAGAGCCGGAGTACCCAGAGAAAGAACCCCCGATGGTCCACCCGAATAAACGGTGACATTTACTAGAGGAGAAAAGTCCGACGCTGGAACCTAGTATCAAACCTCGCACCTTTAGCATTGGTGGCAGGCGCCTTTACCACTGTGCCACGGACCACCCTATTTGTCAGGAACAGATCCTAATGTGACCATAGAGCTGATTAAGGTCCGTGCCTCTTGCTGGTACTTGTTGATTCATGTCGTACATTGCTGGATTGTCTATATCGTCAGGCTAACAGGGAGAGAACGCCGTGTTGGTCTGTTTGACTTGCTGTGGGATGATGGGCCAGTGTACTTGGATGACAGCATCACCAGTGACTACGTCAACAACTTTGCTACCTCACTCAATGCTTTCCTTGGTAAGTACATGCCGTCCGTGAGAGCAGTCAGTCTGTAAGAAGCAGAGATCCTCATGAGCCCCAGATCAGTTCAGTTCATTCAGATGGGATATCTGCGATCACAAGCCTCCTCACCTGCCACACACAGGAGGTTCAGAACAACCAAATTTTACTGAAACTTTTCAGCCTGAACTACACTAACTAAAGCAAGATCTGGATCGACCATGATAGTTCAAGGGTGGCGCCAGAATACCTTGGCGCCTACAGGCGCCAAGTTATTCTGGCACCACCCTTGAACTATCATGGGGTGATCTGTGTCCTGTATAGAAGCGATATCTCCCAAATTTCTAACCGTTGGGCTTAATTATGTGTTAACCCTTTGGCCGTCAGCGCTTTTTCACGATGATTCCTGCATGAAACACTGTGACAAAATGAGCAGCTGACAGCCAGAGGGTTAATGGAATTGACCTTTGGGTTCCCCTTGCCTGTCGTCAGCAGATGCCTTCCGTCCTTTTTAGCTGCACAGTGTACAGTCTGCTTTGAAAAAATAGTAACTGTTTTGCCTTTCTTTGTCCAAAGCAGTTTCCGTTCTATGTTGGTTATTTGTTCTTGTTTCTTTATTCAGGTTGCAACAATGCTGACAGAAAAGATAATTTGCGACACACGTATCAGACAGCCCAGGCCTTGAAGAAAGTCGTGTAGCAATGCCAGAGTCTCAATATGTTTGAAAAACTGTTTAAAGCTTCGGTACTGCCAATTCTCGTTTTCACTTTGGGTCGTACAGTCATTCACTCAACCTGGTTGACTGCCGCAATCTGAGTATGTAAATGTAACAGGCATTGTGAGCATGAGGTGCAGATTCTTGTGAGCCCCAGCGGCAGAGGCTGATGAGAATCCATACCTCTCGCAACTGGGTTTGGACCGCTGAGGGCCAGTATTTAGGGCATAAAAATGACAGTTGCTGAACAGTTTTTAACCCTTTACATCCTGGGGCTGACTTTTACAAAAAAGTAGTTTATTGTGAATGCAAGGTACATTTCAGATTAGGAGATAGATCAATCATTTTAGTTCAAGGGTGGTGCCAGAATAGCTTGGCGCCTTGAACTATCATTGTTAAAATTAATTTAAGCAATAGTGTATCAGTATGAACAGGATTAAAGGTATTACATGCAGTCAAACTTACACTTCTCATTCTGCTAACAGTTGCAGACTTCACAAAGTTCTTAGGATACCATAGAAGCCATTCTCTGTCAGGAAGAGGCATAGATCCTCATGAGCTTCTGCAGGGTTAGGTTAGCATGCCTTCAGGGGTTCATGAGCATCTATGCCTCTTGCAGATGGCACATGCTGGTACACCCTCTCAAAGGGTCAAAATTTTAACACATCCTACTTCTAGTCAGTGTTGTTCTTTGACATTCTGATCTAGGAATGTACTAGCATTAGCCGATTTAGCCCCCAAAGCACTACAGGAGGAGATGGATGGACCATGATAATTCAAGGGTAGTGCCAGATTAGCTTGGCACCAAGCTAATATGGAACTACTCTTGAATTAACATGGTTGATCAATGTCCTGTAACTGGTACATAATGTTTAGGTGACACCTCTAAACTATGGGTTATGCGGCCTTGGGGTTAGATGGTCAATGCGCATATGTATTGTTTTTAAATTCATCTACAAAGCCCTAATAGAAGTTGATAGGCCCGGATGAACCATGATAGCTCAAAGACTTGAGGATTCACCCCATGCAAACCAGTACGCAAAGTGGGCCTTTCATAAAAGCTGGCGTAGGGTTTATACTCCCTTATGCTACACAGACCTCAACTGGATTTTATTTCCAAAGCAAAGGACAGTGTTTGTCTTTACATTATTTTTATACAGCATATGGTGACTTGAATTTTTAGACATATTCATTATTTGAAATAAAATGCACTGGGAAAGTTTACTGTCTATATTTTTTTTCGGGAACATTTCATTCAGTTCAATTGTTGTGTATGTTTATATTAAGGTTAATTCATACACACATAAGTTTATCTCCAATTGGTGAAAATCTCACCCAGATGTCAGTCTGCACCCACAGACGCATTACTGCACGAGACT